>OX637466.1:32675927-33082022 GCA_951799995.1 Trifolium subterraneum
ATAATTAATAAAAAAATATATAATTAATTTCAGGTGTACAAAATATTGTTAGAAAAAACAAAATCTGTCTCTGGAGCTAAGGTAGAGAACAACAAATTTTGTTTGTCCGTGCACTTCCGTTGTGTTGACGAAAAGGTACAACAAAAATTGATGAATTAGTATAATTTTTTTTATCACAAAAAAAAAATTATTTTTTTATGATAAAAAATAATAATTTATGTTAACCATTTTTTTCACCTGGATATGTTGTTTTTCAGAGTTGGGCTCCATTGGCAGAGAAAGTTAGATTAGTGCTAAATGAATACCCAAAACTTAAGTTAACACAAGGAAGAAAAGTGTTGGAAATTCGTCCCACCATCAAATGGGACAAAGGAAAAGCTCTTGAATTCTTGATGGAATCATTAGGTAAATATTGTAATATTATATGAGTAATTATATTATTGTTCACGTATGTAAACACGAAGTTAATACAAAGGGTGAGCTGCCCTAGCTGGTTCTAAAGCACTCAAGAGAAAATGACTATTACCATACACTGTTTAAATCTAAAAATTCTCCTCCATGCGAGCAAAAAGGACTCTCGCACTAGGTTCGTTGATTTCAATTGGAATCATAGCATCTGATCCATACACCATCTTAAATGGGGTTTCTTGTGTGGAAGAGTGTGGAGTAGTATGATAAGACCACATAACCATTGGTAATTCTTCTACCCATAATCGTTTAGCTGCCTCTAACCTTTTCTTCAAACCTTGCAAAATTACTTTGTTAGCCGACTCAGCTTGGCCATTTGCTTGAGGGTGCTCCACTGATGTGAAGCTAAGTTGTATTCCCCATTCCTTGCAGAAATCAGCTACACTCGAGCTGGCAAATTGTGTTCCATTATCAGTCACCAGCACCTTTGGGAGACCAAACCTGCATATAATCTTCTTCCAATAAAACCTTCTAATCCTTTCAGCCGTGATGGTAGCCACTGGTTCCACTTCTATCCACTTAGTGAAGTAGTCCACAGCAACTATTAAAAACTTCACCTGACCCGCTGCTTCTAGAAATGGACCCAAAATATCCACTCCCCATTTGAAAAAAGGCCATGGGGAAACAACTGAGCTTAGATGTTCTGGAGGAGCTTGGTGGAGATTTGAGTACCTTTGACACTTATCACATTTCTTTACATAAATAGCACAATCCTCTTTCATCGTCGGCCAATAGTAACCTGCCCGAAGCACTTTTGACGCAAGAGCTCGACCTCCGATATGACTACCACATGCCCCCTCATGTACCTCGGCTGTCACATACTCCGCCTGCTTTGGAGCTAAACATTTCAGAAGTGGGCTGGAGAAACCTCTCTTGAAAAGTTGATCCGCAATGATAACAAATTTGGCCGCTTTCTTCTTGATCTTTAAAGCTTCATCGTCCTGTACTGGAAGTTGATTTTCTTTCAGATACAGTATAGACCAGGAAGAGCTCTTGTTTGTAACAGAAGAGTTGGAGTCGTGGATGGGAGAGATTATACGGTATCTGAAAGAAAATCAACTTCCAGTACAGGACGATGAAGCTTTAAAGATCAAGAAGAAAGCGGCCAAATTTGTTATCATTGCGGATCAACTTTTCAAGAGAGGTTTCTCCAGCCCACTTCTGAAATGTTTAGCTCCAAAGCAGGCGGAGTATGTGACAGCCGAGGTACATGAGGGGGCATGTGGTAGTCATATCGGAGGTCGAGCTCTTGCGTCAAAAGTGCTTCGGGCAGGTTACTATTGGCCGACGATGAAAGAGGATTGTGCTATTTATGTAAAGAAATGTGATAAGTGTCAAAGGTACTCAAATCTCCACCAAGCTCCTCCAGAACATCTAAGCTCAGTTGTTTCCCCATGGCCTTTTTTCAAATGGGGAGTGGATATTTTGGGTCCATTTCTAGAAGCAGCGGGTCAGGTGAAGTTTTTAATAGTTGCTGTGGACTACTTCACTAAGTGGATAGAAGTGGAACCAGTGGCTACCATCACGGCTGAAAGGATTAGAAGGTTTTATTGGAAGAAGATTATATGCAGGTTTGGTCTCCCAAAGGTGCTGGTGACTGATAATGGAACACAATTTGCCAGCTCGAGTGTAGCTGATTTCTGCAAGGAATGGGGAATACAACTTAGCTTCACATCAGTGGAGCACCCTCAAGCAAATGGCCAAGCTGAGTCGGCTAACAAAGTAATTTTGCAAGGTTTGAAGAAAAGGTTAGAGGCAGCTAAACGATTATGGGTAGAAGAATTACCAATGGTTATGTGGTCTTATCATACTACTCCACACTCTTCCACACAAGAAACCCCATTTAAGATGGTGTATGGATCAGATGCTATGATTCCAATTGAAATCAACGAACCTAGTGCGAGAGTCCTTTTTGCTCGCATGGAGGAGAATTCTATCAACTTGTTGGCCAATTTGGACCTCCAGGAAGAAGTGCGAGCTCGAGCTCATTTGAAGGAGGAAGCTTGTAAAAGAAGAGCAGCTAGAAGATATGATTCAAAAGTCAAGAAGAGGATCATCAAACAGGGTGACTTAGTACTGAGAAAGAAACCAGGAGTGCAGACGCCAGGAAAGCTTTTTCCACGCTGGGAAGGACCATTTAGAGTAAAAGAGGAGGTGGGAAAAGGAGCTTATCGCTTGGAGCATTTAGGTGGTAAGAAAGTACCACGAACTTGGAATGCGGCAAACCTCCGCTACTACTTTAGTTAAAGGGGGAAGAAGATTTAGATGAAAGAAAGCGAGCAAGTATCTATTTATATTTTTTATGTCTAATTTATTTTGAAGTTATATTATGTAGTAGTAACGAAGGTTATTATGCCAAGACCTTTTATGCCCATGTAATGTTATGCTTTATATTTATGATATGAAAATCAAAGCTGCTTTCGATAGTACTTTTGCAGATTTATGTTAGAAATTTTTCATTGATGTCTGAATAAGGATGGCCGAGTAGAGCGATGTCTTCAAAGACCTAAGCGAGTTTCGGTATAGACCCGACCCTTAGGCAAATTCACGTTATAGGGAAAGATTCGTTAGAGACTTTCCTTGACGTCTCAATAAGGATGGCCGAGTAGAGCCATGCCTTCAAAGACCTAAGCGAGTTTCGGTATAGACCCGACCCTTAGGCAAATTTATGTTATAGGGAAAGATTCGTTAGAGACTTTCCTTGACGTCTCAATAAGGATGGCCGAGTAGAGCCATGCCTTCAAAGACCTAAGCGAGTTTCGGTATAGACCCGAACCTTAGGCAAATTTATGTTATAGGGAAAGATTCGTTAGAGACTTTCCTTGACGTCTCAATAAGGATGGCCGAGTAGAGTCATGCCTTCAAAGACCTAAGCGAGTTTTGGTATAGACCCGACCCTTAGGCAAATTTACGTTATAGGGAAAGATCCGTTAGAGACTTTCCTTGACGTCTCAATAAGGATGGCCGAGTAGAGCCATGCCTTCAAAGACCTAAGCGAGTTTCGGTACAGACCCGACCCTTAGGCGAATTTACGTTACAAGGAAAGATTAGTGAGAGACTTTCCTTTGACGTCTCAATAAGGATGGAACAAAACAAGCAAAAATCATAAATATCATAATAGCATAAATGACGCACAATTGAGCTCAGCTCGAATACATAAAGTTCAAGTACAAAATAACATAGTACAAAACGATACTACGGATACCATTGTTGAAGCATCATACGAGTAAGAGTAATAAAGCATAAAGAGTACAAAGAAATATAAATAAGACCCAAAAGTGGTCATACAAAAGCAATCAGATCATCAAACATCCCTAGTCAGGGTTAATTCCCTTGAGGTCCATACCAGGGAACTTCTCCCTAACCTTTCCAAGTGCACTCATGAAGCCATTATCATATTCACTAACAGCAGAAAGCTTCAAACTCTCACACTCATCTTGAACAATTGTTAGGGAGGATTCCAGTTCTTCCTTGACTTTTTCTAAACTGTTGTACTCTTGTGTTGAAGTCTTTAGCTTCTTTTCAGCCTCTTTCAGCAACCCCTCGGTCTTAGTGAGTGTATCTTTTAACACTGCACATTGGCGCTCAAGCTCATGAATTCTACCTTTTAACTCCAAATTTTGAGATTGGTAACGACGACGTTGTTCACCAAAGCTAGTAACAAGCTTTTTCGATTCAGCAGCAAGAGATGCTGCCCACAACGAGTAAGACTGAATGGCCTCTAGAGATTGCTCAACACCAAGATCTTCAATCGCTTTCTTGTCCTCAGCTACGGTGAGTTGATCCATGACATCTTCAAGGGGAAATCGACTATCCCATAACGAGGCATGATGGTATAATTGTTGCTTGCTCCTGATACAAAGACAAACACCTGGTCACAAAATGTAACTAAACATTTAATAATATACAATATATTATATTGATATGTTGGGAGAAAAATGGATCCACGCGTGCACAGGTTTTAGTAAACAGTGGCTACTGAAATGAGAGAAGACAAATTAAAAGGCTCCAAACAAGGGATGAGATTGAGGAAGAGAGAGTATATATTATTAACAATAAAAATAATAGTATGCAATAGTACTAATTTATTGGACAATTGACCAAGTTGATATCTTCATGTGTATATATATATGCAACTAGCAGTATGGCAGAAGATAGCAGTAGAAGCACACTGGTACAGAACTACTACTATTTATTACCTTTTTTTTTTTTTTTTTTTTTACTTAAAATAAAATACATTGAGTGGTAGGATGGTTTTGCAAGAAGACACGTGAGTGAGTACTTGGACAACAAAGCTCTAGGACCATTACATGACATATAGTGTTCAGGCTAGTATATCTTTTCAAAATTTTATTATAGATAAGTGGTAGTACCTTTTCAACACTTTATTAATTATGTACAAACTATTATTTTTACAATACAATGTTGCTAGCTACAGCAGGGCGAGCTGACAGTTGAAAGAAAACACCCATTTTTAAGTATAATAATATTGCCTAGTCTAATCCATACTCAATGTCCTCCTTTCATTCTTTCATCACTCGTCCTTCTCCACTTTTTCATTACTCAACTCGTCCATCCAACTCGCCCCCCGACTCGGACCAACACTACGTTGTCCTACTCGTCCCTCCAACTCGTCCTCCAACTCGCCTGTCCAAACTATGTTAAAAATGAGTGGGTGAGTGGAAACTAATGTAAGGGAAGGTCTTGAGATTGGGATCCCTTGTGTTCACATTCCTAATACAGTGTAACAACTAAGATCTGGTCTTGATTCACAATGTGAAAATTAGCAAACCAAATATTAACAATATTACAAGGTTTGTTTTCAACTTTCTTTACGAGTATATGTCGACGACAATCGAAGCGGCAAACAATGGAAATATGAGTTGAGTAATAGAAAGGAGGAGGGCGAGTAGACGTTGGGCGAGCTAGTATGAGTTGAGTGATAGAAAGGAGAAGGGCGAGTAGACGTTGGGCGAGCTAGTGAGTTTAATTCCCTTGCTTAAAAAAAAAAAAAAATTGATGATAGTAGAGAAAAGAGGAATGTGAAGATGGGTAAGAAGCATTACTTTGATGCCACTGATTGCTACACAAGAGCAATTAATCAGAAAGTTTTGACTGATTGTGAGACTTCTATTCTTTTTTCAAATAGAGCTCATGTTAATTTGTTACTTGGAAATTTTAGAAGAGCTCTTAATGAAGCACTCAGCTTGAATCTTTTTTCAAATTAGAACTACGTTATTAATATATTGTTGAATCATGTGTCATCATCCATTTTTACAAACAAAGTGTTCAGTAATGGGGGTAAATTACAACCAACATGTGAAGGGAACAAGTTAGACATGAGATGAGGTATACTACTATAGTAGAGACTACCATTACTACTAAATTATTTTAAGAATGGACATGGCTAGCTATACTACACAAGTCAAGCTCATATTAGTAGAGAAGGAGAGAGGCACAAAGATAAGGGACAAGTACCTGTGATGGACAAGCTATGCTTTGTTGAAGATTGGAGGTAGAAAGTAGAGCATCCAAAAAGCAAGTTAAAGAAAGTGAAATAAACAGAAAAAAGATAGTAATAAGTGAAGTGGTAAAATGAGTAAGGGGGAAAAGTTAGTATATATAGATTTTATTTAGAATAAAGGGTCACTGTAAAAAAAAAACGATGATAGTAGAGAAAAGAGGGATGAAAGTACAATTGACATGACTAGACAAGACAGTTTAGCTTTTTAAAATATTTAAAAGAGAAGGAAATTGAAGTTTGAAAACTGGTTGGAATTGAACGATTAAGTTGTGGACTGATATTGGTCGACCTGATAAATAAACAAACGTCTACGCCTTAATAGACTCAACCTTTGGGGGACTGTGGACTGATATTGGTCGACCTGATAAATAAACAAACGTCTACGCCTTAATAGGCTCAACGCTTGGGGGACTGTGGACTGGGATGGAGATCATATCGTATGAATTATGTTATAGTTTGACCATCTAGGTCATCATGAACTACACCTCTACAGGCTTAGTTAAACCATGTCATGAGCTACCATTTTCTTCTTGATCTAACTCATCTTCACTGTGAACTCCATCTTCTGGTCTGGCTCAGCTCAACCATGGGCTCTACCTTCACCATTCTCAGCTCAACTCAACCTTGAAGTCCACTCATTCCTCTTTGGTACGACTAGGCAAGCTCTCCTGGTGGTCCTACAGTGAAGTGTCCCGTGACCTGCCAACATTCCCTATACGGGCATAATGATGTGATCAGCACATGCTTCAGTTGCACGTGTCTTGCACGAGTAGGTGACGTAAGCTGCACGTGTTTTCTGCTCCACGTGTTATGTACGGACTAGTTGGACGCACAAGTTTAATTTATTGGGCTTTGACATATGTAAAAGCCCATTAGGTCAAGAAGGAATGAGCTATAAAAGGAGACAGTTAGGAATCATAAAGGAGGAGAATTTTTAGATTTAAACAGTGTATGGTAATAGTCATTTTCTCTTGAGTGCTTTAGAACCAGCTAGGGCAGCTCACCCTTTGTATTAACTTCGTGTTTACATACGTGAACAATTATATAATTAATTATATAGTTATGTTATGATGTGTGCTAATTAATTTTAGTACTATTTATAGGATACGAGAATTCTAATGATGTATTCCCAATCTATATTGGTGATGATCGTACTGATGAGGATGCATTTAAGGTAAGAAAAAATGCTGCCACCACCATAGTTAATTTACTTACATTGCCATTTGTAATTATATATAAAAAATTTCAATTATGTACTTTGACTAACTTAGTTAATTTAATTAATCAGGTTTTGCGCAGAAGGGAGCAAGGGGTTGGGATTCTTGTTTCTAGTGTTCCAAAAGAAACAGACGCTTCCTACACACTTCAAGATCCATCAGAGGTAACATATCTCCCATCCAACATATATATTGATTTTTTTAGCATTCACCATCAATTTAATCTGATTCGGGGGTCAGTTCTACCATAATGTGGTTCCAGCCCCCCGATTGCAATTGTGGGGATCGAACTGTAGTTATCCCTACTAAATTTAGTGTCAATCACCATTGAACCAACTAAAGATCGGTAAATATATATTGATTAAATAAATGTGAATGTGTGTTTAGTTAATAAATTAAATAATTCAAGTAGCTAGTAGTATATAATTTGATATGATTGATGAATATGAGGAAAATGTGTGAATAATATCTAAGTATATGGTTGAATGCAGGTTGAGAATTTTTTGCGGCGATTGGTGGAGTGGAAAAGATCAAGTAGTATTGTGAACCCCACATGATGAGTGCATAGAATTGTAGCTAGATTAATTGTAGATGATGATCAGTTCAAGGAATTGACACCACTTTAGCTAAATATTGCTCAAAGTTGTGGATCCAATTGTGTTATGCACTTTCTTTTTGGAAATGGAAAATAGTACCATTGTTTCATAATAATAATTTTAGTTTCTGAATCATGTTTGAAAATTTAATTTTGTGTAACATTAAAGAGGAGAATAAAACGATTCAAATCTTTTACGTATAAAGGGAAGCTTTAGTAGCTCATAGGCCTCCATTTGCCTATGTGGCATGCTTTAGAGAGCTTCTCATTTCTATTTAAAATTTCTTCCACAATTTATTTTATGTGTCTTTTCATTCTCCAAAATAATTATCTATATGTTACAATAATAATGGCTCCCAATAACTTTTTTGCAACAAAAGAAAAATTAAACAAAAGGGATACAATTTTAAAATAGTATGATATAATATAAATTATTAGCAAGGGTAACATATAACATAAATTAATAGTAATAATGAAAAAAAAAGAAAGATCAAATTTTAAAAGGAATATGAATATTAGATATATGCTCATTCATCTTTTACAATACTAAACATAAAAAATAAACCATGCAATCGTAAATATAATTTGCAAAAGTTTACTTTAAGTAAATAAACCAAGTCAAAAAATTACCCCAAAATATTTTTTTCATGCTTGACCAAATAAATAAATAAATTTTATTCAAAAATACTTTAGTTGTATTGTTTATTCATTAATATTTGTGCTATTATTATTTTTATAAAAAATCTTTTATTATTATTACATTTTTACATATAAATGGAAGGTTGAGTTGCTTTTATGCAAGCTTTATGATGTGGCATATCTCTAAAAAAAGCTTATCATTTCTTTTAATAATTATTTAAATCTAAAAAAAATGTATGCTTATTTTTAAATACTTTGTTTACTTCATATTTCATAATTTACTTCTCCTTCACTCAAAAATTAAACAAAAGTGATACAATTTTAAAATAGTATGATATAACATAAATTATTAGCAAGGGTAATATATAACATAAATTAATATTAATAATGAAAAAGAAAAAGAAAAAAAAAAATCAAATTTTAAAAGGAAAATGAATATTAGATATATGCTCATTCATCTTTTACAATACTAAACATAAAAAATAAACCATGCAATCGTAAATATAATTTGCAAAAGTTTACTTTAAATAAATAAACCAAGTCAAAAAATTACCCCAAAATATTTTTTTCATGCTTGACCAAATAAATAAATAAATTTTATTCAAAAATACTTTAGTTGTATTGTTTATTCATTAATATTTGTGCTATTATTATTTTTATAAAAAATCTTTTATTATTATTATTACATTTTTAAATATAAATGGAAGGTTGAGTTGCTTTTATGCAAGCTTTGTGATGTGGCATATCTCTAAAAAAAGCTTATAATTTCTTTTAGTAATTATTTAAATCTAAAAAAAATGTTTGCTTATTTTTAAATACTTTGTTTACTTCATATTCCATAACTTTACTTCTCCCTCACTCAATATTATATTAATGCAACATCTAAATTAATAACTTGGTGTGTTACAATTTTTATCAATTGCTCCTTATTCTTTTTCTAAATTATATTTAAACGTGTAGCACTTAAGAAAAATGGAAATAGTGAAAGTTCACACTTTATATTTAAACTTTAAACACATACAATTGATGTTGTTTTTTTTTTTATAAGCATACAATTGATGTTGATAATTATGCATGTGAAAGTTCAAGTGACAACTAACTTAAATTAGTAGCAAGTGTAAATAAATAAACCAAATAAAAAATTTACCCGAATATATGCTTTTTCATGCTTGACCAAATAAATAAATAAATTTTATGAAAAAATATTTTAGTTATATTGTTTATTAATTACTATTGTGCTATTATTATTTTTTTAAAAAAACAACTTTGTAACACCAACTTTCAAACTACCTTTCTTTCATATTTCTTAACTCTTATTCTTTAACTATGGCAAATAAATTTATCATAAAATTCTTTGAAGGGTTATCTTTTCTCGTCCATAACCATTGTGTGTGCTATAAATTTGAGTTTTCATCATCACTTTCCTCAAGCAATTATTGGATTGTAGCTTTTCAATTTCATGTTATAGGTTCTTTCTCTTTTTCCTCTAAATCTCTTCATCTCTTCACAATTTATTAGTTTCTATATAGCAACTTATGTTACTCTTACCTTGTGTGAAAATTTTAGACATTTATTTTTTATTATATTAATATGATGTTTGTTAGCCTACTTTTCTAACTTTTTTCGTTTTTTTTTTTTCTTAATGTTGATTTAGCAAAATTTTCATGTAAGAAGAGAATAAAAGAGAGACTTCTATTTTTGTCTTTGTTGTATCCTTGATGCTTGAGAAGTCTATGAAAAATGACAATTTATGTAAGTATATATCTTTGAGTGCATTTTCACTATGTTATTATTCATAATATATATATATATATACCATATTCATATGTACTAAAATTTATTTTTTGTTTTTCATCTGTAGTAAAGTATTAAACAAATTTTTTTTTGGACAAGCTAAAATTTATTTTTTATTCTTCATATGTAGTAAAGTATATCAGTTTGAAGGCAATTGTTACTTACTACCCTACAACATGTACTATCACTTATTTTTTCAAAGAAAATATCATTAAAATTATTAACACAACAAACTCATCATTTTAATTTTGATATTACCTATACTTTGCAATCGCACAATCATTCATTTATATTATGTGTTCCTTCATCTTTTGCACTACAAGACATAAAAAATGAATCATGTTTCTGTAAATATAATTTGTTAATTAGTATATATTATTAATATGTTGGTCACTTATATTTTTCAAATATATATATATATATATATATATACTACTTTGTATCGATCGGTTATATATCTTTCACCTTCCTATATGTTAGACAATTTTTGTGTCCTTTGAATACATTTTAAAGGATGTATATTGTTTTTTTTGTGCGTAGAAAATCATAAAGAAAGTTGAGTGCTATATATGGGTATATTCCAATTGCATTTGTTTTTGTGGTGGCATAAGTGATATGCAATATGACTCATAAAAATATCAGGTATGAAATTTTATTTCTACGAAATAATTGTCTTTCATGGAAATTGAAATAATCATTGTTTGATTGATCTTATTATCTTACAAGACACAAGACATCATAACTAACATATTTTCCTCTAATATCTATTTCAGGTTGCAAGTTGTCATTGGTACTTTGATCATTAGTTACAAGATCTCTGAGTAATTGTTAGAATATTGTATATATTTATGTACCAATGCAGATTTTTTTTTTTTTGTGTAGAAAATCATAAAGAAAGTTGAGTGCAATATATGGATATATTCAATTGCATTTGTTTTTGTGGTGGCATAAGTGATATGCAATATCACTCATAAAAATATGTATGAAATTTTATCTCTATGAAATAATTGTCTTTCATGGAAATTGAAATAATAATTGTTTGATTGATCTTATTATCTTACAAGACACAAGACATCACCACTAACATATTTTCCTCTGAATAATTGTTAGAATATTGTATATATTTATGTACCAATTTTAGACTTTTGGAAAATCATGCTTATTTTTAACAAGTAAGTCAATTACTATCTTATCTTTTCAACTATATAAATATTAGTCTATTTTCAATATCCGATTTTTAAAACCCCAAGTAAACAATATTATTAAATAAAAAAAGACAAAAAGGAAAAACGAAAATAAAGATAAACCAAAAAAAAGGAGAAGAATAATTTAGAAGAAATTCTGAACATATATTTCTATGTACCAAGTGAATATTTGAGAAGAAATTCTAAAAGAAATAAAGTTAAAATCAAAACATGAGTCGTCTTTTCAATAAATGTATATGAAATATATTAAATTGTATAGAGAAGTAAAATCAATAGTTACATATCATGTGATCCGTGATTTTTCAAGAAAAGATCAAAGGATTGAAAATATAAAACCACCAAAGATGAATCATGAATCATAAACCAATAATAAATATTTATTTTAATTTTAGTTAATTTTTTTAATGTTATTCAGGATCTTTTATTTCATTCTCTCATTTCTATTTTAAAGTGTTTTGACCATATTATAACTCTCTCTATTCTCACATGTTAATTGTCTTATAAATTTTCGTAGCTCCTAATTGATATTATCAATTACTTTTGTAACTTCAAAAAATTTAAGTATATTATTTATGAAACAACTATATTTTATTAAAAAAAAATACAATGATCAGTCATCCCAACTAAGTTAACAACCAAACTAAAAAACTACAAGTAAATATTACTATTAAATAATTAAAAGAGACAAAAATGTAAGTTTAAAGTGTGCAACCCAAGAGGCGAGTGAATTAAGTTTTTAGACTTTTTCGGTTATTTTAGAGATATTGTGGTTATTTTATTTTAGAGATATTGAAGGAGAAGCCGAGAACCTTTAGAATTACCTTTAACCCATCTTGGCCTTTTTAGGACGTAAGTGCGATGGCTAAATCAAGAGTAGTCTTGAGATTAGTCGTCACGCGAAACTACACTCAAACGAGATTATCCCGTGGATGTTATCGGAACGAGAGTAGTCCCGTAACCCAGTAATATCCATGAGACGGTCAATGACTTTGGGAACTTTGTAGAACCCGTCATGCAGGTACAAATGAACCCTAGTACATACCATATGGGAGGGTTTCACCTTTGACTCCAACATTATACCTTAACCCCACCATGTTTTCCGCATCATGCATGCATGCACTCATTCATAAATCCTTTTTCCTCATCCGATATCGAAGAACATAAACAAATTTTTTGTAAACATTATAGAGAACATTCATTTCAAAATGACACATGATAAATTTTTCTCTTTTTTCTCCTTACAATATCCATATCTAAATATTTACAACTAATTTGGGATAAGTCCTTCGATAACAAAAAAAACGCATCGCATATTTTAGCATAAACACATCATACATTATAATGCATTCATAAGTTTTCAAACTCGAGTCTCATATTTTCCCTTTTCTCTCCGCCTCAGTAAAAGTGGCCCGGCGTATCCATTACAAAGCAACTCGTGTCTACAATACACGGTCTAAGTTGAAGAGCAAGATGAATAGTTTTGAGGAAGAAAACCATATGCTCCGTGAACAGATGACAACTATGCAAAAAGAAATCGAGAAATTGACTAGCATAGTGGCTTCTCTGATAGCTACCCAGAATCAGGTGTCAGCACCAGCACCACAGTCTAGTAATGCTCTTGTACCTCCTCCTGTTTCATCTGCACCTCTTGGCGCTCCTCAGTTTGCTATGCCCGAAGGTTACCCATGGGGCATTCCAGTTGGCTTTCTCGGGGAGGAATCACGTCCTGTAATATCTCAGATTCCTCATATCCAATCGACAGTGCCTATTCCTCAGCTTGACAATACACTTCCTCAGGTTACGGCAACTGTGACTGCACCTTTGGTTCATAGTATCCAGCAAACTCAGATGCCCATCTTTCATGCTGAAAGTGTGGGAGGTTATGACAGGGTTGATGACTTACAGATCAAATATGATGAGATACAGAGGGAAATGAGGGCTCTTAGGGGGAAAGATTTGTTCGGCCAGGATGCTCATGAACTATGCTTGGTCCCTGATGTTGTCGTCCCTCACAAGTTTAAAGTTCCGGATTTTGAGAAGTATAAGGGGAGTACTTGTCCGAAGGCTCACTTGATAATGTATGCCAGGAAAATGTCTACTCAAACCAGTAATGACAAGTTGTTGATCCATTATTTTCAAGACAGTCTGACCGGCGCGGCTCTTAGGTGGTACATGGACCTTGATAGGGCTAACGTCAGTTCTTTCAATGATTTGGCTAGTGCTTTCATTCGGCAGTACAATTACAATTCATATCTGGCCCCTGATAGAGATGAGTTACGAGCAATGGCACAAAAAGAAAGGGAATCTTTTAAGGAATATGCTCAAAGATGGATGGAGCTTGCTGCTCAGATTCGTCCTCCAGTGGAAGAGAAAGAATTGTGTAAGTTATTTTTGCATACTCTGAGCCCATTCTTCTATGAGAAAATGGTTGGTGTTGTATCAAGAAGCTTCACAGAAATGGTGGAAATGGGAATGTGCTTAGAAGAAGGAGTCCGTCAGGGACGGTTGACAAGAGAGAAAGCTCCGACTAATACTGCCAAGAGATATGGCAACAACTTTTTAGAGAAGAAAGAATTTGAAGTTGGCATGGTGGCTCAAAGAGGACCTCATTCGAGAAACCCAGCTTATCAACATATTGTAGCCATAACACTACCACCACAATACCCACAATCTCATCAACCACAAAGTCACCTACCGTCTCCCCAACAATCATTCAATCATAACCGTGCTCAGAAAAATCAACCATTTGACCCCATACCCGTGAAATACCCGCTTTACTTGCTAAAAATCTTGTCCAAACAAGACCACCTCCCCCTTGAGCCTAATAATCTTTTTTTTCATAACCATGAACCAGGCCACGTTATAACCCTCAAAAGACCTAATTGAAGCTAGGTTTACTTTGAAAGCATAATCAGCAAAATTATTGTTAAAACTGACTCCACCTGTTTGTTGAGTAACAATCTTTTACACACACCACATATGTTTTATATAAAGTTTTGTGATTCCAAAACTTGCATGTACATTACATCAGAAACATTTTTCAAAAGAAACAATTTTTTCTGCAAATTTATATTTGGCATCAAGGAAATTCAATCAAATGGTCTAATCAAGGACGAATCAATTCAAAGCGCTCCTAACTTGGGGCAAATTACCTCAGGAACATGCCAATCAGGGGCACGTCTTTACATTCAGGGGCATATCCTTCAAAGATACAAAGTCAAGGTTTCACTCACTTGGAGCACCTGAAACGGTTTCCAGGGGCAATCCAGATCTGCCAAGATAGTTGTTATGTTTCTTCCTCTTTGAGCCAATAATCATTGATATTTTGGGTTTTATGGACATGTGTTACTATGATATGTTGAGCATGTGATCCAACATTCCTCAATTGAATATTGAACTTGACTGTTCTCCAGTAATCTCCAGCAAGTGGTTATCTTCAAAAAGCTTGTATGATTTTCTTTTCCCCAGTGAAAGAAGAAGCCGAGGCCCGTTTTGGGAGGCTCATCCAACAGCAAATGACATCTCTTAGAGAAGTTTGCATATCATATCAGTCTTGTTTCTTTCTATCAAAAAAAAAAAAAAAACAGCTCGCTAAGTTGAAAACCCGAAAGGGCCGCTTAGGCAAAAAGGAGCGTCCCGGTGGATTAAAAATCCGAAAGGGCGGTCCAGACAAAAATTAGGGACAAACAAAAAAGAAATATATTCCCGGTGGATTGAAAACCTGAAAGGGCGGTCCAGGCAAAAGTTAGGGATTTCAAAAAAAAAAAGGAAAAAAAAGCAAAAAAAGCATGACTGTTGAAACAAGACCATGAGAAAATATTCGGTTTCAGTGTACAAAATGGCGACTTGTGCTAAACCTCTGACCGACGGGCTTTACCCCAAGAATCAATCATTCTTACCATGGATTGATACACCATACCGGGCATTACCCCGAGGATCTGATTTATTTCACATGTAAGGGTGTTGTCCCCAGTGGAGAACTATTGAGTGGTTGTACGAATACGTCGGCCAATGCTCATCTTACCTGATCAAATCTTTTGTCTCATCCAGTCATGTATAAATACCATTCAATCATACATACATACATACAATCATACATATAATCATACATACATACATACATACCTACATACATACATACAATCATTCACATATGTGTACATACATTCATATTTACATACAACATGCGAACAAAATCATTCACACATACCGCATTGACCATCATGTGTCTTGCTTCAATACATCATAAAAGAGTCATCCCCAGTGTATCTGGTCCAGAGATGTCTCCATCATTTAATACATCACAAAAAAGAGTCATCCCCAGTGTATCTGGTCTCCATCATTGAATACATCACAAAAAAGAGTCATCCCCAGTGTATCTGGTCCAGAGATGTCTCCATCAATCATAAATCACAAAAAGAGTCATCCCCAGTGTATCTGGTTCATTGATGTCTCCATCAAACATATTTCAAGTAGCAGATTTTGCAAACAATCAACTGCAAACTTCCCCAAAAGAAGTCATCTCTAGTGTGTCTGGTCCAGACAAATACATATTCTTGTCATGTCTCGCTCTCCCGCAATGACAGCAGACAATTTATTTCCTCGTTGTGTCCTTACCATCCCACAATGTTGGTAGACACTGCCTTTACTTGTCCTTACCATCCCACAATGTTGGTAGACACTGTCTTTACTTCTGTCCGCACACAGGACTTTACTGCTTTCTGTCTTTACTTCTGTCCGTACACAGGACTTTATTGCTTTCTGTCTTTACTTCTGTCCATACACAGGACTTTATTGCTTTCTGTCCGCATACAGGACTTTATCACTTTCTGTCTTCATTACCTCTGTCAAATAATCTTCATTACATTCAAACACTTGTAAACATAACACTCATAAGCATAACACTCATAACATCATATCATAGCATTTTATAGTTCAATCCGGTCAAAATATGGGGTACTCTGTATTTAAGTCTCTTCCATCGTCGAACCAAAACAAAATCATCTTTTTCTTTTTATCTCCGATGGAAGAAACTTAAATAGAGGCATCTGTCATACCCCATTTTTTGACCGATCGTTTTTATACGTCTTTTTAAGACGGATTTTCTTTGTTCGTTTCTGACGAAATTTCGGCAGAGAGGTATTTTAAAATACCTCATTTATTTGGTTACATTTTATTTTCCTTTTATTATTATTATTTTTATTTCTTGATTTTTTATTTTATTATTATTATTTATTTTCGTTTTTTATTATTATTATTATTATGTATATATTATTATTTTATTTTATTTCCTATTTTTTATTTATATTTTCGTTTATTATTTTTTTTTTGTTGTTTTTGTCAAGTTTGCCAAAGGTCCATATCTGGTCTTTTGTCCTCATCAGGCCCAAAAGGGGCAATTTTGTCCAAAAGGGGAATTTTTTCATCTGCCAAACCCTAGGTTTGACACAGTACAAATAGTGCATTTATTGCACAGTTTCCAGGGGGAGAGAGGAATTCATCAGCCGCAGACCACACACAAACACCAAAAATATCATTTTTTCTTCCTTTCCAAAATCAAACAAAAAAACAGAACAAAAAAATCAAACCAAAAAATCAGAATTCATCATCATCACCACCAAATCATACACGAACTGAATCCAAACCATCCTTACGAACCCAGATCAGAAAAACCCATAATCATAATCCAATCCAAATCCCAAAATCAGAATCAAAAGCCACAAACAAAACCAAAAAAATTAAAACGATATCATCACTATCGTTCATCAACAAACAGAACCACCATCATCAAATCATCAATCCAAACCCAGAAACCCAAAACGAACCAAAATTCCTATTCCTTCGAAAAATCAAACCGGAACCGAAAAGAAATAGAAGAAGAAGAAGAAGATCTAAACAAAACCGCAGCAAAAGGTTGAATCATTTCCATTTCTTCTTTCTCCTTTTTCTCGATCTGGATTTGTTTAAAACGTGAGGGTTTTTTTCGGGAATATATTTGGGTTTGAATTTAATTTTGTTTAAGTTTGTAACTTGTTTAAAAGTGATGAAGTTTTGAAAGGAAGAAAAATTAGAAAGAAGAAACCGAGAGAGGAGGTTGAGAGAAAGAAATCGCCGGCGGCGGTTTGAGAATTTGAGAGAGAAGAAGTGTTTTTTTGTGTGATTTTTTTTTTAGGGTTTTCTATTTATACCCATTCTTGATCCTGTGCGCGCAGGTGCACGGCCTTACGGTGCACCTGCGCGCCTTTGGCCATCTGTTGTTAATCATGTGTTTCTGATTTCATTTACCTGTGATCAGATCAGAGCTGTCTGATCAATCAGACGGCTCTGATCTTGATTGTAAACTTTTCTTTGCACACCCCCCTCTGGGCCACGCCCCCCAGCTGGGCTTGGGCCCAGAGTTGCTTTTTGCACCCCCTTTTCTGTTGTTATTGATATTTGCACCCCCTTCTGTTTTTTTATTTTATTTTTGCCTATGATAAAAGTGCTTATGGAATGTGCTTCAATAAGCTATTAAATCCAAAATAAGCACTAATTTGAGGCCTCTTTGTTTTATTATTAATTGCTCTAATTTATGTTTATCTATTTTGCTTAATTCTTTATTATTGCTCGCTAATCATTTAATTCATTGCCTTATTAATTAACCATTTATTTTATTGCAAGGACATTACATTGTATTTTTAGGATTTGATGTAAATTTAAATGAAAATTGCATAGCATCCTCTTGCATTCATCTCATGTTTATTTTTTCTTGCAAATACCTTAGAATGTAATTAGGAACAAATGTACACTATAAATGAAAAATTGCATCTCATGCATATTTATTTTTATTGCTTTCCGCAAAAACGTTAGCATATTAATTCCGAGGGAAAAGACGCCGTCTTGATCAAAATATCATTACGGATTGTCTTCGCGCTTAATTTGCTTATTGCGACGTTAGTTTTATTTATTCGCGTTACCTTTTAATTTGGAACCCAACATTCCAATCGAAATAATTAGTCATTCTCTTTTATAAAAAAAAAATGAGGTCAACACCTCTTCAAAAAAATAGTTAGTCACTTTATTCTCAAAAATGAGGTCAAAACCTCTTTCAAAAAATATCAACACGATTTCTTTTCTACATCATCAAGCATCAAAATACTTTGTCATCATACATTTTTTCAAAACTTTGGACTTTAAACCAAACGTTTCTTTTTATCGCGAAAACCTTGGATTTTAACCCAAGAGTCTTTTTTTCGCGAAACATGGATTTTAAACCAAATGCCTTGGACTTTAAACCAACGGCGTCTTTTATCGTGAAAACCTTGGATTTTAACCCAAGAGTCTTTTTTATCGCAAACTTGGATTTTAAACCAAGTGCCTTGGACTTTAAACCAACGGCTTCTTTTATTGCTAAAACCTTGGACTTTAACCCAAGTGATCATTTTCTCGCCAAAAACCTTGGATTTTAAATCAAGTGCATTTTCTTCATTCATACATCTTTATCATGCAAAAACCTTGGATTTTAAACCAAGTGTCTTTTATCACTCAAAACATTTTCTCAATAAACCTTGGATTTTAAACCAAGTGTCCGCGTCTTATTTCTTAATCAAACTTCAATCAATTTAACCATATAGACTTTCTTCACAAATTAACATCAATCAAACTCACATTTTGCCACTTTTGGCTTTTTGGTCTTTAAAACCATTTTCAAAACCTTAAAATCAAACAAACAAATTTACTCGTAACTTTTACCCCGAACTACGGTGGTTTGATCCCTCGGGTACGTAGGCATGAGACTTGTCTCTCCAATCAATAAAATCAACAAAAACATTTTTCCTTTTCCATCACTTTAAACTTCTTTTTATCATCACTTTAATTCCTATACTTATATATTTTACAAGCAAATAAAATTAAGCGCAAAGTTAGAATAAAAACAAGAGGTTCCTATAGAGTACTATAGATACTTAGGGTACTAGTGCCTTCCTTTCGTATAACCAACCCCCGAACCTTGTTCTCTAAAAATAGGGTTTTTTCGAACTTTTTCCCTTTCCCTCGGATAAATTAAAGATCGGTGGTGGAACATTAAATTGCGATTCGATGTTAATTAATAACTCGATATCCAAAAATCACCGCGACATTTGTGATTAATATATATGAATAAAGTGCAGGAAAAATGAAGAGTGCAGGAAAGAGAAGAAAGACACAGAGAATTTAAAGTGGTTCCCCTATTGGTACATCCACTCCCTTGAACACCTTGTGAAGGTATTCACTATGTTCTTTACAAAGTGAAACAAGAGAACAATCCTCTTTTTTTCACTCTCTTGCTTCCAACAATCCTGGACAGTTAGGTGTTCACACTGATATGAATTTTATACAAGAGTTTGGATACAAATTTGAGTACGGAAGAATTTATATACAACAAAATTCTAACAGAATGTTTCTCTTTCAATATAGCAATTCAGAATAATAAATTCTAAGTGCTCAGAAAACTTTTATCTGGTACGAAACTACGCAAGAAAGTTTCTCAAAAGACTAATAATTAAACATAGTAAAAAGAGATAAACAAAATCGCTCGATAAAAACATTATAATCAATAAAATATAAGATATAATTCTTTCGAGTGAATATTTGAGAAGACACTTTAAAAGAAATCAATTTATTATCAGAACTAGAATCGTTTTTTTTTATATATATATATATATATATATATATATATATATATATATATATATATATATATATATATATATATTAAAGATCTTACATTATATGAAGAATAGTAATATCATGTGGTGCATAAAACGAAAGGATGAAAAGAAAAAAAATCATTAATTGTAAAAATTGTTGATGCTCATACATGAAAATAAATTTTAAAAAATGTTGAAAATGTAGATATTAAAACATATTTACATATATTTATAAAATATATCCACACATATATGTAAACATACTTAACTGCAAAAAATTAGAGAGGCAAAAACAACAATAAATTTGAAGGACACAAACCTCACAAAAAAAAAAAAAAACAAAAATGATGTAAATCAAACAATAGACACTAAAAAAATTGAGATAAAATATCACCAAGTGAACATGTGAGAAGAAACTTCAAAAGAATGAGAGAGGAGTAAGTAGATAAGTTATTTGATACTTAAATTTCATTGAATGGAGTAAACAGTTATGCTATTTGATACGTAATTTTAAAAAAAAGATCACGTGATAAAAAAATCAAAGCTACTATATATGAATTATATTCTATAACGCAAACGTATTTCAATATTACTCATGAGCAATATTGTCGACAAGTATAAGTATGTAGCATCCAACAATCTAATTGAAAAAATAAAGGATACATAAAAATAAAAAGCAAAGTGACATGTGACTATACAATTGTAAATTATATAAAGAAAATTAAGATCTTATCAAATTACACTATTAAAATAAAATGTTATAAATCTCTTCAACCATATAAAATATCATAAGAGATCTATATATTATGTTAAAATATAAACAAAACTACAATATAAATCAATAAATAAAATCATATTTTCTAAACAACTTTTTATTTTAATTTTATACATATACTATGTTAAATATAATCATATTTTAAAATAATATCTATCATTTAACTATATTTAAGTATACTTATCACAAATATTTTAATCGAACCCGTGCAACGATTTCTAGTTAATAATAAAAATATTGGTTTTTATTTTAACTATTTTATAATGAAAAATAAAAAGAAAATTTCATATCATAATATTTTTTAAAGAAGATTTCTTACCATTTTTTTTGACGAAAGAATATTTATTATCATACTTTAAATTAATAATTAAAATGAAGCAATACAAACATTCAATCAAAACAAAAGTGTATTGTAACTAGAAAAAAAAAGTATTGAATATCAAATTTTAACTGTTTTATATCATAATATTTTTTTTTATAATATTATATCATAATATTTTAACAGTTTTATAATGATTTAATGATATATATACTTTCACAAAATAATGTTAGTGTAAATTTGTTTTATACTGTAAATTATTTTAAATATCATTTAATTGATACCTTTTAAAAAATAATTAATTAAAGAAAATTAAATGAAAAAAATTATAGTTTAAAAAAAGAATTTTTTTAATGTTACATTTTAAAAAAAATTAAAATATACTAAAAAAAAATCAAAGTACAAATAATACTGAACTCAAAAAACAAAATTACGTATTTTTAGAAATCGGAAGTTGGACATAATTCAACCATATAAAGCCGACTTATAAGGTGAAAATTGTTTCTTATTTATAAACCCTTATCCAGACCAATTTATATCCGATTTGCAACTTCATAACATTCTCCTCACGCACAACATTATTGGACTTGGTTCGTGGATATAAATGGTGGGTGGTCCGATAGCAGATGACACAACGGATCTTTAAGAGACTCTAATATCATCTTAAAAATTGAGAATATGACCTAATTTCAATCCTATGCGTAGTATATCCAAAGTTCAAATTAAGATTTCGATTGCCATACCAAAAATGAATTGGTTAAAGTGATAAATAGTTTAATTCTTTTAATTAATAACTGGTCAGGAATTCAATCTTTTATCTCTTACTCCCTCTAGTATTGAATATAAGAAACAAAAAAAAAAAGCACACCATTTAAGAAAGTGGATCAAATGATTAGATAAAATATGTCATTTATAATTTCACCCTTACTTTTTGTTTTAAATTAAATTACTATTTATTATGAGTAAAAGTGAAACTAAGGGTAAAATTGGAATATTGATAATATATGTAATGATTATTGTAGTTTTTGCTTATATTTAAGACTTTCAATTTTTTGTTTTGTTGCTTATATATGAGATTGGAGAGAGTATTTATAGAAATAAAGAAAGTAAGAATTTCACCTGAAACTTATATAAAGTGACAAAAGAAAAAAATTGATTGGCACGCACAACACGTTTGCATGCCCACAGTGAAAGACAGATGTTTTATTGCACAGTTGTCAACTTTGTTGCTTTGAATTGTACTTATCGTACATTTGGCCATTATACACATAAAAAATACTACACTCCAAAGCCTGATTTGACAATAGAAAATACAATACAAAATTAGGTACTTACTTAGTTTAGAAAATGTAATACAGTAAAAAATATAGTAACAATCAATTATCCTAAACAATTACAGTATCATCTAATATTTTAAATATAATAGTACTACTGAACAGCCACGTTTAATTTCCTCATCCGTAATGCTACCGATATAGTAATTGTTCAGTCATTTGCATGATATTGACCTCGATTAGGCACAATTTTGGGTATGGGTTTCTACCAACTACTACATTTTTTTATCAACTTAACATGTGAGATCTTCAACTTGGTGTCTCTTAGTACTCTCATTTCCACAGACAGAGCCATGTTATACAGACTAGAGATACCTTCTGTCTTGCACTTATGAGAATAAATACAAGTCTTTTAGTACACTTTCTTTCTAAACTAATAAAACTACTATCGTTTGAACCCTACGATAAATAGAAGCCATTAGATTCAGTTTAGTGATGAGAGATTTGGGTAGTTAGTATGAGGTCATGAGTTCGATCCTCTACTCTGTTATAAATCAAAAAAAAAAAAAAAAAAACCTATGAGAATTTCAAGTATTTGCATAGGTTGTAAGTGTTGAGAAAAAGTCTCAAAATCTCTTTTGATATTCCAATGATAAAAAATTAAAATAACTTAAGAATAATTATTATTTTGTTCCGGACCGATCAAAGACCCAATTATCCAAAGGGTGTATAAGACCTAAAATCCATTAACTTCTCAACAAATCATTAAGACGTATCGTCCTCTCAATAGAGCCTCAATAAACTACATACATTAGGGATCTCATATTTTCCCTACAGCGAATACGTCCTTTGCATCTCATTTAAACTCCTAAATCAATCTTCACATTGACGGTTACAACCGACCTACAATATAAGGGCAAAAATTTTCACCCTAAGGTACAATTCAATAAATTTCCACTTTAACTCCACCTTAATATCATATTGACCATAATTTCCACTCTAGAGGCACAATGCAACCATAACGGTCTTAACCTTATTGTCATAGTTGTCTAATTTTGTTCCGTTGAAAGCATGAGAGTATATGTATGATAACCGTTGAATTTTTGGTATTTAGGAGAAAGAATGAGAGAAAACAATAAGAAATAAAAATGTTATTGATAATAACCTAAAATAATATATTTACATTATTTACATAATAAAATAGTATGATACTACTTTGGTATTTATAACCAAGTAAATTTATTTAAATCTAAAATAAATAAACCTAAAGATATTTTCTCAACAAATATAATATAAACCTAATATTTTATATTTTAACAGTGACTCTATCAACGACGGTAATTGGGTTACTTCACATGTGTTCAAATATGTCTTAACAATTACGAGTTACCACTCACAATATTTACTTGGTCACAACAATTAATGCTGATATCTATGCTTTATTATTCTCATTTTTATGTTGTGGGACTTGTTTGTGTAACATTTTCAAACATTAATATTCAAAATTGAAACTCTAATACAAATATAAACACATGCTTCGAATTCATTATCCAGGTTCCTGGTTTGGTTGCCTATTATTCCTTGCCAAAATAAGACAAATAACATGTCAAAGGATTAACCCTATACACAATATATACTCCTGAAACAACAATATACATCATAAAAAATTGTGGCCATTGTCTCTTTTAGGAATGGTGTACTGACATTGTCAATAAGTGTACTAATTTGTATTATATTGTATTGAGTTAGACTTTATCTTATACTCTTTTTAAAATATTTTCCTTTGTATTGAGTTAGTTCTATTGGGTCACCAGGGAGTTCGGAAATCATCATATTGGGTCATGAACTACTATACAAGTGAGTTGGACATCACGCTTTAACCGAAAATCTTAAGGCATTAAGTTTATGGGTCCTTTCACTTATAAACCGTTCAACATCCACTATTTTATCCGATGTGAAAATAACTCACATTTGAAATACCAACAAATTCTTTATAAAAAAAACAAATTTAAAAGACACTTCCATAATTTCGCCAAACTTCCATGTGGTCTTGCCGTCAAGGTGCTTAGAACATAGTCAATTATAGTGAATTAAAATTGAACAAAAAAGATAGTATGACAATAGTTTCAAATGAATGATCACTATATAGATAAACCCCTCCCCTCTTGTACCTCCCAGCTTCCAACTTGTATACTAGGAAGAATTTATCATCATCCCTTTGTCGGACAGTTAGAAAAAGACATATGGGGCACAATGTTTAATGTTAATAAACTTTAATTAATTAGTTAATGGCACACATGATATATATGACACTGTAGCAGCTGGCACCATCACATTCACAGGAACTAAGAACACTAAATGTTGAGCATACTTTATTAATCATGGTAGTTATTTATAATTTGACTAGGTTTATAAAGCTAAAGTAAAGATTTGCTTAATAAACTAATTGACAGAAGCAGGAGCTGCTATTATTTGATTCTAATTCCCTACATCACTTAATTAGGACAATATTTAAACTAAGTAGAACTACTATAATTGCTAAAAGAGATATTGTTTTAGAACGGATCAAACATACATTTTGTAACAGTCTAGACCCCTTTTCTACGAATAAAGTATATTTAGCAGGCAATTCCGACATTGTACCTCACGATCTTCTCTACTCCTCTCTAGTAGAGTTTTTGTCTTTCGTAGAAATCGAACCACTTACCATGAGGTTCAAGTACATGTTCAATTCAATCAAGTTATTGCATACATTACATACATTTAAGGAATTGCCTACTAAATACGTAGAAAATGGGCCATGCTGTTACACTTTTCACATAGATTCCACAATTACAATCGGACAATGATATCTACAAATTAAGACGGGATCCAAACAAGTGAATAACCGCTTCTGAATCTTACACTCTTTACACCACACTTATAAAAATGTCTTAAGTCCCGCTAAAATATTCTCATTTACTTCAGTGTCAGAATTTGTTAAAGAAGTCTCACATCGGTTGCAAGATGGTCTGAATATGTGTTTATAAAGTGAGGGCAATTCTCACCTTACAAGCTGATTTTGTAGGGTTGAGTTAGGCCCAATACTCAATTCTAAGATGGTATCAGAATCTCCTCCACAATTTGTTTGGCCTCCTGCTATCAATTTTTGATTGAGTCATCCACTATTTATATCCGTGCCTCAAGTCAATAGCGCTTGGCGCGAGGAGGTGTGTCGTTATCATTCCACCCCGGATCAGATATGAAGTAATAAACCATTGGGCACACAGATTTGACAGCGCCCAACTGAATGAAATATCATCAAAGGTGTGGAACCTTAAAATAGTTGTAATATTATATAGAATGTAAGATCTGATTTTAGTTTAATGGGTTATTTTCAAAGGGTTAGGTGTGTGAAAGGGAAACCCACTATAGTTTTGTGAATCTTAGAAAATGGTTCAAGAGGAGTTGGAATCCACTCAAAGTGTGTGATTTGAATAAGACATTGGGATATATACTTAGTTAATTGGGACACCAAACATGCTTCAAAGCCTTAAGGAACCCAAAGCCTTCATTTTCATATGTGTAAAGATAATAAATTGCCACTAGATTCAGTTTCATTATTACATACATTACATACCTTAAATTGATGTAAACAATGACATGGAACCTCCAATTATTGCTACAAAAATGGACACTTCCCCCTACATCCATTTTATTAAAGTCAAATTGCTCTCATTCACTTAGGTGTTGCACATAGTGAGTAACAAAAATATATAGCCTACTTGTTATATATTAATGTGTGATTGTTTCAAGAACAAGGATGATTATTGACACACCAAATTTATGTGAAAATGTTTGAGTGTTGTTGGAATTGATTTTGACTAACTTTGAAATTAGAATTGATAACTTTTAATTCAAAATGAGATTTTTATAATCTAAATTTATTTTGTTCATTTCATTTTTGGTGAAGATATTACCGTACATAGAGTTGTTAAATTAAGACTTAACTACACATTTGGTCTTTTAGGTTTATTTTAAATTTTAATTTGGTCTTTTACATTTCCACCGTTTGCATTAGTTAGTCTTTTTCGGCAGTTTTGACACATGTGGCAGACGATTTGCATACGTGGATAAACACTTGTACACTTAGAAACTTGGACACGTGTACAATTCAAATAGTATTAGTCACAAAACTAACCGAAAGAATCAACTATTGTAAATTGTGAAAACGTAAGAGATCAAATTAATATTTTTTAAATGTAAGGGACTAAAGTGAAACCTAAAATAAATATAAGGGACTAAATATATATTAAATTTTAAATTAAAAACTGTGTCTTTTCTTTCAAATTATCACATGCATTAGTTTATAATCGGACGGCTGCGATGGACTAGAATGTCCTGTTGTAAGTGCGTGTAATTCTCATCCATAAACAAAGACTCGGGAAAAGATTAATTGTCAGAGTATACTCTGCAGTCCAAATTTGACAGATCAAACTCATCTTATTTGATATATTTAAGGTTTTTTCACTTGCCCTCATAAAATACTTGATCAATTTCAACAACTATATGTGGGTCAGATAATTTAAATATTAATCAACTATACTGTTATTGTCATTAACAATTAAATTAGCCCGCAACTGATCTTACTTTGATCAGAGTCGACCAACTACAGTGGTGTCTGAGCGTTTGTTCTTTACTCCGCTTCGATGGAATCGCAGGAGGTTGTGTACCTGCAGGTGCTCCAACGCTCAAGTTAGTTTGGGTGAAGCAGATGTTTTCTGTATAAAAGATATCGTACCTGATACTGTTGTGGATATGGTCCTTTTATAGTCCCCCAGCTCAGGGCCAAAGCCTTTGATGACATTAATGACCATCAAGAGGCTGTCGAAAAACGGCTGAAGTGTCATGATGAGCATTGAATGCTCATCATTTCGGTATCGAGCGTTACAAACCGTGAGAGATTTGTACGCTGACCAACGGTCAAGTGGATTGGACTTATACTCATTGGACCTTGCTCGTCGGTCCAAAGGAAGATGTCATCAACGTGTTGGACTTTAGGCCCACCAGAACCGCTACCAACCATGTGGTACTCTGCAATTTTTGTATGAAGAGATTCTCTAAAATGGATTTTTATGGCATATCCATTAGCACGTTTACTCTCTACCTAAGAATTGGGACCCCGCATAAAAGGACGAGCATATATTATATAGGTTTTGATAGTCATAGGTATGCATTATGCAATACCCAAAAATACAATAAACATCGTAAGATGCCAATTAAGGTAAGTTAATAGTAGTTGGGAATCAAGAATTAAATAAGTATGGTTATAACTTATAAGCAAGTTGCAGTTGTTGAAGGGAGCAAAACAGGGGGTGTATTATATTATGCAGTTTTGCATACGAATGGTGATATATTTTAAGGAATAAGGATAAAGTAAAAAGAGTAGTATAGTAATTTTGTATGGAAAATTGAACATTTTATATTTTTTTTAGGTAAACGTAAATAATCCTTACAATTATTATTAAAAAACCATGTATTAGTATACCCCCTCCATTTAAAAATATAAGAGAAAATTAGTCAAATAAAGTTGATGTATTTGGTTAAAAATTTGGACTAAATACATCAATTTTAGTTGACCAATTTTCCCTTATATTTTGTGACGGAGAGAGTATACACGTAGGGAAATTCTAGTATAGGCACAAACACAAATGGCATGGTGTTAGACACACTCATAAAAACAAAATTAAAGAAAAAAGAATTAAAATAATGACAATTGATGTGACTATATTGTTTTTCTTTTCAACTTTTTGATTCCTGTGTGTGTGGAGGCAGATTTTCTAAAAAAGCGGTTGATTAGGTTCTCGCGTCCCTATGCCCAAAAAAAGGGATGGGCGAGTTCGGTTCGAGTGTTCATCGATCGGGTGGATCTATATGCTGAGGGGGTGAGACGAGGTGTAGCGTAGTCTGGTCAGCGCATCTGTTTTGGGTACAGAGGGCCATAGGTTCGAATCCTGTCACCTTGATGTGATGGGCTGAAAGTGCACAAAATTGCTCATATAAGTATTAGTCTTCTGTAAGTACAACTCAACTTGTAGTTGTAAAGATGTTGATATGTGACGACAATGGTGTTGGTAGATCTGGTGATGGTGATGATAATGTTGATGAGCTCAATTTATCGTGGAAAGATACCTGCAAAAATATTAGCACTATCACACTCAAGTCAGAAAGATAAAGAGTGTATGAAACAGATGAATAATGTGTACCTCTTGAATGAATGCATGTGCATGGATATATAGTGAATGACATGAATAACCATTTTGGGGGTCCACTATGTGGGTGGAATATCTTATGAAAGATGTCATTTATCCTTTATAGGCGTTGCATTGTAAGGAGCGGTGTTTCTGAGAGGAGTGTCATTTATACGCTGTGAGTGAGGTTGTATGAACACGATGCACCTAATTAGTTATGAAGAAGGAATCGTTACTTGCTTCAAAATGGGCTTATTAGCTTTGTGGGCCTTTTGGTCAGTCTGGAACAGGTTCCCTGCAAGTCTTTACTATGTTGTATAGTAAGGATTTGAATATCTCTCAAGTTATGGTGAAAGAGTTAACCCTCTTATAAAACAACTATGATTCATTTGAAACCCCTTATGAATTGGAACTCTGTTATGTGAATACGTGATTGTATAACACATTTATAGTGAATGATAAAGTTCTCTAGAAAGCATTAACTAATGGAATAATGTTTCTTCCTTCTGTTACATTGTTGTTATTTCTCTGCCTTTATTCTTCCTTCTGTTATTATTATTTGTTGTATAACACAACAACCCAATCCCCTCTAGATCGTTGGTATAGCGCCTAGAAATTTGAAAGCATTGCCGTTATGAAATTTGAAAACTGTTGCAAAAGGAAAAGTCAAAGCTTCAGTCTATCATGGCCTAAAAATCGTTCTTGTATCTTACAGCAATGGTTTTTTTGCATTTGGCATTGACTTTCTTGTGTTGTCAAATTTGTTGTAGTCTGATATGCATCGTATTTGAGATATATGCAACAAATTCCATATGAACAAATTGTTTTTTAAGATTTTCCACAACAAAGAAGCAAGATCCTTACATGTATCCTCGATTTGAGAAGAAATTGTATTGATAACCACCACACCAAAATAACCATTGTTTTTCATAGCTTGATCATATAAGAAGTAGAAAACACTCATGATATGATCTATGAACTATCAAGATTCATAGATAAGGAACAAGATGAAACGAATTTGTGAAAAGTATTGTAGATATACCATTAAAGCTAAGCAAAGCTTGATCACAAACAGAGAGAAGCAATTAGGCGCAAAATGAGCCAAAAACCAGAAAATTATTATTCACACTTGATACTTACAAAGTGAAGCTAAACCACTTATATACACATGGAAACTAACTACTCTCTAACTAACTTTCTGTTACAATGTAAAACATGGCCGTTAGAGCCAGCTAAGGATAACTAACACTAACTAACTATAGTTAACTTGTTATGCAAGTTATTGAACATTGGCTTGGTTTCCATTATCTCAATAGTCCCCCTCAAGCTGGGATGTATATCAAATATTCCAAGCTTGCTCAGTAGTGTGTGAAATGGTACTGGATGAAGTGATTTGGTGAAGATATCTGCTACTTGCTCTTTGGATGAAACTGACAGCAAGTGAATAATATTGGATTGGACTTTATCTCGTACCACATGACAATCAATTTCTATATGCTTTCTTCTGTTTTCCAATAAAAAGTGTAAAACACTGCATAACTTGCCATACTGAACACTATAAAAGGAGGAAGAATAAGGGTTTTTGATTTTTTTTTTTTTTTTAAAAAAAAAAGTGAAAAGAACTAGACCGGCAAACCGCCCAGACCGGCCGGTTTACCGGTTCTGGTCCGGTTTACCGGTTCTGGTCCGGTTTACGCGGTTTTATTCCGGTTCGCTTGCAGATCGGTTTTATGCACTACCCGGACCGGATGCAGGTCCGATTCCCGGTCTGACCGGTCCTACCGGCCGGTCCGGTCCGGTTTTGACAACCTTGCTCGTACCACATGACAATCAATTTCTATATGCTTTGTTCTCTCATGAAACACAGGGTAGCCATGTGTAAAGCAGATTTGTTATCACAAAATAGAATGATGGGAGTGTCATGTTGGATTTGAAAGTCTCTGAGCAGATATAGCAGTCATTGCCCTTCACATGTAGATTGAGCAAGAGCCCTGTATTCTGCTTCTGTGGATCACCTTGAGACCACTGTTTGTTTCTTGCTCTTCCAACTAATGATTGAAGTGCCAAGAAAAAAACAAAAACCAACAGTGGATCTTCTTGTGTCTGGACATGCACCCCAGTCAGAGCCAGAATACCCTTTGAGAGTAAGTGATGATGATGAACTAAAGAATAAACCTTGGCCAGGGTTGGTTTTCAAGTATTTTAAGACATGTAAACCAGGCTCTGATACCATGTGAAAAGTATTGTAGATATTCCATTGAAGCTAAGCAAAGCTTAATCACAAACAGAGAGAAGCAATTAGGCGTAAAATGAGCCAAAAACCAGAAAATTATTATTCACACATGATACTTACAAAGTGAAGTTAAACCACTTATATACACATGGAAACTAACTACTCTCTAACTAACTTTCTGTTACAATGTAAAACATGGCTGTTAGAGCCAGCTAAGCATAACTAACACTAACTAACTATTGTTAACTTGTTATGCAAGTTATTGTACATTGGCTTGGTTTCCATTATCTTCAACAGAATTAATTTAAGTTACTCAATCTCACTTGATTCAATGAATGAAAGTACATGTAGATGCATGTTTACACGGGGGTAAAAGATGGGAAAATTACATAAAATGTAACAAACTAGATTATTTTAAATCCAACAATAGATTTTACAATAAAAATATTTAATAAAAAGTTATTAAACGATGAAAATTTTGATCACTTATCTAGTTTAATTCATTCCAGACCATCCTACTACTCAATTAATTAAGTACATCATATATTGAATTCATCTACCATAAATTTCCTTCATATTTCAATTGAAACTGGACATTGGATATATTGCAATATTGCAAAGTTCCAATGTGTAATTTCTAAGTTAATTCTCAATATTTAGTTTGTGAGAATTTTCTGTTAGCCTCTATGAAATAAAACAAAATAAAAAATGTTCATTATATGAAATAACTTATCTCTATTAAGTCATTAAAATCTATTTTGCTCAAAACTACAACAAAAGTGAGAAAATCATAACTAATAAATTTAAAACCTATAAATTTTTACAACACCTAAATCTCAAGTCCTCAAGAAGACGAGGTAAGAAGCTATACAATTCCTACAACAACTATTGTCGTTTAGTGTGACATTGTTGAGAAACTACACGAGTGTTTTTGGCCAATGTATTCACCGTTACTTGACAAAAAATGTTGTATTTCATAGACCCACTATGCAACAAGCCCATTTTCATTTGAGCTTGGACAATAATTAATAAGAATAATGTAACATGCACTTTGTTTTTATCATTTCTCATGCTTTCTTCCACCTCTTTGGGCAACGTGGTTGTTGTGCCTTTTAAAGTTACATCAAACTCAGTTGAATTTTGATAGGATTGAGAGAAAGTTGGGTATGCACTTGAAGCAATATTTTGTCTTTTTAAAGAGAGGGAAATATCCCCTCCTTTATACAAAATACCCACATTTATATTTGGATTTTGGGCTTGTAATGTGATTTTGTATTGTGACTGGGGTTTGGTTTGTAAGAGAAAGTGTTTGATTAAAAAAATTGGGTTCTTTGGTGTAAGTACCATGAAGAAAAGACCACCTAAAACACCTCCAATCAATATGACAACGGCGAGGAAGATAATGATGAACGTGATACAGTAACAACGGGTACAATTTGTCTTCTTTGGGGGAGCGCTATGATGTTGCTCGACAATATGTGCATTTTCTGGCGGAGGAACGCGATATATTTGGTCCTTAGGAACTCGGACAACGTAGGTGCCCGGGTTAATTGCGGGCAATTGGGGTTTAGAATTAGAATCTTGTGGTGGAGGTGCTGATGGCGGCGAGGCCCGCTCCTTCATGGGAGTATGGGGAGCGGCGGGAGATAGGGAAGAAAGAGGTGGTTTTGAAATGGGGGGATAGTATTAGAGAAAGGAAGAGAGGGGCGTATAGCTTGCATGGGGAATCAAAGTAGGTACTATGCATGAGAAGAGATAATTTGTGATGGAGAGAGAGAAAGGGGTAAAGGTTTGGTTCAAAAGGGAGAGAATGAAGAGACATCCTAATTCCTAATATTAGAGTAGATTAATTAGTAGATTTTTTTTTTTGGTGATTAAGTGCTGCTTTAATTAGTAGATTTAGTGCTGCTTTAACGGATTAACTATGTCATTTAATTAAAAATTAGAGAATGAGCTCCTTTATATACTTATTGAGATTGAGTCCAGATATTAACTCATTGAGATTAATTGCAACTCACCGACAATAAAAAATATTTTTACACATACATTCAATCAAATTAAATCATATTGCCACTTTTATAGGATTGTTTCTAAAATATCTCAAAAATCAAAATATATTTACATAGTGTTACAGTACTATCTGTATATACAAATTAAATCCATGTTTATTTCAGAAATGGGTCCAGTTTAGTTTGCTAGAGGCCCGATAATCTCTATGCTGGACTGAACAAATAAAAATAGAAGGGAGTTGATATCTGCACCCCACGTTTGAACAACTGGAAAATTAAATACTATCTTTTAGTACTTTATATGTTCGAAACACACATGTATTCTATATTAGCCTAAACAAAGAGGATTCTATCTTGTACCAATTCGATTTCAAAAATTCATTTGTTTGCTAAAATTTGTTTTAAAATTTGAGCATAAAAATTATATTATATATGATAGTATGATGTACCCAAATTCACTTACCATTGACCGGTTGATACAAGCATGATTGAGTAAAATCAATGTTTGAAGATGAGGAAATGGTGCTTTAAGTCCAAGAAAGCAATGGTTTGTTAGTCTGTAAAGCTAATTTAACTATTAATGTCAATATAATCCCTCTTAGGCGTTTGATCAAACATGTTTCTCCCATGATGCATGTCACCTAAAATTGGGATCATGGAGTGATTTTTTTGGCATTGGTTGAGGATGGAACCACTAAGCATTTCGTAGAAGGTTGCAAATGCAGTAGTTCCACTAAGCATTTGCAACTTCCGAATGATGCATGTCACCTAAAAATGGGATCATGGAGTGACGAGGTTGGAATCACTAAGCATTTCGTAGAAGGTTGCAAATGCGCAGTAGTTCCAAATGACGTTGGAACTCATCTCTAAGATGAAGGCAATATTGGTCCCCGAAGACATTTACATCGTGGGGATGAGATATCAATGGAAGCACCAATGATACATAAAGTATTTGAGGTCACTCTTCAAGTACATAAAGTATTGGGATAGAGGGCACTCTTCAAGTGAGTGTAAACTCCTAGAATATTTGAGAAGAAGGAATGAAAAAAGTAATAGAATTCTTATTATTAATAAATTGCCTGGCTCAATTGGTCTTATCAGTGCATCTTCTATACCCAAATTGGCATAACTAGCATAAAATCAATGGAGGAAAAAAATAACTAACTTGTGTAACAATACTCTCACGAGCATTCATAGTCATCCATCCATCCATATAGGTTTATTGATTTTTCTTTTTTCTAATGTTTGGTATACTTCTCGACTTCATTATTGGTTTTTTTAGCATCTTATGTCGGGTCTACATTATCGGGCTCGTATCATGTTGAGTAACAATGAACAAGAAAGACGAAATTAAGGGAGGTGGAGAAGAAAACCTTACTAATGGGAAGAAGAGCGTGTTGCAACAAGGTGCCACGAGGTAGTTTTGGAGAAGGTGTTGAAAGAGGATGTTCACAACTCTTGTGTTTGGGATAGTGGAACCGGTGGCAAGTATACGAACGTCATAAGATAATTGTCAGTGAACAAACTTGTCCCTTTACATATATCAATAATTTCATAGTGGTTATTTCAAAATAGACTTCCAACTAAACATAATATAGATCTCGTGAGCTTCACTCGGTTAGCATGAACATTGTATTATATATGTAGAGACCAAATTTAAGTTCGAGGGGTGAATTTGAGCTCTACAATTTAGTGTGGGAAGCTGTAGTAACCATGAATCTGGTGGATATTAGAAGACAAAAATTGTTATCAATATGGTTCTCTAGTATATGGATAATATGGAAGGCCAAAAAAGCCATGATACTTGAAGATTGTTGTTTGTTATTAGTAAATCTTGATTTAAGCATTATAGATGATTTAGAATTTTGCTTAGAGCTACAGTCAGTCGAAGCCAAGGGAAAGAAGGCATAACATCAATCAACTGGTCTTGCATAAAATGGAAAAACCATATTGTAAAGACATGAAACAGTGGTGAAAGTATTATGGAAATGTTTGGTTGGTTTGATTTGCTTAGCTATTTCTTACCGATTGTATATTTCCATATTCACACATCTTATTATGCTAATGATTTTTACTTGATGAAACTTCTCTTCACACATCTTTACAACAAAATAAACTTGAAAGTTGAAACAGAATAGTACTACAATATTTATATATTTCATAAAATGATATGCATGTAGATTACATCTCTATTAATTAATATGAACATTGAAAAACATAACTAGATTCTTCTCCCAGTTCAAGCAAGAAAAAAACCAGCTGTGAACCAAGGTAAGAAGAGATTATACAATAATATCCTAAAGTAGCACTACAATTGTCAAAAACTCCATTGCAGTAGCCACAACTAAGAAACTAAAACCTAATTACATAATAATGCATGAGATGAGACCCTTAACTAGAAAATTAAAAAAATTACATATGAGGACACTGACTACTAATAATAACACAGATTTCACAGAGAATCCCAATCAATCTCATAAGAGGGGTATTTTAGCAAATTAAAATTATCTAAATCACCCTCCCACTGTTGCTCACCAACATCACCAAAAGTAAGATCCGAAAGTGGAGAAGATCCTTCACAAGAACCACCTTCACTCACTGGAGAAGATGAAACTTCAACCTTACAACAACCCTCTGAACCCTTCTTCAAATCAACAACAGAACCATCAACCACAGTCACTGTCTCCGACGAAGCTGCGGCTGCCGCCGCCTTAGCTTTCGACCGAGCTGCCGATGTTTTCTTAGGTTTCTCCGTCTTCCCTTGTTTCTGCATCTCAGCTAAACCTTCACAAATAGCTTGAAGTTTAGCATCAACAGAAGAAGGAAGAGGCTTAAATTCACCAAACTCACCACCAATAGAAGAACCTTGGTGTTTAAGATTTGGGAAATTAAGCCTAGCAAAGTCACCACGAAGTTTATAAGCAGCTTTATCATAAGCTAAAGCAGCTTCTTCAGCTGTATCAAAAGTACCAAGCCAAAGCCTAGTACGATTCTTTGGTAGTCTTATCTCAGCAACCCATTTTCCCCAGTGCCTTTGTCTCACCCCTCTATATAGCTTCGTGGGTTTTGAAGGATTATTTCCCACATGCTTCATAGAGATCGGTTTTGGACTGAGAAAACTCAGAGTATTACTAAGACGTTGCTGTTGTTGTTGCATGGTAAAGTTTTGTTGTTGGATTTGAGTTTGGATCTGGTTGATTTGTGATGGGGTTAAGTGGTTAAGACCAAGAAGAGAAGAAGAAGAAGATGGTTGAGTAAAGCCTATGAAGTTTTGGCTATAAAAACCATCGGTGTAAAGAGGAGGAAGAGAAGAAAAAGAAGGTAGAAAAGAAGAAGAGGAAGAAGAAGAAGAAGAATAAGAAGGTGATTGTGTTGAGGTTGAAGTTGAGGAAGGACTTTTGATAAAAGGTTCAAGAACTTCCATTAATTCGCCTCTAAATGGATCTGAGTTGTGAAACTGTGTGTTACTGTAAAAATCCATCATAGCTGCCATAATTTGATCTGAAAATAATACCTGAATCTTACTAAAATTGAAGAACAGGTTGATTAATTAATTAAAAATTAAAAGAAAAAGGATATGGAAGGGATTTTAAATAGACAATCCTTTCAATCCTTGATTAAGAAAAATAAAAAATAGCCTTAAGGTATCAAAAATAACCCTTGTGGCTAATTAAGATGAAAAATTTACAAGATATGTAAAATTAAACCTGGATCTCGATTCTGAAAACACCTGCTTTCGAAAAATTGTTCTAAGTTTGTTACTTTTTTAAGTGATTAAAAGACAAACCCAAAAATCATAAGTTGAAAGACAGATGATTAACAGAAAGGGATTCAGAGAAGCGGGATGTTAAAGAAGGGGAAATTAAAGTTGAAGAAAATTAAATTAAAACACAGCACAAATCTAGAAGTTCTTGAAAATGAAAATATTATGAAGACAAAAATTGATTTTTCTTTTGTGTACCTCTCGCCACTCTGATTTTGGTTTTCAGACTTTCACTCCATTATATAGCAACTTGTGTTACCTTGGTTTTTAATGTTAATTGCATAATTAACCTGCTATTATCGATTGATTGAGGTAATAGCCAATATTTTAGTGACGCGTGTCCTTCTTGTTTTGGTAGCATGACACGTGTCTGTCTTTGTACTGACAGATGCCAGTGTGGTTGGTTAGTGTTGTTATTTTCTCTAATTTTGTCGTTAATCATGTTGACCTTATTTGCGCGTTCATTCCAATTGCACAGAGTAGTATCTTTTTCTTTTCTTTTTTGTATATATATTTTTATTATTATAATTTAAGAAAAAAGAATATGCAAGTAAAATAATTTTACATTGCCAATCAATTAAAACTATATCTTTTATTATATCACACCATTTTACTCTACCTTTTTTATTTTATATAGAAAATTAAACAATTTCTATTAGTTATTGTAGGTGTAAAATTAATTTTACACCGACAGTTTATGTTCTTTAAACTTTTATGATTTTCATTTGTTATAGTTTTTCTATAATTTACTCATACTCATAATCCACTATGCACCTTTCTCTTTCCGCTTTAATTATCGCTTTCATTGTACGCTTCCATTATTCAAGTTAATTTATTTTTAATTTTTGTGGGGATAATAAGATTTGTTATTGGTAGTACTATAAAAAAATAAAGTGATTTTTCTTAAAAAAATTATTCTCAAGTGGATCAAAACTATGGTGGTCCGGGGTGATGTTCACGATGCGAGAATTCTAGCACGAGAGAAGCAGCTCTTCTTTGTGATGCGAGGATTTCAGCATAGTAGAACCAACTCTTGTAACAGAGGTTGTTCTCCGGTGAGAAGGAAGATACCTATAAAATTTTAATATTTCAACATTCAAATCAATATGTATAGAATATGTGGATTATATTTGGGCATGATTCAGAGTCACGCTTATATAGGAGGATTTTGTAACCGACAAATTCGGCGTGAGATGTGAAAGACACATGGAGAATAGTTCACTTAGTGAAGGAAGTGCTCTTTTGTGGTGAGGCAACCATACATCTCATGAACTCACAACATTTAATATGGAATGAAATGTCAAATACCTCCCTGAAATTTCAAAATTTGTTAAATATCCCTTTGAAATTTGGAAATATGCAAATACCCCCCCTGAAATTGTAAAACTTCAATCAAATTGCCTCCTGCTTCGTTTACTCCGTCTATTTTGATCCTTCAAAAGCACATTGTTTGAGTCTTCAACCTCCTTGCAACCAAGTGAACAACAAGGAACCAAAACAACAAAATTATCATCACCACAATCATCCTCGTCATCATTATCATTGCCTTTAAAATCCGAACCAAGAGGTTCTAACCACCCAATAGATCAATCTGAGTCACCAGATTCAGAACCAAACAAGAAACACTCATCACCAACATCATACTATTTATCAATTCTTGTCTCATCCATCTTTTCCTCGCTAAAATAGACGGAGTAAACGAATCAGGGGGCAATTTAATTGAAGTTTTAAAATTTCAGGGGGGTATTTGCCTATTTTCAAATTTTAGTGGGGTATTTGACGAATTTTGAAATTTCAAAGGGGTATTTAGCATTTTACTCTTCAAAATGTTACTCCTTCCATCTTTAAATGAATTATTCAAATAACTTTCAACGTTTACAATTATATATTCTAATCATTATTACTTTTCTCTTTTTAATTATTACCATTTTCTATATAAAATAATCAAATAAATCATTTAAAATAGAATAGAGAGAGTACATTTTTAGAATTGAATTAAGTGGAAAGAAAACTCTTGATTAAGTTAGTTTAATTTAAATTAATTAGCTTAGAAGTTTCAACTTGTACATAAATAATTATGAAATGTTAGTCTACATCGGTTGAACTAACAAGCAACTAATAATTCATTTATTTAAAAGGTGAGAATTGAAATCTGAAATCGTAAATGAGAAGATAATATAAATTTATGAGGAGGACGTAAGTGTCCCAAATGAGAAGCGGGCAGCCGTTTTATCTTTTGTTTGTGGCTCTGAGAGTTAGTAACAGTCTTCAATCAATAGTCTTTTGTTTATTTCATTTAATTCAATTAATAATCAAAGCCCACTTATTATATGCTCAACTCAAGCACTACAATTTTTCAAGTACTGGAAAGTTCTATCTTGTAGAAGTAATAATTAATTAATTGATATAATAATCATTAATAAATAATTAAAGATTGTTAGGTCATATGTGTATATCGGTGCAAATTGTTTTAGGAAAAAAAAATTCTATCCCAACAATTGTCTTTTTACTCCAATACATAAAGGTGAATAGATAAATATGCCATCATATAAAGGGTAAAACTATTAAAAAAAATTCATTTTTTAAGCGGTACACTTGATAAAAAGTATACTAAAATAAAATACATTTTTTAACTATCAGTATACTTCGGTTGAAGTGTACCAGAACACTATACGTTTTTTTTTTAATTTTTTTTCCATTTCAGCGTGCGTACAAGAGGACGAGACAGTAGAATTAGACATGCTGAAGTAGGAAGAGGTGTTTCTGTTCCTGTTGAGCAGGAGCAGGATGTCGAGCATCATGTGAATGTCGAGCAGCCTGTGAGCAGGAGCAGGAGAGGTGTTTCTGGCCTGGAGGACCGCTTGATACGAGTCTTCTAACGCACTATCAGGACCATGTTGCTCTTCATATATGTTTTGATGATAACAAAGTACTTCCTCCGTCCCAAAATAACTGACCTAAATTTGACTTGGTGTACTATTCATATGATCTACTTTGATCATATTTTTCTACTTATATGTACATGCAAATATATGCATATGAATGTTGTTTGATTTGTCTCGATGAATATTTTCAAAATATATAATTTTTAGGACGGATGAAGTATTAAATGAACAATTGATAGTACTAATATTTTAATTAAGTGTGTAGGTTATGTTGAGGCAAAATCCCAAATTGATGTTTTAAAGATAACAAACCTCTTAATTATTTTTAAGTGTAATTCTAATCTTTTTGGTATCTAACAAGTGCTCTTAAGTGTTTTAATTAAGCTAGGAACAATTGAGCTACTTAGATCAAAGATCACGTTTTTATTTTTGATAAAAACAAAAGCTTGGAGAACGGTCTCAGATTGATCTCTGAGACCTGCGCAAACATCATTTTCACACAATCAATGCAAAAGGACTTATGGATAAGTCAACTATGTACAAGACAAATGACCACTTTTATCTTGAGCTTCACTCACAAAATCTCCACAATCCAAGAGATCATTTAAGTGAAAGATTTCTCTCATGAATAGAGAACTTACTACTTTTACCAAGTTCTATGTTTGAACATGTGATGATTGAGCATATGACACAGGGATATTTTTATTCTCAATTAATGGAACTGATCTTGTATGGACCATGGAAAATTAGACAGCACAACCTAGTCTTAGAATTCACTTGTACTTTAAAGGAATAAAGAAAGAACATTCTCCAATGTTGTTTCTCTTTCTCTATGACACATGTACTTGCAACAAAGACATTTTGGAACAGCAAGTACAATCTCCAGCTGCTGTTTTTATCCATAACAGCTGTCCTTTTCGTGCTCTAGCTTCTTTGCTTCAAAAGGAAGAAATTCATCCACGCCAGATTTTGGAGAACGGTCTCAGACCAATGCTGGAAAGAGAAAACGTTCACTTGGAGTGACACCAGCTTGCATACAGTTGTTCAAAGGTTATCCAAAAGCTGCACAACAGCTATACTTGTTGGTTAAGCAACATACAACAATATTACAGCTCAATAACAGCTATTCATATGCTCCTCTTTTAAAAGTCAGAAGAAGAAACTTTGGAGATCAATCTCAGACTGATCAGTTTTCTTCAAAATACATGAGCTGTCATTATGCAGAGCTACTAGCCGTTATTTTCAAGCTTCCAACGGATATACTTCGTGACCAAGACTCCCTGATCATCACTCATCTATATATAGAGGTCCTTGGCAACTTTGAAGAGCAAGAGTCTCCACTACATCTTCAACACTTGTTTTGTGATACAAGTTTTTATCAAGAGCTCTTCATTTCTCTCTCACTCAGATTTGTAATTCATATATATAGGATCAGAATATCCAGTGAGTGTTTTGAGAGTTTATCCATCCATTTTCAAAGCTTCTCATAGTGTATTGAGTGAATAAAGCTTTGATTACCAAAATCCTTCATCATTGTAACCATTGGCTTAAGTTAGTACGTAACTACTAATTGAGTGACACCTTCTTTGTCAGTGTAACTGAGGTAGATTAAGCTTGTAGGGCTTAGAAGATTATTTGGTCTTGGATCTAGATCAAAAGAAGTGTAACTTGAGATCATTAGCATCTCTTAGTGGACAATCTCACAAGGAGTGTGGGGACTGGACTAGCCCAAGCATTTTGGGTGAACTAGGATAAATTGTTGTGTGCATTCTCTTCCCTTACTCTGATTTAATTCATGCAATCACTAATCACACAAATCACAATTTAATAGTTATATATATACTGTCAGAGAGTGTTGGGATAACGTTCTCCAGACTGCAACACTTTTGAATATTTGTTTTAACTAACAATCAAATTATATTCTTCAAGTATATTGAGTTTGACAATTTTTATAGGAAATATTTTAAAGGTTCACAATTCAAACCCCCCCTTTCTTGTGAAAAACTTTGCTACTTCAATTGGCATCAGAGCATTGGCTCTAAGGCTAAGCATTTAACAAGTGCTAGAGGAAAAGATTCAGGAAGGAAGTAATGGCTAAGAATGCAAAGTTTATATCTGAAGGAGGATCATCAAACAGACCACCTCTATTTGATGGTGATAACTATTACTATTGGAAGGACAAAATGGAGCTCTTTCTTAGATCACAAGATAACAACATGTGGCATGTACTGGAAGTTGGAGAATATGTTCCATTAACTAAAGATTCAACAAATCCTAAACCTCAAGCTGAATGGACAACAACAGAAGCTGATAGAGTACTCCTTAATACTAAAGCTAAACTGTTTATTAAAAGTACTTTGTGCAGGGAAGAATATGATAGAATAATGGCATGCAAAACAACAAAAGAAATATGGGAAACTCTGCAAACTCATCATGAAGGAACCAACCCAACAGTGTCAAAGAAACAAGAATAGACATTGGAGTGAGAAAATTTGAACTGTTTGAAATGAAGGAAGAAGAAACCATAGATCAGATGTATGGTAGATTCACAAGTATTATAAATGAACTCAACTCTTTGGGAAAAGCATATACTACACATGAAAGAATAAGAAAAATTCTTAGATGTTTACCAAAGACTTGGAGACCAATAGTCACTGTCATCATAGTGGCAAAAGATCTCACTAAAGTATCACTAGAAGATCTTATTGGATCATTAAAAGCTCATGAATCTGTCCTTCAAGAAGATAAACCAAAAAAGAAGATGATTGCTCTTGAAACTCAATCTGGAGAATGCTCTCAGAAAGATGAAACACTTTGTGAAAATGAAGAATCACTTCAAGAAGAGGATGAAGAGGAATTAGCATTTCTATCAAGAAGAATTCAGAGATTGATGACAAGAAGAAATCAACTCAAGAAGAATTTTCAACCCAAAAGGAATGGAGCTAAACCATAAGTGGATCTAAGCAAAATACAATTTTATGGATGCAATCAATTTGGTCATTACAAAAATGATTGTCCAATGAACAAACAAAAGAAGCCCTTCTTCAAAAAGAAATCCATGATGGCTACTTGGGATGATCTGGAAGAAGCACAATCAGAAGATGAAGAACAAGAAGCAAATGTATGTCTCATGACACACTCAAATGCAGAAGAGGTAACACTTGATCCTTGTTCATCTTGTCAAAAAACTTAACATCTCTTTGATAACTTACTATATGACACTCAAATCTTAAATCAAAAAAAATGCTAAACTAAGAGATGAGATTACTGTATTAACAAAAGAAAGAGATGAATTTAAGAAAGAAAGCAGTCTTAAAAGTGAAGTTATCAAAGGTATGCAAACTGCTCACACAAAACTTTCTAAAAGGTTTGAAATTCTTAGAAATGATCAAAAAGAATGTTCTGAGGTACTAAAAGAAAATAGTATTTTGAAAAAGACTATTTCAAAATTGGAAAATGATTTAACAAAGTTCATTGACACTACTACAACTTTTGAAAATATTTTGGGATCACAAATTGGATTTTATGATAAATTTGGTTTAGGACATAATCCTTATCAGAACAGAAAGCTATATGAAAAATGTCTCATTCCAAATAAAGAAAAGAATTTTCAAAAATACAAATGTGATTTCTGTCACAAGGATGGACATCTTGAAGCCTTCTGTTTCAAAAAGAAAGCAAGAAAACAAGTTTTCTATAGAACACCAGAACATTCTCATAACAGTCTCAGAAACAGAAATTTTAGAAAACCTGTACATAGACATTCTCTGAACACTCTCAGAAGAGATGTCTATAAGAGAACATCTTATAAGAGATCATCTTATTCTCAGAAGATCCCTTATAAGAATATTGAGACTAACATTCAAGGACCCAAGAAATTGTGGGTACCTAAAAACTTATTAAACTCAAATGTAGGAATGCCTTCTAGCAGTCAAGAAAAGGCCTTGGTACTTGGACAGTGGATGCTCAAGACATATGACAGGAGATAGGAACAGCTTTCTATCATTTGAAACAAGAGAAGGTGGATCCGTCACCTTTGAAAACAATGAGAAAGCTAGCATCAAAGGCATAGGTACAATTGGTAAGTCTGACTCTGCTAAGATTGAGAATGTTCACTATGTGGATGGCTTAAAACATAATTTAATAAGCATAAGTCAATTATGTGACAATGGCTTTGAAGTTGGTTATAAATCAGACTCATGTGAAATAAAACAGTCTTCATCTAATAAAGTCCTTTTTAATGGATCAAGAATAAAGAATGTTTATGTATTATACTTAGATGAACTACCTCCTGAGTCATGCTTTGTCTCACTTGAAAAAGACAAATGGATTTGGCACAAGAGGGTTGGTCATGTAAGCATGAAGACTATGTCAAAACTTTCCAAACTTGATCTAGTTAGAGGTTTGCCTAAGATTAGTTTTGATCTAGATAAAGTATGTGAATCATGCACAAGAGGGAAACAAGTCAAAAGCAGTTTTAAACCAAAAGAATTTATTTCCACAAAAAGACCTCTTGAGTTACTTCACATAGACTTATTTGGACCTGTCAAAACTACAAGTCTTGGTGGCAAAAATTATGGCTTTTTCATAGTAGATGATTTTTCAAGATTCACTTGGGTGTTATTTTTAAAACATAAAGATGACTCTTTAGAAGCTTTTAAAACTTTTTGCTTGAGAGTTCAAAATGAGAAAGGTATCAATATTATCTCTATAAGAAGTGATCATGGAGGAGAATTTGAAAACTCTCTCTTTGAATCATTCCTTGATAATAATGGAATCTCTCATAATTTTTCTTGTCCAAGAACTCCCCAACAAAATGGAGTTGTTGAAAGGAAAAATAGAACTTTGCAAGAAATGGCAAGAACAATGATTCATGAATCAAATGTTGAAAAGTATTTTTGGACTGAGGCCATTAACACTGCTTGCTATATTTTAAACAAAGTCACCATTAGAAAAGTTTTAAACAAAACACCTTATGAACTTTGGAAAAGTAGAAAACCAAGTATTTCTTACTTTCATATATTTGGATGTTTTTGTTACATTTTGAACATCAAAGACAACTTAGGTAAGTTTGATTCAAAGTCAGACAAGGGAATATTCTTAGGATACTCTCTGACCTCAAAAGCTTATAGAATTTACAATTTGAGAACTCAAACTTTAGAGGAAAGCATGCATGTGAAATATGATGAATTTGAAGATCAACCAACTGTGCACATCACTGATGATGAAGAAGATGAACCTGTCATTGCACAAAATCATGATTCAGATGAAAATCCAACATCTCAAGGACCACCAAAGACCTGGAGAATTGTTGGCTATCATCCTCCTGATCAAATTATTGGTAATACAGAAGATGGTGTTAGAACCAGAAAAGCCTTGCAGGATGTAGAGACCAATCTGGGATTGATCTCCCAAATTGAACCAAGATCCATAAATGAAGCAATCATTGATGAATCCTGGATTGAGGCTATAAAAGAAGAACTACATCAATTTGAGAAGAATGAAGTTTGGAATTTGGTACCATTTCCAAAAGATCATTCAATTATTGGAACAAGATGGGTCTTTAGAAACAAACTTGATGAAAATGGTAAGGTTGTCAGAAATAAGGCAAGACTTGTAGCACAAGGTTATAATCAACAAGAAGGAATTGATTATGATGAAACCTTTGCTCCTGTAGCCAGGTTAGAAGCTATTAGAATACTTCTTGCATATGCATCACATAAATGTATCAAACTTTTTCAAATGGATGTAAAAAGTGCTTTTTTAAATGGATTTTTAAATGAGGAAGTTTATGTGCATCAACCTCCTGGTTTTGTTGATAAGCATAAACCAAATCATGTTTATAAACTCACCAGAGCCCTTTATGGACTTAAACAAGCCCCAAGAACTTGGTATGACGGATTAAGCACTTTCTTACTTGAAAATGGTTTTTCTAGAGGAAAAATTGATACTACACTTTTTACAAAAAATGAAAAGCATAATTTACTTATTGTACAAGTGTATGTTGATGATATTATCTTTGGTGCTACTAATGAAAAAATGTGTGAAGATTTTTCTAACCTTATGCAAAGTGAATTTGAGATGAGCATGATGGAATCTTTATCAGTCAAGAAAAATATGTAAATGATCTTCTCAAGAAATACAAGATGAATGAATCCAAGATTATGTCAACACCAATGTATCCATCTACAAGTTTGGACAAAGATGAAAAAGGAAAAGATGTTTTTGAAAAAGAGTATAGAGGAATGATTGGATCTCTCCTCTACTTAACTGCCAGCAGACCTCACATAGTGTTTGTAGTTAGTCTTTGTGCTAGATTTCAAACATCTCCAAAAGAATCACACTTAACTGCTGTCAAAAGAATTTTTAGATACTTGGTAGGAACACCTGATGTAGGATTATGGTACAAAAAGGGATCACACTTTGATTTACAAGCATATTGTGATGCTGACTATGCTGGGGATAAAATTGAAAGAAAAAGCACAAGTGGAGCATGTCAGTTCCTTGGAGAAGCATTGGTGAGTTGGTGTTGTAGAAAACAAAACACCATTGCTCTTTCAACCACTGAAGCAGAATATGTTGCTGCATCAAACTGTTGCTCTCAAGTCATCTGGATCAAAAATCAACTTGAGGATTTCTCACTAAGGTACACATGTATCTAAATTTTATGTGATAACACTAGTGTTATTAATTTGTCTAAAAACACTATTCAGCATTCAAGATCAAAACATATTGAAATCAAGCATCATTTTATTAGAGATCATGTTAACAAAAAGGATGTGAAATTAGTCTTTATTGATACTGAAAATCAACTTGCTGACATTTTTACTAAAGCATTGGTTGAGGATCGTTTTAATTTTATCAAAGAAAAATTGAAAATCATCAAAAATCCCAATCCTACTTGATGTATGCTTGTTTATGTATCTGGGAGACCGTTCAGAGAACGATCTCTGAATACTGCGCTGAAGTATGACAAAACAAATAACGGTCTTTTGCTTTAAATGGGCTTATGAACATGGCTTTTATGGCAAAATTGAATTGAGCTTCCCTCTCTCCTCACTCATTGGGTAACGGTTTCTTTTCTCTCTCTCTCTTTCCCACGCTTTTGAGAGAACCAAAGTACTAAGCCATAATATTCACAAGAACACCTACTCTATCATCTTTCTCTTCCCAAGTTTCTGATTTTTCCTTTTAAAAATCTCTCAAAATCTCTCAACTTCCATCAACAAATCTCAAACTCAGATTTACTCAAATGGCTAGAACTAAAAATGCTGGTGGTAGAAAGGTCCCATGAACCAAAAACCCTTCAGTTTCATATTCTCCACCACGATCTCCATCACCCCCAAAACTACCTACTCCAAAATCATCATCATCATCATCCTATAAAACCGCCTCTGAGTCTCACAAATCATTCTCAGAACGTGAGGTTACACCTGAAATTCAATCAACACCTGTCACCACACACATGCAAACCACTGTTGAAAATCCCCCAAATCCTCAAACTTCTCCAAACACTGTTTTCCAACCCTCACAATCTGAATCTCCAGAAAATTCCCCCATCAATCTCACTCAAAATCAACCACCATGTCTATCACCTACTGATTCACCAAAACAATCCCCAAAACCAACAAATGAGGATGATTCTCCATCTCCAACTACTACAATACCAAGTCCAAAGGACTCTCCACCTGTTTTGGTCAAAATGAAAAAATCTAAGTCTTTTGATTCCTCCAAAATAAGAAGGTCATCAAGAATAATGTCTGGTGCTGGCAAGAAACCTGTGGTGGACACCACAGTTCATGTTCTAGATCAATCTGACTCTGAGATTAATCTCATGGAAAAGGAGATTGATGACTTTGAACTTGAGCCAGTTACATCTACAAAGTCTTAACCTGTCAAGCCAAAGAAAACTCCAACTCCAAAGAAGAAGGAGGTTGAGACTGCTGTCAAGGCTCCAAGAACAAAGAAGGCCAATTTGAAGAAATCAAAGGCGAAGTTGTTGCCTGCTCCTCTCATACAACCTGAAGATGAAGAGATTTTTGACAAGTATTGGAAAACAAAACCTGTAGCAGTGTCAAGGCTATATAATTTTGCTGAGTTATCCATTGGAGGAGTTGATCTAGTCAAGTTTGTGGAACCTTTTGAATGGAAGAGTTTCTTTCACATCAAGGAAACAGTTTACCCTCTCTTGGTCCAAGCCTTCTACTTCAACGCCCAAGTTTTTCCAGAATAAGACATGATCACATCTAACATCAAGGATGTTGAACTTATGGTGGATCGCTATGTCATTGGAAGCCTGATTGGAATCAAAAGTGAAGGGTTGGAAGTGTATGGAAATTATTGGTATGACCAAGTCAAGATTAGTAAGGAAGAGTTGAAGAAAAAGATGTTTACTGAAGAAGGAGCCAAGAAGAATGCACCTCCATCATCTATGTTGAAGACTGAGTACAAGCTACTTCATAATATGTGTCAACACTCCTTTTTCCCTCGCACTGGAAGCAAAGATAAGGTAACTGATCTTGACCTACTTATGATGTATCACGTGGCCAAAGGAGTTAAATTGAACCTTCCATATATTATCCTACACCATATGATTCATGCTGCCACCTCTGGTTTTAAGAAAACAGCCCTACCATATGCCATGCTTTTAACAAGAGTTTTTAGACTTTACTATGCTGATATGGATAACACACCCTCTGAAAATCACTACTATACCTTTAGTTTGAAAAATGTGAGTCACATGAAGAAAGAAATTGAACCCCCTGTTGCTGATGTTGGAGTTAAAAGGAAAAGAGAAATTTTTGAAAAATCCAGTTTAAATGTGCTTGCTGATGCTTCTGGAGACCGTTTGGAGAATGATCTCCAGACTGATGGACATACTCAAATCAGTGGTGATGTTGATCCCACCACTGAAAGTGAGAAACTTGTAACCACTGCTGCTGCTACTCTTCAAGGTTTTAAGCCTATGCCTATTCCACCAAATACCACCATGTTTTCACCACTAATGACCTCAAGCCAAGGAAGTTTTTCTTCCTTTTGCACTTCTGACTTTATAAGGAACATTCTCACCTCTGATACTCCTGAAATTTCCACCATGCCTATTCCAAATCCTACTGATAGCACACTGCCATCTATACCATCATCATTTGCTACTTTTGATTCATTTTGCTCATCTGTTAATGCTGCAAATGCTGGAACTCAACAACTAGTGTTTGAGGGAAATGTCAACTTTGACTTTCCTGGCCCTTCAAGGCCCACCAAACGCTTTAGGCTTGAAACTGATATGGAACAAATGAGAAAAGACTTGTATATTGTGATCAAGGGTATGGCTGTTCAACACTCTATGATGGATCATTTGATTTTGGAATCCAAAACTTTGAGAACTTGGTTTACCACTGTTGTTTGTCCACAACTCCACATTCCTCCACCTCCTGAAATTGAAACACCAAATTTTGATTCCTTTCCTGCTCAGAGTGAAAAATTTGATGATAATGAAGATCCTACCACTTCACCTGCTCCTGATGGAGCCAATGAATGTTAAACTTTGCTTGTGTGTTGCTCCTGGTTACCCTTTTCAATAATGACAAAGGGGGAGAATGAATTGATAAATCAAGGGGGAGCCCAATGATGTTTTTGAAGCTTGTTTTGAAGCTTGTCTAGCTGCTGCAATTGTTCTGTTTTTTTAAATTTATAAACTTATGCTTTAAATGGTCCTGTTTAGTGATTAGATATTTTGGGAAGTTTCTTTTGATGTCATATGAACTTCTCCTACTATGTATTTGTTGACTAAAACAGGATTTGTTTGTTTAATTTGCTTTGGATGCATGTTTGAATCATTTTGTATTAATCATGGGCTGTGAATTGTGTTTGGATGCTCACTTATGTGAGACTAATGATTAATGAATGTTGCTTGATTCAAATTATACTCATGATACTCAATTCTTTTAAAATCATAAGCATGATCATTTTGAAAATTGAATGCTTGAATTGAGGGGGAGCTTACAAATTAAAAACACTAGACATTTTATTTCAAGCACTTTTGAATTTTGATTAAAATTAGAATTCCATCTCAAAACATAATTCAAGAAGTTTGTCATCATCAAAAAGGGGGAGATTGTTGAGGCAAAATCCCAAATTGATGTTTTAAAGATAACAAACCTCTTAATTATTTTTAAGTGTAATTCTAATCTTTTTGGTATCTAACAAGTGCTCTTGAGTGTTTTAATTAAGCTAGGAACAATTGAGCTACTTAGATCAAAGATCACGTTTTTATTTTTGATAAAAACAAAAGCTTGGAGAACGGTCTCAGATTGATCTATGAGACCTGCGCAAACATCATTTTCACACAATCAATGCAAAAGGACTTATGGATAAGTCAACTATGTACAAGACAAATGACCACTTTTATCTTGGGCTTCACTCACAAAATCTCCAAAATCCAAGAGATCATTTAAGTGAAAGATTTCTCTCATGAATAGAGAACTTACTATTTTTACCAAGTTCTATGTTTCAACATGTGAAGATTGAGCATATGACACAAGGATATTTTTATTCTCAATTAATGGAACTGATCTTGTATGGACCATGGAAAATTAGACAGCACAACCTAGTCTTAGAATTGACTTGTACTTTAAAGGAATAAAGAAAGAACATTCTCCAATGTTGTTTCTCTTTCTCTATGACACATGTACTTGCAACAAATACATTTTGGAACAGCAAGTACAATCTCCAGCTGCTGTTTTTTTCCATAACAGCTGTCCTTTTCGTGCTCTAGCTTCTTTGCTTCAAAAGGAAGAAATTCATCCGCGCCAGATTTTGGAGAACAGTCTCAGACCAATGCTGGAAAGAGAAAACGTTCACTTGGAGTGACACCAGCTTGCATACAGCTGTTCAAAGGTTATCCAAAAGCTGCACAACGGCTATACTTGTTGGTTAAGCAACATACAGCAATATTACAGCTCAATAACAGCTATTCATACACTCCTCTTTCAAAAGTCAGAAGAAGAAACTTTGGAGATCAATCTCAGACTGATCAATTTTCTTCAAAATACATGAGCTGTCATTATGCAGAGCTACTAGCCCTTATTTTCAAGCTTCCAACGGATATACTTCGTGGCCAAGACTCCCTGATCATCACTCATCTATATATAGAGGTCCTTGGCAACTTTGAAGAGCAAGAGTCTCCACTACATCTTCAACACTTGTTTTGTGATACAAGTTTTTATCAAGAGCTCTTCATTTCTCTCTCACTCAGATTTGTAATTCATATATATAGGATCAGAATATCCAGTGAGTGTTTTGAGAGTTTATGCATCCATTTTCAAAGCTTCTCATAGTGTATTGAGTGAATAAAGCTTTGATTACCAAAATCCTTCATCATTGTAACCATGGCTCAAGTTAGTACGTAACTACTAATTGAGTGACACCTTCTTTGTCAGTGTGACTGAGGTAGATTAAGCTTGTAGGGCTTAGAAGATTATTTGGTCTTGGATCTAGATCAAAGGAAGTGTAACTTGAGATCATTAGCATCTCTTAGTGGACAATCTCACAAGGAGTGTGGGGACTGAACTAGCCCAAGCATTTTGGGTGAACCAGGATAAATTGTTGTGTGCATTCTCTTCCCTTACTCTGATTTAATTCGTGCAATCACTAATCACACAAATCACAATTTAATAGTTATATATATACTGTCAGAGAGTGTTGGGAGAACGTTCTCCAGACTGCAACACTTTTGAATATTTGTTTTAACTAACAATCTAATTATATTCTTCAAGTATATTGAGTTTGACAATTTTTATAGGAAATATTTTAAAGGTTCACAATTCAAACCCCCCCTTTCTTGTGAAAAACTTTGCTACTTCAGGTTATTTATATAAAGAAGTAATAATATAAAGCACACTTTTATAAGGATTATGTATTAATCCTTATAATTAAGTTTAATCCTTATTAATAAGTTTTTAGCGCATTCTGAAGAAAAGTAGAGTCTGAAGAGCACTCAGTAAAGTCCTGAAGCTTTGCATTATGAAAACCTTCAGAAGCTGAACTCTGAAGTTTATCAGACGCTGAAGATTCAAGACCATCAGAAGCTGAACTCTAAAAGCTTTCAGAAGCTAAGTATATAGTCATGAAGCACATTCTGTTTCTAACAGATTACGCTGATTTGATAAATCGAAAGCTTCTAGGACATTTCTTGTTAGATGACAGCACAAGCTTAAACGATAACTCTCCACAACGTTTAAATTCAAATATTATCTTCAAGGAGGAGCGTATTGTACTGATTGTACTATTATTACTCCAAATGGTGGAGCAAAGGAATAAAGACAAAGTAGTGGAATTGAATTACCTGTTTTGGATAAGAAATTCAATTTCATGCTTCAAGCAATAGTATTCCTACAACTGTCCATTTTACAACGGGATTATTCATCAACGTCTCTATTTACTTCAATATAAATAGATTTCTTTGATTGAATATGAATGAGCTAATACGTGAATGCACGAATGAACTATCTTAACCTCTGAAGAACTTTGTTATTCACTTATTGTGTTAAGTGTCTTAATTCTTAGAAAGCTTAGAAGTTAAGAAATACTCTTGCGTGAGTTATTTGATTTTAAAGAAGTCTCTTGTTAAGTTGTAACTTGAGCAATTAAGAAGTCTCTTGTTTTGTGTAACTTGAGCAAATTGTAAGAAATCTCTTGTTAGGTGTAACTTGAGCAAATTAGAAGTCTCTTCCTTGTGTGCTTAAGCACTAGGATTGTAATCTTTAGTGATTATAGTGAAATCCCTTGGAAGTGCAAGGGGACTGGAGTACTCTCGGTTTGTGACGGGAATCAGTATAAATCATGTGTGTTCATTCTCTCTCTCTCTCTCTCTCTCTCTCTCTCTCTGTGTGTTTTCGTTTTATTGTATTAAGTTTTCCGCTGCCTAAAGACTCTGATAGATAGCAATTCTTGTGTTTTACACACCTTCAACCATTAATATGCTTTGTTATTATTTGTTAATTATAGTGATGAAGTTATCAAGATAAATCTGATAATGTTTTTGTTCAAATGTCATTCTAGTTTATTAGTGATAGTGATTTCGTTTAAATATATGTAGGAACGTATTCAAGGACCGAAACCTGAATTACGAATAGCATCTCTTGGTGCCAAGCTTACTAGTTGGGTTCCTTGTCCTGGTGAACATCACCCAAATATTCAATGTTGGTTAGATAATTCCGGGTTGAAATGGCTTGAGCGGACGAGTTTATGTAAGGTCAATCCGCAACTTTTATCAACCTTTACTGAGAGGTGGCATCTAGAGACATCGTCATTTCACATGCCGTTTGGTGAAATGACGATTACACTTGATGATATGGTGTGTTTGTTGCATATACCTGTTAGAGATGTATTTTACACGCCTGTACCAGTTTCCATGGATGGAGCTGCGGCACTTACAGCTGAGTTGTTGGGAGTCCCGTATCAGGAGGCACTTATCCATACATCAGAGCAGAGGGGAGGGGAGGATCTTTTACACAATAGTGGCTATATGAGTGTTGGCAGAGGAATCTACATATGTACCACATATATGATTGTGTTGTCAGGGCGTATATGTTAAGCCAAAAAAGAAGGGAAATATAAAGGAGGGGGCAAAAACCAAAACCTCCATAAAGATTGGTAAACCTATAACTAGGTCAATAAAACTTGTTTATAAAGAGACTATCTCTATTGACCCGAGAAACATCAAACCAGATAGTGAGGTTAACAACTTCTAAACTCATTGTAGCTAGACTATCAGCACAACTACGACCTTCCCAAAAAACATGCGAGACTATAATATTCATATTTCTAATCAGCCTGTTGTAGTTGGACCACATGTTCCTAAAGTTCCAGGGAGTGAGAGAGACAACTTTGAAGGCTTTAACCACAAGAATGGAATATGTTTCTATCCACAAATTATGCCAATTAAACATGTGCGCAATCTCAATTGAAGACATTGCTCCACACAACTCAGCATGAAATGCAGATCCAAGGCCAGTGTTTTGAGCAAAGCAACATATAATGTCTGCCAAATTGTTTAAGATGTCACCACAAGAGGATGTTACTGATGTTACAACATCGTCTGTATTACATTTAACCCAACTAGCTGAAGGAGGTCTCCATATGACTTATAATATTGCAGGTGCTTTGGGAGGATGAATAGTAATATTAAATCTCTTGAGAATGGAAAAATCACATACTGAACTAAAGGTCATCAATATGATTTTGTTCCATAACATAGCAATATTAGAAGATATGATAGCTATAAGAGTTCCAGTTAGGCCTATTGTTATTAAATCTCAAGTTATTCCTAGTTAACCATATCACATTAATAATATTCACAATAGCAGTTGATGACCAACTTGCATTGGGGGTTCCACCCTCTATCACAGAGCTTCCATAAGTCATCCATAGATTGGAAATGCAAGGTTAAGTTCAAAATAGAAGCAAAGCCAGCACCAAATGTTAAAAACAAATCTACATTCAAAAAACAAATGAAAAGAAGATTCTTTACAAGATAAGCACATAGAACAAACTGATGGGAGGCTATAACCACGAAGCTTGAGGTTATCACACCTTTGGTCACTACACACATATATTGGCAGAAATTGATCTCTCTCATCGTATCTTTGATGAAATCATGGTTGAATGCGACATATTCGCTTTTAATCTTGAGGTGATTTAAGAACGCATGCCAGAATTTTGTTCTCATTGTTGCGTCATTGGTCACACTATTTCTAGTTGTAAGTGGATGCATAAAATTTTAGAGCCTTTGGATGTTACTGAATGCGGCAAAAAGTTCGTAACATAAAAAAAGAAGCAACCAAGACTACTCAATGTGTAGTCAAGAAGAAAGAGGTACTACCTGGAACTACTATCACAAATTCGGTCCAGCTGTACACCACCCAATAGTTCCGGCAAACACATGATGGGGCTACTGAAGGAAAACGTATACCATATTATCAAAGATAAAACGCAACGGATTTAAAAATTCGATTTTCCTTCAATGGATCCATGTGAATGTTCATGATCAGGGATAAATTGTTACCTTTGAAGAACCGTTCCTTCGCTTTCTTTTCGATCACGAGCATCGCACTTTGAATAACCGTTCCTTCGCTTTCTTTTCGATCACGAGCACCGCAATTGCAGCACATCCACTTAGTCCACACGAACAGGAACCTTCGATCCTTCAGTGCTAGCTATTCTTGGATGAAGGTTGAGGGAATTTGTGCGGTTTAGGGTTTAGAGAAATTCAGAATTTCTCAAGTACGAATTAGGGTTTTCAAAAGTGTATGAAATTGAACTTCATAAGGCTCTATTTATGGAGTTTCTTATGTGGTCTTCAGTTCACACGAATTTGGACTTCTCAAGCCCAATATTCGTTTTTCACTAATTGCACCCCCGCAATAAGTCTCACTTATTTTTCCCGTTTTAACTGTCCTTATGTGTGTGACCCTGTAGGTTCTTATGACGTTGGTAATAATATTAATCTTAATATTATAAACAGTGAGCGGTATCTAGCGACACATCACTATTACCCAAGTCACAAGAATGCCATGTGATCTGACTAACCTTTCTGTGATAAATATCTTGTGCATAATTACCATTTTGTCCTCATGTCTATATTGAACACAAGGCATAGTATGTCATCCTTGTCTAGTTCAATATTGGGCCCATAGACATATCTCCCGTTATGTAGGAGGGACAAATTCCATCTAGGTCACTCATGTCCCTCAACATGATTCGTGGGATACCCATCAACCAACTTTATAGTTATCCAGTTACGGATAACGTTTGAATGGCAACAATGTATTACACTCCTACATCTAGGGTACACAGTGGTTTCAGGTCGAAGGGTGGAATACACTTTTTATCACTATGAGAATAACTTATGACATTTCATAACATTCTATGTAGTATTCTCATGGTGGGTCAATCCGATATAAAGTTACCATTAACATTTATATCTATGTGAAGACTTGATAACTCATTATCTATGATCAGTGAGACGTGATCATCAGTCTACCAACATAATAGTCTCTATGCTTTAATGTTATCCTATTTCACATAAAACTTGACTACGGATACGTTTAAGAATAGTGTTCTTATATTTAATGGATTCTCACGTTTAAGTCATACTTAACGTTCCATTAACGAATTAACTATTCTAGCGACTTTATTATTTTAACATATAAACATAATAAAGAAAAAGCCTTTTATTTAATAAGTAAATTATTCAATACATTAATTGACCTCTAGGGCTTACACCAACAGCTACCGCTAACCATTTGGAAATCGCTCAAAAGGCTTCAATCCTTTTGGCCAGTATAGAATAGGTTTATTTAAGAGTGTCAACATAATTGAAATGTCTAACCAATTCTTAAAACCTAGACACTCCTGTCTTATTAAAAAAAATCAAATAACTCAAAGTCAATTTTTATAACCAAATAAACAATCAAACAATAATAATGCAACCCAACTAACTCACCTACCCATCCAAAGTAAATGTGAGGCGGGATTTTTTTTTTTTTTAAGCAAAATTTATTAATAAGGGAATTAGGCACAATGTGTGCTAATTTCACTACTCAAAACCGAATCCTACTATGAACAAAGCAAATAGCTACTAGAGATTCATTGCTATGCTAGCAGGCGAGATGCTATTAGTTTGCCATCATAAATATGGAAGGCAAAATATAATTATAGGTCTTTTAAGTTTTATGCTATGTTTATGTTAGATAGGTCTTTTAAGTTTTTTAAGTATTAGATAGGTTCTTTAAGTTTTACGTTTGTATTAGAGAGATCCTTTAAGTTTTAAGGTTGTATCAAATATGTCCTTAAAAATGGGACTTATTTGATACAAACTTAAAACTTAAAGTATCTATCTGATACTTAAAAAACTTAAAGGACCTATCTGATACAAACGTAAAACTTAAAAGACATATCTGATACTTAAAATTCATAAACCGTTAATCTTGATAGGTCTCAATAACATATCAAATGATTTTCAATTTCTTTAAAATTTGTATGGAGAATCTATATGATATAAATTTTCAATCCAACAGTAGATTTTGTAAAATTCATATTCGTTATCGAAATATTAACAAATGGTGCACCTTACACCACTTGTCTCACTCTTTCATTTTAGCGAAAGCCTTATTTGTTTAAGCATCTCTATGTATAATTGTATTGTGCACCACCCAAACTTCACGGTGCTGCACATTAGAGTTTAGACAACTCTTATAAACAAATCAATAAATGTGGATCGCACGCATATGGATTGATGTTGAGCAGTTGGCGCAGACTTTACAAAGTGGCGATCCGTTGAATTTTGTAGAGATGTATTATAGTAAAATTAAATTAGTTCATAAATTATTATTCTCTTATTAATTTAACCTCTAAACTATTATTATCACCTTACAAATTTTTAAATTTATACTCTCATCGAATTAGTTAATTCCTAAATTATTAAAATATTCTAAAAAGTCTTGAAATTGTTCTCTCATCTAACTATTTAGTCCTTAAACTATTAATTAAAATCATCTAAAGCATTCTTAAATTGTTCATTGCCAACTATTTAGATACTCGGTTAGCACAAGTGTTGATACTTTTGTTTATAATTTTTTTTTTATTCAAAGAGATCTCTCTTTTGTTTGCACTTGATTATAATCTCTCTCAATTATGGACCTAATACAACGGCTAAAGTAGTGTCTTAAAGAGATATTATAGTTTGGTAAGTGAATAAGAAAGACCGAATAAGTTATCAAGAAAACTAACCTAAATAGCTAGTACAACTTAGCAAGAAATTTATGCATTTAGTTATAAAACAAAGGTTTATGGAAAATTAATTAAGACAACATTGTAACCACTAGGAGACTGAATACCAATCAAGCAAGGCAAGAAACTAGGAAGTAAAAATGAAAACTACAAAGTCCAAAGTTTGTGATGAAGAATTAATTGAGTTTGTCATGTTGTACCCCGATTTTCAACAAATTGAGCTGGAAAGGTGGAAAGATTGAGTCAAGGATGTAATTGATTAGAATGCTTGCGTTGTTGAGAAGTTTAGAGTATTGAATATTTTGGACCATTTAGCAAATGGGGTAACAAAGACAATGAAAGTGTCATTTTCAAGTCACGCGTAAGAGATATTTAGATTTGATTTGGTGGGGGCGCAAGTTACTCAAATTTCAACTTTTTTTACGGCATTGCACATGCTTCCCATGTAATGCTATAATCATCATTCATATTTTGGGTCCATGTATGTATACACCACCTTCTAGTTTTTTCTTTTCTACCACTCTTTTTATATTCTCTTTTGTGTGTTCTCAAAAGCCTTATTAAGAGGAGAGGGAAAAACGGCTTTTAATTTTCATTGAATGGTTTTGGTTAGGATTCCAAAATCTAGACATGGGACACCATTCTCTTCCATATTGGTGAGAGTTGGAAGAAGGAGAAAACCAACCTTTAAAGGTTATAGTTTTGTTACTATTTTGGATACAATTGACATTTTATGAATAACAAAACTATTGTGTGTGAACATTAGACATGAAGCGAGAAAACAAACATCTAAGATCATCTTCAATGGTAGTATCTATTCTTATATAAGAACTAGATTACTATCCGTGCGATGCGCGAGTCTTTTAAAATATTATATATAACATTCAATTTAGTTTTATTATTCTTTGTAGACATATTTAAATATAATATATAACATTCAAATAATATTTGTTGAAGACTATCGAAAAAATGAAGTTAGGATATATAAATATAAAAAAATCCACCAAAAACCCAGTTATTACATCATATTTAGTCAATTGTTTTTTTACATTTATCCAAATTAAATTTCATAGGAGGAGTGAACTTAGGAGGATGAATAACACGATCCAATTTGTCCTTTAAATTTAGTTCAAACTGACGCATCCAAGTTTATAATAAAATCACCCAAGTACCATACTGAATATTATAAAAATCACGCAATGCAGGTCATCCATGTGTAAAATATATATTGCCATTAATTTTTCAACTAAAACTTCAAATTGATTTCCGTTTGGATCAATAAGTGTAGCATAACGATGTACGTTGTCATGAAAATCAGATGCAAACATTTTTTGTAACATGACTGCGCCCTAAAATAAAAACAATAACAATGTTAGATATTTGTGTAGCGAATCGCGGTGATGTATATTTTAACAATTTATTTGAATTAAAATAGGGTTAATTATGGTTAGCTGGCGAAATATATATTTTTATATGTTATTAATAATAGATTTTAATTAACGAAAAACATATATTGAATATTAAAAAAAATTCAGGTAGATCAAATAAAAATAATTGGATTAGAAAAAATCGATTGAATGTGTGATGAAAAATATAAATGGGGTTTATTTTTATGTAAGCAAAATCAGACATTATTAAGAAAAAATATCTTGGATTTGAAAAATATATATATTATTATAAAGATTAATTGAATGTGTGTTGGAAAAAAAAATGGAGTTGATTTATAGAAAAGCAAAATTAGGCATTGAAAGTCGTAGTTATTAGTTGGTGTAACCAAAATATATCAAATGAATTTAAATAGCTTAGTGGTATTTGAACTAACCAATTGTGAGAGGACATGAGTTATATTCTTTGTGAGGAAATTTTTAACATTTTTAATAATTAAATTAGGGTTTAAGTAGGGTTAAATTAGGGTTACTTGAAGACTTAACTACTTTTATATATATAATGATAATGATGATTGGTGTTTATTAGATACTACCATTGGAGTAATAGATATTAGAGTATCTTATAGGTACTATTTACTCCCTCCGTACCAAATTATATGTCACTTTGAGGAAAAAAATTGTACCAAATTATATGTCATTTTACATTACCAAATAAGCATTTAATGCAACTTTTTCTATTATACCCTTAACTATTTATTACTTTCTCTTATTTCAATTATTTAATTTATATTTTCAATACCATAACTCATAATTTCTCTTTCATCCATACAACAATGATTACATTTTTTAATATGTATAGAAGTGTCAAAGTGACATATATTGTGGTACGAATGGAGTATCAAATAAGCATTTTCTCTCTCCTTTGATACCTATATAATTTTAGTGGGATCCATTTAAAATGATGCAGAGTTATTGGTGAAATTTGTCATTGGTTCGTAGGATCCATTTAGAACTTTTGAAGAGATGTTGGGTTGGAGGGATTGAATGCTTATTAGGTAGTATTATTAAAAAATGAAAAATGAGTGATGTATAGACATGAGGTCCATTTAAGCACAAAAAAAGAAGAGCTACATTGTAGATACTCAAATAGCATCTTTATTTCTGAAGGAGTGCTAGCAACACACTCTCTAACACACACATACCAACACGCTCTTTTTTATTGGTTGAATTTCATATGGGTCCGATAAAAAATTGTTGACCCCATATAAAATTTATAGAACCCATGTAAATTTTAACCAATAAAAAAGAGTGTGTTGAGATGTGTGTTAAAGAGTATTTTACTAGCATTATTCTTATTTGTGAGTACTTAAATTGACCCTCCATGGTGCATTTGATGTAGTCACACCTAGTGACCCTTGATTTGAATTAATAAGATAAATTAAAGAGAGGTAAATGCATGAAATCCAAATCTAAGATAAGGAAGTGATGGAAATAATTAATTTTGCTTCAAGCTATTATGTAACCACTATAAATAAACCTTTTGTAATGTGATATTTTACAACTTAATAACAGATTTACATTGCCAATAATTCTCTTGTATCATTCTATAATCATTCATTCATTTTCTCTTTGTCACTAGCATAATACCACGCATGGGTCGTGGCATTGCCATGATATTTTTTCACCATAGTCCCATTAAAAAAATATTATTGTACAAAGATTATTGTCTGATATATGATAGTTATAGAATAAGGTAAGATGATCGAAAAATAGTTATAGTAATGTGGGTTCATATTTGGCATACTGATTTTGCAGTTATTTTAGGCATCGTTGATAAATATATATCTTGTAATTTTTTATTGCGTGGTTAATTGAATTATAAATATTACTAAATATTAAAGTTGACAAATTTGATGAAAAAATAATTTTATTTATGATTAAAAATTGATTTATTTGTTACTTAAATTTTTCGTCATACACAACTTATTTTCCGTGTATAATAGTTATTTAAATTTTGTTATCAGAAAAACTTGTTCCCCGTGTATAGTAGTTATTTAAATTTTTCATTAGCGGCAATTTGTTTCCCCGTATATAATAGTTAATTTAAATTTTTATCGACAATATTTTGTGTATAACAGTTATTAAAATAATTATTGATGACAACTTTTCACATATGTATAATAGTTATTTAAAAAAAACATGAGCGATATTTTTTTTTTTTGTGTATATTAGTTAATCATAAAAATTCATATTTTATTCATCCCTCAATAAAAATAAATTAACCTTTTACAAGAGGGATTTCTACTAATGTATTAAAGATATGACATTGACCGCGGAAAAAATTCAAAATTTTTAAGCACAGAATATAAAAATGCATATTTAATTCATTCATTTTTAAAATAAGTCAAAATGTTGATAGAGAGACTTCTATAATGTACTAAACATGACATAAGGAAAAAAAATTAAAATTTTGAATGATACGTGAGTTAGATTTATAAAAATATATTTTTTTTTTTTTTTGAACAAGCAAAAATGAGATATATATTAATCAAACGAGTAGACTGCTCAGCACAAGATGTACCGAAAAAGACTACGGGAGTTTATACAAAAGAATCAGAACAAATAAAACAAAAAGATGAAAGGATCGGCCAATGCCCATACAAGAGCACGGACTCGTCCACCAGCTGTGATAATTCGAAACTATAGAACTATTTGTTGCCTTTAGCCATAAAAAAAGAATGAAGCTTGACCTTGTCTAATAGTTGTGTTAAAGGCTTTGCCATGTTTCGAAACAATATGTGATTTCTTTCAGTCCAAATAGTCCAACCACAAACCAACCAAATAAGCTGCAAGAAAGACCGTCGAGCCCTGGTGCCACCTAACGAATAAGTGAATTGGAGAAAGTGATCTGGTACACTCTGAGGATCCGCTGCAGAAAATCCGATCCAGGATCGGACAAAAGACCAAAGAGAGCCAAAAGTGTTGCAAGAGAGAAAATTTGCTGAGCAGATTCAATATCGCCACAACCTGACACACAGAGATGAGCAACTGGAGTAATGATGTCTCGCGCTGCCAAATTTACTTTCGTTGGCAACCTGTCTCGCATGATACGCCACACCAGAATAGAAACCTTCAAGGGGACCTGTTTGTGCCAAATAACGTCTGCAGCTGCTGACAAAGGTTCAATCTCCTGAGAAGTCAAAATCTGATATGCACTGCGAACTGAGTAGCCGTTGGCAAGATCAGGTTGCTACTGCCAAACATCTGGAGAGTGCGCCTGCAAGGAGAAATCGTGAAGTAAATGTTGTCACTCTCTCACCAACTCCTCCTCCCACGCCCACAACTCTCTCCGCCACTCCCATGCCTCCCCACCTACCTCCCACTGTAAAGCAAACATCTCAACTATACTACTTGACTTGTTCACATCCAAGTCAACTAAGCGACCAAACCTCTCACTCAAAGGAATCCCCTCCAACCAAGGGTCGGTCCAAAAGAGCATACCCGACCCATCACCCACGTTTTCCGAAACACAATCTCCAAACCGCCCACCCCCTATGTATCCTCTACCCTCCAGGATGTTCACAATCTCCCTCCACCAAGAAGACCCATTCACCCCTCCCTCTATCACCCTGCCTCTCCATGTCCCATAGCGAGCTGCCAAGACCCTAAACCACAACCCCTTTCTAACCATCAACATCATCCAACACCATTTACCTAGAAGAGCAATGTTAAACTCACGTAACTGCCTAACCCCAAAACCTCCATACTCCTTACGAGAACAAATAGTTTTCCAACTGATCCAAAAAAAAATCAATAGAAAAGATAATACATGAGGGAGCTTTGAAGAAGGAAATAGCGTAGACAGGTATAGAGGTCAAGACAGACTTAAGAAGAATCAGCCGACCACCAAAAGAAAGGAAACAACTCTTCCATCCCGACAATCTATTCTTAATACACGTCAACACCGGTTCCCAAAAGCCCAGACGCCTCAGATCACCCCTGTCGCGGTGATTTTTGGATATCGAGTTATTAATTAACTTCGAATCACAATTTAATATTCCACCACCGATCTTTAATTTATCCGAGGGAAAGGGAAAAAGTTTGAAAAAACCCTATTTTTAGAGAACAAGGTTCGGGGGTTGGTTATACGAAGGGAAGGTACTAGCACCCTAAGTATCTATAGTACTCTATAGGAACCTCTTATTTTTAGTCTAACTTTGCGCTTTATTTTTAATTGCTTTGTAAAAATGTGTAAATGGGAATTAAAGTGATGATAAAAAAAGAAGTTTAAAGTGACGAAAAAGAAAGAAAAATGTTTTTGTTGATTTTATTAATTGGAAAGACAAGTCTCATGCCTACGTACCCGAGGGATCAAACCACCGTAGTTCGGGGTAAAAGTTACGAGTAAATTTGTTTGTTTTGATTATAAGGTTTTGAAAAATGGTTTTAAAGACCGAAAGCCAAAAGTGGCAAAAGTGTGAGTTTGATTGATGTTAGTTTATGAAGAAAGTCTAAATGGTTAAATTGATTAAAGTTTGATTATGAAATAAGACGTGGACACTTGGTTTAAAATCCAAGGTTTGTTGAGAAAATGTTTTGAGTGATAAAAGACACTTGGTTTAAAATCCAAGGTTTATGCATGATTAAAAATGTATGAATGAAGAAAATGCACTTGGTTTAAAATCCAAGGTTTTTCACGATAAAAAAACGCCGTTGGTTTAAATTCCAAGGCACTTGGTTTAAAATCCAAGTTTGTGACAAAAAAAGACTCTTGGGTTAAAATCCAAGGTTTTCACGATAAAAAAAACGCCGTTGGTTTAAAGTCCAAGGCACTTGGTTTAAAATCCAAGTTTTGTGATGAAAAAGAACTCTTGGGTTAAAATCCAAGGTTTTCGCGATAAAAAGAAACGTTTGGTTTAAAGTCCAAAGTTGAGAAAAATGTTTGATGACAAAATATTTTTGATGCTTTTTGATGTTTGAAAAGAAAACGTGTTGATATTTTTTTAAAGAGGTTTTGACCTCATTTTTTGAGAATAAAGTGACTAACTATTTTTTGAAGAGGTGTTGACCTCATTTTTTTTATACAAAAGAAACGGATAATGGCTAACGTGCGAAAAGAACGATATTAACATTATACTAAATAAGCGCGAAGACGAACCGTAATGATATTTTGATCAAAACGGTGTCTTTTCCCTCGGAATTAATATGCTAACGTTTTTTGCGGAAAGCGATAAATAAATATGCATGAGATGCAATTTTTCATTTATAGTGTACATTTGTTCCTAATTACATTCTAAGGTATTTGCAAGAAAAATAAATATGAGATGAATGCAAGAGGATGCTATGCAATTTTCATTTAAATTTACATTAAACCCTAAAATACAATCTAATGCCCTTGCAATAAAATAAATGGTTAATTAATTAGGCAATAGATTAAATATTAGATTAACAAGCAATAATAATAAAGTATGTTAGTGACAATAATAATGATAAGTTAGTAAGTTAGTAATAATAAAGAATAAAGCATGAATAAACAAAGTTAAGTTAGTGAGCAAGATTAAGCACAAATAATCATGAAATAAATAGTAAAAAAAAAGGAACCTCAAATAAGTGCTTATTTTGGATTTAATAGCTTATTGAAGCACATTCCATAAGCACTTTTATCATGGGTAAAAATAAAAAAAACAGAAGGGGGTGCAAATATCAATAAAAACAGAAAGGGGGTGCAAAGAAATTAATGAAAATGGAATCAGAGCCGTCTGATTGATCAGACGGCTTTGATTTAATCACAGAGAAAAGAGATCAGGAATGTACGATTAATATCAGATGGACAAAGGCGCGCAGATGCACGATAAGGCCGTGCACCTGCGCGCACAGGATTGGAAAAGAGGTATATAAGAACAAACCCTAAAAAATAAACACAAAATTCAGAAAAACATTCTCCTTCTTCTCTCATGGCCGCCGCTGCCATTCCTCTCCCTCGGCCACCATTGTTCCTTCAAAACCTCATCATTTTAAAACACTTTCAGCACCAAAACTAAACAAAAACAAACCCTAAACCCAAATCTATATTTGAAATAGACAAGAATACACCCCAAAGTTCAGATCGAGAAGAGAAAGATGAGAGGTTTCAACCTTTGTGCGCTTCGTTCGGTTCTAATTTCTTCTTCTTCTTTTTGGTTCCGGTTTGATTTTTCGAAGGAAAAGGAATTTTGGTTCGTTTTGGGTTTCTGGGTTTGGATTGATGATTTGATGATGGTGGTTCTGTTTGTTGATGAACGATAGTGATGATATCGTTTTAATTTTTTTGTTCTGTTTGTGGCTTTTGATTCTGATTTTGGGATTTGGATTGGATTTCTAGGTTTCGTGTATGATTGTTATGGTGATGATGATGAATTCTGATTTTTTTGTTCTGTTTTTTGTTTGATTTTGGAAAGGAAGAAAAAATGATATTTTTGGTGTTTGTGTGTGGTCTGCGGCTGATGAATTCCTCCTTGGGACCTGTGCAATAAATGCACTATTTATAGTGTGTCAGAACTAGGGTTTTGCAGATGTAAAAATTACCCCATTTGGACAAAAAATTGCCCCTTTGGGCTTGGACTAGGACAAAAACCAGATATGGACTTTTTAAAAAACTGGCAAAAATACCAAAAAGGAAAAAACACAAATAAAAATAAAAATAAAAATAATAATATATATAATAATAATAATAATAAAATAAAGAAATAAAGAAATAATAATAATAATAAAATGAAACCAAATAAATGAGGTATTTTAAAATACCTCTCTGCCGAAATTTCGTTAGAAACGAACAAAGAAAATCCGTCTTAAAAAGACGCATAAAAGCGATCGGTCAAAAAATGGGGTATGACAACCCCCAATAGGAAGGCCTAGATAAAGGAAATGCATCTTTCCGACCTTACACCTCAGAGCGGCCGCTGCCTCCATCAACCAAGAATCAGAAACATTTACCCCTACCAGCATGCTTTTGTGGAAGTTAACTTTCAAGCCTGACATTAACACAAACAACACTAAAATAGCTTGCAAGGCCCTAACATTTCCCCAAATTTTAGCCCCTAGAAGTAACGTATCATCTGCAAACTGAAGATGCGAGACCGTAATCGGGTCCTGAGCTCCAACGCTATAACCAGTGAATAAGTTGCTCTCCACCGTAGCTTTCATCAGGACATGCAGATATATATATATATATATATATATATATATATATATAACTAAAATAAATAAATAATTTATGGCCCTCAACATAGTTCTTGATGAACAACTTATGTAAATATTAGATGAACATAAATTTATTTCAATAGTATTGTAAATGGTTAGAGGATAATATATATTATCTTTTTAGTCTCTTATGTTTATTTTAAGTTTTAATTTTATCCCTTATGAATAATGATGTCTATTTTTTGACCTACTCAATTTTTAATTACAACAGTACAATCTAATTATTACAACTTTCATAATTTGCAAGAACTTTTTCTCTATCATTCAGCTGACCAACTCTATTTGACATCGTCTGATTCTTGAAGCAGAGTCTGGCCATATCATTGAGAAATACTGACTTTCTTCCAGATGCTGCAGTGTAGAGTGTAGAGTCTGACCATTCCAGAGTTGGGAAGTTCCATCATCTTAGCCAGATTGCTTCTTGTTAAGATCACTGGAAACCCACCAATACTAGAACATATTTCTGTTTCTGTGAATTTTCTCAGACCTAATTCAACTCTTGATTTTCCCTTATTCTTCATTGGATTCTGATCAATTACACATTGAAGTTCTGCATTTGCATCCACCAAAGTAACTACTTCACTTTTTCTCCAGAAATCATACACTAAGTTTGAATAGATAGGACCATTTAGCATATCAAAGTAGTGCTCCCAGCCTTGTTCAACAAATAACTTTTTATAGTCATGCCCATTGACTCTTAATGCTTCAAAGTCTGCTGGTTTTTCCATAACTAATTTAATGTCTTCAAAGCGAAGATCCATTGTAGCATCCTTGAGATAAGAATCTTCAGTATAGATATTAATTGGGATGTCCTCTTGAAACCTTAATTGAGAAGATGAACTTGCCATTTCTGAGGTTTAAGAACTGGGTTTTGCTAATTTGAGGGAGAAAGAATATGTTCTGGGTTTTAGAGAATGAAAAGTGTTGGATGTGAGAGTGAACTTGTTTGAAAGTGAGTAAAGTGATTTTGAAAAACTCTAATTGAAATAATCATGAGGGAGTACAGTCGTTGCATTAAAGAATTTCGTCATAAACTGCCTTTACTCTAACCAATCACAGACTGTGAGTAAAGACAAAGTAATTGACACCTGTACTCCACTTGGCTGAAACACTTCAGAGTTTAAAAACTTTTAGCTTCTGAAAACCTTTCAGAATATAAAAAGTTCAGAGGCTGAATTCACAATTTTGTTTTTCAGAGCTTGTTTTCTTCAGAGACTAAAGACATGTTCAGATGCTTTTTAATAAAATCTAGTCTTTCAACTGCTAAGGGTTTTGTAAATATATCAGCCCATTGTCTTTCAGTTTCAATGTATTGAATATTTACACTACCCTTCTGAACAAGGTCTCTTATAAAATGATGTTTAATTTCAATGTGTTTAGCTCTTGAATGCAAAATTGGATTTTTAGAAAGTTGAATAGCTGCAGTGTTATCACAGAAAAGTGGAATATTGTGACTATTAACTTTTTAATCCTCTAACTGATATTTCATCCAGAGTAGTTGTGTACAACACTTGGCTGCTGATATGTATTCTGCTTCTGCTGTAGACAAAGCTATAGTAGTTTGTCTTTTGCTGGCCCAAGATATGAGATTCTCTCCAACAAATTGACAATTGCCACTTGTGGATTTCCTCTTTATCTTGTCTCCAGCATAGTCAGCATAACAAAATCCTACCAACTTATAATCATTTGATTTCTTATAAAATAAGCTGAGATTTGTGGTTCCCTTCAGATATCTAAAGATTCTCTTTACAGTAGTAAAATGAGATTCTCTAGGATCTGATTGGAATCTAGCACACAAACAGACACTGAATAAAATATCAGGCCTTGATGCAGTTAGGTAAAGTAGAGAACCTATCCTACCTCTATATAGCTTCTGATCTACTTTGCTTTCTGATTCATCCTTGCTGAGACTGCTTTGGATGCATTGGTGTTGACATTGGTTTGTTGTCTTCCATGTTGAATTTCTTCAGCAGCTCCTTTGTATATTTGGTCTGATGAATGTAGGTTCCATCTTTGTTTTGGTTGATTTGAATTCCCAGAAAGAATTTCAGCTCTCCCATCATGCTCATTTCAAATTCTTACTGCATAATCTTAGAAAATTCCTTGCACAAATATGGATTAGCAGATCCAAAAATAATGTCATCAACATAAATTTGAATAATTAAAATGTCATTCTTAAATGTTTTACTAAAGAGAGTATTGTCAACTTGACCTTTTTGAAAACCTTTTTCAACTAAGAAATTGCTCAGTCTTTCATACCAAGCTCTGGGAGCTTGTTTCAGACCATAGAGTGATTTCTTTAGCTTAAAAACATGGTCAGGATGTGAAGCATCCTCAAAACCAGGAGGTTGTTTGACATATACTTCTTCATAAATGTAACCATTTAAGAATGCACTTTTAACATCCATTTGATATAAAATTATATTGTGATGTGTAGCATAGGAAAGGAGTAATCTAATAGCCTCAAGTCTAGCAACTGGAGCAAATGTTTCAGTGTAGTCAATCCCCTCTTGTTGACTATACCCTTGAGCTACTAGTCGTGCCTTATTACGAACAACATCTCCTTGTTCATTCAGCTTGTTTCTGTAGACCCGTTTTGTTCCAATGATGTTCTTCTGAGAAGGTTTGGGTACTAAGCTCCATACTTCATTCCTTTCAAATTGGTTTAGCTCTTCTTGCATTGCTACAATCCATGCATCATCAACTAGTGCCTCATCAATTGAACTTGGTTCCAGTAAGGAGATTAATCCAATTAATGAGTCTTCATTTCTGAAGCTTGATCTAGTTTTCATTGGACTGTCCTTGTTACCCAAGATTAGCTCTTCAGGATGTGAAGATTTGTATTTGAAAGAGTGTTTTGATTGTTCAACTCTGCTTGGACTGCTTCTGATAATTTCTGGTGTTGAGTGATCTTCAGAATCCAAAGTTTCAGGAGTTGAATTCATTTCTTCAGAAGTTGGTTGAGATGGTTCTGATGTTCCTTCAGGTTCTGATTCTTCATCATCTGATAGTTGTAGGTCTGAAAAGTTCTCAACTAGCTCTGACACTTTGTCAGGCTGTTTGTCATCAAATTTTATGTGCATACTTTCAGAGCGTTCAGAGTATCCAATAAAGATAACCTTATAAGCTTTTGAGCATCAAATTTCTTTAGATGAACTTTTGTATTCAGAATGTAACATGTACAACCAAATTGATGAAAATAGGATACACTAGGTTTCTTTCCCTTAAATAGTTCATATGCTGTTTTATTCAAAATAGGTCTAATATAGATTCTATTCTGAACATAACATGTTGTGTTTACAGCCTCTGCCCACAGATACTTGGCAATGTTAGTCGCATGCATCATGGTTCTGGCCATTTCTTGCAGAGTTCTATTCTTTCTCTCTACAACTCCATTTTGCTGTGGAGTTCTAGGAGAAGAGAACTCATGTAAGATGCCATATTTTTCACAAAATTTTTCAAACATTTCATTTTCAAATTCACCACCATGATCACTTCTAACTTTTAAAATGTGTAAACCTTTTTCTTTTTGTATCTGTGTGCAAAAACTACTAAAGACATCATATGCATCATCGTTATTTCTGAGAAATTTAACCCAAGTCCATCTACTGTAGTCATCAACAATGACTAATCCATATTTCTTCCCATTGATTGAGGCTGTGCTCACAGGACCAAACAAATCAATGTGAAGCATCTCTAAGGGCCTAGAGGTAGAGACAACGTGTTTAGGTTTAAAAGAAGTTTTCACACTTTTTCCTTTTTGGCAGGATCCACAAAGAGCATCTGAGTGATAGTGAAGCTTAGGTAGGCCTCTGACAAGATCAAGTTTGCTAAGCTTAGAGATTAACCTCCAGTTAGCATGACCTAAACTTTTATGACATACCCACTTCTCTTCACTCAGAGTTAGCAAGCATTTGACCTCTTGGTCTGCCAAATCAGAAAGGTTTATTTTATACACATTGCCTACTCTCTTACCTTTGAACACTATGGACTTATCAGATTCTCTAATTACAGTACATGATCCCTTATCAAAATTCACCACAAACCCATTGTCACAAAATTGACTAATGCTAAATAGGTTGTGTTTGAGTCCATCTACAAACCATACATTCTTAATTAAAAGGGAGGAGTTACCTACAATACCTGTACCTTTGATTTTGCCTTTCTGGTTACCTCCAAAGCCAACTGTTCCACCATCTTCAAGGTTTAATGATGTGAACATTTTCTTATTACCAGTCATGTACCTTGAACATCCACTATCCAGATACCATGATTGATTACTATTTTCTTTCAGTTTGGATAGCTGTAGAATAAACAAGGTCAATCATTGTAATAATACTCTCCACATTCATTGTGACGTTCTCTCCAATACTCATTAGCTTTCTCCACTTCAGCAGCTTTGGAAGTAAAGTAATGTTTGGGAACATAAGCTTTCCTTCCATGGCTGATTACTAGCCTCCATTCATCTGATTTGAAATGGTTTTTCCTACAAGGAAGATCTGAATGGTAGACAATTTTACATTTTGGTACCCATTGCTTTCTGGGTCCAGTTTGGTTAGTTCTATAATCTTTAGTTTTTTCTTGCCTCTGTGAAAAACTTTGTGGACTCTTAAAAAATTTCTTTTGAAAGTTTGGTCTTTGAAAATTGACCTTCTTAGTCCATTGTTTTTGAAATTGAGGCTTTGATTTATAATCACTATAGGACTTAGGTTACTCTTCTAATCTAGGATTAGTTGCTTACCAGAGTCTTATGTTGATTATTTATCATCAGCTTGGTTTGTTTTAGAGTCTGATTGGATGAGCTTCTGAGTCCCAAAGTTTTCAGAGTCTTAGACTTGACAGTCCCAGGTTCTGAATGCTTAGGTCCAGAGTAGCTTTCTTTGGGGTTCTGAGAAACAACCTCTGAAGTGACTTCAGAGCTAGTTTTGCAGACCCCAGAGGTACCCTCAGAGTCTGAAACAACCACAGCTTTGCCTTTGCTTTTCGCAGGCACAAAGGTTGAATAAAGATTATCAGGAGTATTATTTAAACAAACATAGGAATTTTGTTTCCCATATGATTTACCATATGAGTAACCAATTCCTTCACCTTTATTTTTGCAAACACTATAAATCATATACGCCATCTTACTCTTGTTGACGTTATGATGAACAAACTCCTGAAGAGCAACCTCATGCTCATCAATAGGTTTGTTACATCTTGTGCACCCATTTTCAAGTTCTTCAATTTTGATTAAAGAATTTTTATATAGAGCTTGAAAATGTTCAACTTTCTTTGCTAACTCATCCTTCTGTGTTTTTAAAAGTTTTAGTTCTGAGGATGATTTAGCAAACTTGCTTAGAGACATACCTAAGTAGGTTAAAAGTTGTTCTTTAGAATAATTTAAAAATACCTGTTCAGATTCTTCAGAGTCTGATCCATCAGAGTTTGATCCTTCAGAGTCTGATTCTTCAGAGTCTCCAACAGCTGTAGCCATCAGAGCCACATTTGCTTCTTCATCATCACTGTCTGAGGATGTTTCCAGGTTCTCAAATGTTGCCATTAAGCTCTTCTGGATTCTCCTCTTGTAGCTCTCTCTCTTGCTACTGAACTTCTTGTTCTTGTCCTTTGATGATGCTTCAGGACATTCAGCAATGAAGTGTTCTGGTTTGTTACACTTGAAGTAGTTCTTCTCATCTCTACAAGAAGCATTCCTTGAGCTATTTCCTTTGTGACTTTTGTTCATTTTTGCCCATTTTTGAAAGTTTCTGGTGAACATGGCAAATTCCTCATCATGTTCATCTCCTTGATCATCTGAAGAGAATTCCTCCTCAACCTCCAGAATTTTAGCCTTGAGTCCTTTGGAAGATTTCTTGGTTGAAGTTAAAGCCACTGACCTTTCCTTCTTCTTCACTACATCAGCATTCAATACCATCTCATGGCACTTGAGATTGCTGATGAGTGATTCAAGAGTAACGGTCTCGAGATCCTTAGCTTCTTCAATGGTTGTAACCTTAGGTCTCCATTTGTCAGTCAAGCTATTCAGGATCTTCCACACATGATCAGAGGTTGTATAGCTTTTCTTCAGAATCCTGAGATTAGACACCAGAGTCTGAAATCTTGAAAACATAGTCTCAATGTCTTCCTCAGGTTTCATGGAAAAAAGCTCATACTGTTGAACCAGGAGTCTTGCTTTGGCATTCTGAACTTACTTATTACCATCATAGTTTGAGCAGAGAGAGTCATACATAGCTTTTGCTGTAGATCTATCCATTATTTTGGTGTATTCATCATGAGATATAGCTGACATCATGATTTGTTTGACTTTGTTATGCTTGGCAAATATCTTCTTGTTCTCAACAGACAATGCTCTCTTCTGAGCTAAAGTAATCTTTCCATTAGGACCTATTCCATCAATAGGCACTCCTTCTTCTATTAGATCTCAAAGCTCATCATCAATTCCATTGACGTAGTGGTAAATGCTATCCTTCCACCATTCAAATCTTAGAGCATCACCACTGAAAACTGGAACCTTTTTATTGCTGGAATCATGATTAGAAGTTGAAGATGTAGAAGTCATGGTGTCGTAGTTGTATTGAACTTGAGAATGATCTGTAGAAATAGGTGTAGGTTTAGGTGTAATTGTGGATTCCCCAGACATACAGTGTTTTTCAAAGATCTTTTACTGTCTCACTGTGAAGTGATTAAAAACAGAACCAGGCTCTGATACCAATTGAAGGTGAAAAACACAAGAAGGGGGGTTGAATTGTGTTTTGAAAAAATAATTCTTTTCTAGCTATCAGATTGTAAAGCAGCGGATAAAAGAAGCTAGTCAGAATGCAAAACATGAATAAGACAATGAGAGAGAGAGAGAAGAGAGTGCACACACAAAATTTATACTGGTTCCTCTCACAAAATGAGAGTAGTCCAGTCCCCTTGCACTTCCAATGGATTTCACTATAATCACAAAAGATTACAATTCTAATGCTCTAAGTCACATAAGACAGAGAGACTTCCTTGCTCTAAGTCACACAAGACAGAGAGACTTCTTTGCTCAAATCACAAAGATAAGAGACTTCACACACTAACTTAATACACAGATTAAGTAGGACTGAAAGTTCTAAACTAGACTCTCTTAACACACAGTTCAGAGCCTAACAATATCAAACGATATTTGACTTAGAAATTACACAAGAAAGAAACAATTCTCAGCTTGAATACAAATAAATCTTTCTCTGAGTTTCAATATTTTTCAGTAGTCTTTCAATAGTCTTCTCTCAAGTAGAATGTCTTCTATTTATACTCTAAGTATAATGACGTTGAGAAAGGACCGTTGGTAGTACAATCTTCTTTTGCTGAGCTGGATTTGATTATTTCTTCCAGAAGGAGTAAATCAATTCCACTACTTCTCTTTGTCAAATGGTGCTTAAGTAAATTAGGTAAAATAGTACAGAGTACTGCACGCTCCATTTGATGATAAGATTGTTGTACTATTCCATTAGTTATGAGCTGTCTTTCTTCAGAGAGTGTCATTCAGAATCTTGTAATAACATTTCATTGATCTTCTGAATAGTGTACGCAAGCTTCAGGACATGTTTCTCTCTTTGGCATCTGAGGACTTCTTCAGAGGCTCTGAAGCTTCTTGCTTCTCAGAGTCTAAACGCTTCAGACTGTGTCCTTCAGAAGCTCAATTGATGATCTGAGTGAATAAATTTTTACTTTGTTTCTGCACACTAGATCATTAATTAGTAATACCAATTGTCCATTTAATACCTTGTTATCATCAAAACTTAGGGTGTTTTATAACTAAAACTCATTTTGTTCCAACAAGAGTAACTTCCACGCAAACCTGCCAATTCTTGATGGAAAGAACTGGGATACATGGGTCAAACAAATGAAGGTGATATTCATTGTTCAAGAAGCGAATGAACAAGTGAATACGGTTCTTGATCTATTACCAGCCAATGCAACAGAGCAACAAAGAACAATATTCAGAGAGGCACAAAAGAAGAATAGCAAGGCTCTGTTTCCCATTCATCAGTGTGTGGATGCAAAGGTGTTTGAGAAGATCGCAGATGCTCAGATGCTACAACCTCAAAGGATGCTTGGGACATTTTGCAGAAAAACTATGGAGGTGATGCAAAGGACAAGAAAGTGAAATTGCAAGCCTTGGAAAGACAATTTGAACTGCCGGAGATGAAGAGTGATGAGACAATTGCAGATTACTTCACAAGAGTGGTGACTCTCACCAACCAGATGAAGAATTGTGGAAGCACACTCAATGAAGAAGAGATGGTGGAAAATGTACTAGGAACCTTAACCCTTAAATTTGATCACATAGTCGTGACAATTGAACAAAGAAAAGACCTGAGTGAAATAAAGATGGAGGATCTGTAAAGCACTCTTGAAGCTCATGAATTGAAGCATGCTGAGAGAAACCATGGAAAAGAAGATGAGCAAGCTCTGTTTGTGAAGTTCAAGAAGTTTCAAAGTGACAAGAAGAAGTGACAGAACAAGAAAGATTCCAAGAAAGGGAAATAAAGTGTTGAAGACAAGCCTGAATCTTCAAAGAAAGAAGGAGGAGGGAAAAAGAAAAAGAAAGTTAAGAGCACCATTCAGTGTTACAATTGTGACAAGTATGGTCATTATGCTAGTGAGTGCAAGGCTCCAAAAAAGAAGAAAGGCGAAAACAGTGAAGAAGAAGCAAATGTGGCACAAGATGCTTCAACATCAGAAGATGATGTGAGCTTCATGGTGACAATTACTGATGAAGCAGCTGAGTCCATGGTTTGATATTTTGATACTGGATGCTCAAACCATATGACGGGGAATAAGAGTATTTTGACTGATTTTAACAAGTGTCTTAACAGAAAGATCAAACTGGCCAATAGTGATTTCATTGTAGATGAAGGCATGGAGAATGTGGTGATTCAGAGGAGCAATGGAAAGAAGACAGTGATTGAAAAGGTTCTATATGTGCCAGGAATGAAGTGTAATCTGATGAGTGTATGTCAATTACTTGAGAAAGGGTTCAAAGCAGTGTTTGAAGGTGAGACACTGAAGCTCTTTGATTCACATAAGAGATTGATCTTGAAAATAGCACAAAGTTAGAACAGAACATTCAAGACACAAGTTAAAACAATTGAAGCTGAGTGCTTGGCTGCATCAACTGATGATAATTTGAATTTCAAAAGCTTGTCAATGCTTAATTCAAAAGACATGGTGTTAGGATTACCTAGTGTTATTGCTCCAGTAGATACTTGCATTATATGTCTGTTAGGGAAACATCCTAGATCATCATTCAAAAGTAACTTGCCTATGAGATCTAGTGAAGTGCTAAATGTTGTGCATTCAGATATTTGTGGACCAATTGATGTGTTATCAACTGGTGGAAACAAATACTTCATCACATTTGTTGATGAGTATTCAAGGATGATATGGTTGTATCATATAAAAGCAAAGAGTGAAGCTTTTGAAGTGTTTAAGAGGTTTAAAACACTGATTGAAAAACAAAGTGACAAGTCCATTAAGGTGTTGAGAACAGATGGTGGGGGTGAGTACACATTGTCGCGGTGATTTTTGGATATCGAGTTATTAATTAACTTCGAATCGCAATTTGATATTCCACCACCGATCTTTAATTTATCCGAGGGAAAGGGAAAAAGTTCGAAAAAACCCTATTTTTAGAGATCAAGGTCCGGGGGTTAGTTATACGAAGGGAAGGTACTAGCACCCTAAGTATCTATAGTACTCTATAGGAACCTCTTGTTTTTATTCTATCTTTGCGCTTAATTTTATTTTCTTATAAAAAAGTATAAACATGGGAGTTAAAGTGATGGAAAAAAGTTTAAAGTGATAAAAAAGAAGAAAAATGTTTTTTGTTGATTTTATTTGATTCGCCGAGACAAGTCTCATGCCTACGTACCCGAGGGATCAAAATCTCATAGTTCGGGGTTAAAAATTACGAGTAAATTTGTTTGTTTAATTTTAAGGTTTTGAAAATGGTTTTTTAGACAAAAGTCAAAAGTGGCAAAATGTGAGTTTGATTGATGTTAGTTTTATGAAGAAAGTCTAAATGTTTAAATTGATTAAAGTTTGATTATGAAATAGGACGCGAACGCTTGGTTTAAAATTCAAGGTTTATTGAGAAAATGTTTGAATGATAAAAGACACTTGGTTTGAAGTCCAAGGTTTTTGCTTGATTAAAAATACGCTTGGTTGAAGTCCAAGGTTTTTTGCGAAAGGAAAATGAGCACTTGGTTTGAAATCCAAGGTTTTAAAAATGTTTGATGACGAAATATTTGTGTGCCTTATGATGTTTGAAAATAAATTGTTTGCGTATTTTTTGAAAGAGGTTTTGACCTCATTTTTTATAAAAATAAACGAATAATGGTTGCGCGCGAAAAAGAAATAATACTAACGTTATAATGAATGATTAAGCGCGAAGACAATTCGTAATGATATTTTGATCAAAACGATGTCTATTCCTCGGAATTTAATATTCTAACGTTTTGCGGAAAGCAATAAAAATAAATATGCATGAGATGCAAGTTTTCATTTATGGTGTACATTTATTCCTAATTACATTCTAAGATATTTGCGAGAAAATAAACATGAAATGAATGCAAGAGAAAGGATGCTATGCAATTTTTATTTATGTTTACATCAAATCCTAAAATACATACTAAAGTCCTTGCAATAAAATAAATAGTTAATTAATAAGGCAATAAATAAATTGTTAGATTAGATGAATTATTAACAACAAATTAAATCAATATGCATGAATAATGATAAGTTGGTAAGTTAGTATCAATAATTAGACATAATGAGCATAAATAAAAATGTTAGATTAGTGAACAAATATATAAAGAAATAAGCAAAATAAATAAGCACAAATAGTTATGAAATAAAAAAACAAAAAGACCTCAAATTAGTGCTTATTTTGGATTTAATAGCTCATTGAAGCACATTCCATAAGCACTTTTATCATAGGTCAAGAAATAAAAATAAAATAAAATAAAACAGAAGGGTGTAAATAGTAATACGAAAATGAAAGGGGGTGCAAAAAGTATCAGAACAGCAAGGCCCAATCCAAAAGGGCCCATCTGAAAAAAAAAACAGACCAAAAAAAAAAGGAGCAATTCTGGTCGTCTGATGGATCAGACGGCCCTGATCTGATCTTAAAAAGGAAGGATTTATGCCTTCTGATAAAGATCAGTGGCTGAGATGAGAGAGTGCATGGTGTTGCGATAGACACGTGCACACCGGATCGGGTTGGGGGTATAAATACCCCCAAACCCTAAAAAATTTCCATTTTTTCTCATCCTCTCTCTCTATTCTCCGCCGTAACCTTCTTCTTTCTCTCATTTCTCTCGTTTGATTCTCTTTCTCACCCAAACTTCATCTTTTCGAAAAAATTTCAACAATAAACATGTATACAAACATCTCTTAAACTCAAATCTATACTTGAAATAAACCAAAACCGAATCCTAAAGTCCGGATCGAGAGAGAGAAAAAAAAGGAAGAAGGTCAACCTTTTGAAACGTGATTTAGTTTTCTTCTCTTCTTCTCTGTTTTCGATTTCTTTTTGGAAAGAAAGAAAGATGTGTTTCGTTTTTGCTGTTCTGGGTTTTTTTCGGTTTTGGTTGATCTTTGGTTCATTTTTTGGTTTTGATTTTGAAAACAGGAATGAGGGTTTGATTCGGTTTCTGGGTTTGTTTATGAGTTTTGGTGTTTTGATTTTTGATTTCGGATTGTGGATTTGAACAATTGTGATGATGGATTTCTGATTCAATTTCTGGGTTTGTTTATGATTCGGTGAAGATTGATGAATAATGGTGATGAATTTTTGGATTTGGTTTTCTGTTTGATTTGATTCAGATGAGGAATTTAAGGTTTGAGTTTTTGGTTCTGCAGCTGATGAAAAATCTCTGAGTTCTTGGGGACTGTGCAATTAACACAGTATAAATACTGTGTCAGAAACTAGGGTTAAGACAGATGAAATTTTCCCCTTTTGGACAAAATTGACCTTTTGGGCTTGGATGAGGACAAAAACACAGATTTGGACCTTTGACAAACTGACAAAAAACACCTGAGGAAAAAAAAACGAAAATAATAATAATAAACAATAAATAAATAAAAATATATGATGAAATAAAAGGAAAAATAAAAAAGAAACCAATAAATGAGGTATTTTAAAATACCTCTCTGCCGAAATTTCGTCATAAATGACAAAGAGGAAAAAAAGTTTTAAACGCCGAACAAAAGCGATCGGTCAAAAAATGGGGTATGACACACATCAAAGGAGTTTGAGAATTATTGCAAATATCAAGACATAATTCATGAGGTTACTGCACCATACACTCCTCAACATAATGGTCTTGCTGAGAGGAGAAATAGAAGCATACTTGACATGGCAAGAAGCATGGTCAAACAGAAGGGGTTGCCACATAGATTTTGGGGTGAAGCAGTTTCTACAGTTGTGTATATCCTAAATAGAAGTCCAACAAAGAAGTTAAAAGACAAAGTACCTGAAGAGGTGTGGTCTAAGTGCAAACCAAGTGTGACTCACTTCAATGTGTTTGGTTCCTTGAGCTACAAGCATGTACCTAATGATAGAAGGAAGAAGTTGGATGACAAGAGTGAACCTATGATTTTTGTTGGATATCATAGAACTGATTCATATAGATTGTATAATCCCACATCAGACAAGGTAGAGATCATCAAAGATGTGAAGGTCTTGGAAAATGAAAGCTGGGATTGGAAATAGAAATCCACATCTAAGAAAACTTGTGAAGTGGACCTAGATGTTGGAACATGCAATGCAAATGCCCCGGTTACTTTTGTTGATCAACATCAAGAGAATCACAATGAGGAAGATGCTTCAAGTGATGATGATTATAATTCAACTGCCATTAAGGACTCACAGAGTTACTCAGATCCCAAGAAGGTTAGCATGAAGGTGTGAAAAACACAAGAAGGGGGGTTGAATTGTGTTTTGACAATTGATAATTTCTTCTAGATTCACGAATCTATCAGAGTCTATTTTGCAGCGGAGGAATCAAACAACAATCAGCAAAACAGAGAGAGTAAGGAAGAGATGAACACACAAAATTTATACTGGTTCCCCTCACAAAACGAGAGTACTCCAATCCCCTTGTACTTACAATAGAGTTCACTATAATCATACAAGATTACACAATTGCTCAAGCACACAAGCAAGAGACTTCCAATTTGCTCAAGTATACAGGTAAGAGACTTCCAATTTGCTCAAGCACTAAAGCGAGAGGCTAGCTTAAATTACACCTATTGACTAAACTCTATTACAAATGTAATCAAAACTCAAAGTCTTGATTTTGGAATTCAAACAATTCAGAGTTGTAGTCTTTGTGTAAATATCTTCTTTTAAGCTCTTGGTGAGAACACTTCTTTGTGCAGTTGATAGGAGCTTTTGTGTTCAACGAATTCTTCTATCTTTCTTTTCTTTTTCTGCACTGGTTCGTTCTCGACACTTTGTCCATTCAAAGAGGTCTTCAATTTATAGACAGTTTGAATAGAGACATTTGAAATGTGACCGTTGAAAGTACAACAATTTGCCTGGAAAGTTATCTTTGTCTTTTTCCCAAAATAGGCAAACAACTTTTGCTCCTTTGTTCCTCGAAGGTAGATGTTTGCACAGAAGAGGTAATATTTTAGCGTTGTCTTCAACTCCCTTTTTGACTGATTTAGATGACATGGATTTGCCTTTGCATTGGTCATCTCGTCGTATCTTTAAGCGTAACGGGAATATCTTGAGACGTGGCCTTATCAGGGTTGTTGATATTAAGATTGAAGGTAGCTTCTGAGTGCATACTGTATGGCTTCTAATAGGCTCTTCTGGCTTCTGAGAGTCTTTGTCCTCTGAAAGGTTGTAAACCGCTTCTTGGTGAACTCAGACATTCTGAGTCATTCAGATGCTTATATTTTATTCTTGACTTCTCAGATTCTATCTTCTTTCTTTCTGCACACTCAAGTAAATTATTAGTGTTCTCCATCTTAGCAATAATACTTTGTTATCATCAAAACCTCATTAAGTTCATAGGGTTTGTTTGGAAAACATTTCTTGTTCCAACATAGCAGACTATGACATGGTTTCAGATAATGTTGTAGACAATGAGGGGAACATTGTGCATTATGCAATGCTTGCAGACACTGAACCTTTAGATGTCAAGAGTGCACTAAAGAGTAAAGTGTGGTTAGAAGCAATGATTGATGAGTTAAAGTCAATTTAGAAGAACAAGACATGGGACATGTGCAAGCTACCTTCAAATAAAAGAGCAATTGATGTGAAATGGGTGTATAAGCTGAAGCAAAATCCTGAAGGACAAGTGATCAAGCATAAGGCTAGGCTTATGGCCAAAGGATTTCTTCAAAAGCAAGGATTGGACTATGATGAGATTTTCTCTCCTATGGCAAGACATGAGACTATAAGGTTAGTGATAGCACTAGCTTGTAGCAGAAAATGGCCTATGTTCCATTTAGATGTAACATCAGCATTTCTAAATGGTCCATTATAAGATGTATATGTGAGGCAACCACCTGACTTTGAGCTGAAAGGCAAAGAAGACAAGGTGTTGAAACTGAATAAAGCCTTGTATGGCTTGAAGCAAGCTCCAAGAGCCTGGAACAAGAGAATTGACCAATTCTTTGTTATGCAAGGATTTGTGAAATGTAGTGTGGAGTATAGTGTTTATGTTAAACACAGTTAAAACAAGCACATGTTAATCATATGTTTGTATGTTGATGATCTGTTAGTGACAGACAGCTCACCCATGGAGATTGATAATTTCAAATCACAGGTGAAGAGTGAATTTGAAATGACTGATTTGGGAAAATTGACTTACTTATTAGGAATGGAACTCCTAGAAACACCAAAAGGAATGATATTGCATCAAGCAAAATATGCTACTGAGATCTTGAAGAAGTTTGAAATGCTTGATAGCAATTCATCAGTTACACCTGCAAACACAAGACTGAAACTTGAAGTAGAAGAAAGCAGTGATATTGTGGACTCTACTATGTTCAGACAGTTGATAGCTACCCTAAGGTACTTATGTCAAACTAGACCCGACATTAACTATGCAGTTGGCTATATTAGCAGGTTTATGAGTAAGCCATTGAAATCTCACCTTCTGACAGCCAAGAGGATACTGAGATATATCAATGGAACCATTCACTATGGTGTACTATTCCTCTGATCAAAGAATAATGAAGAACTTGAATTGATTGGCTTCTCTGATGCAGACTAGTGTGGAGACAAAGTAGACAGGAGGAGCACTAGTGGATATGTGTTTAAATTCCAAGGAGCACCAATTTCTTGGTGTTCTAAGAAGCAATTAGTCATTGCACTTTCAAGTTGTAAAGCAGAATATGTTGCAGGCTCCCTAGTTGCTTGTCAAGCTAATTGGCTGCAATCACTTATCAATGAAATGAAAATCACTGAAAACATCACAGGGGTGCTGAAGATTGACAACAAATCAACAATTAATTTGGCAAAGAATCTCATATCTCATGGGAAAAGCAAACACATTGAGACAATGTTTCACTTTCTTAGGGACCAAGTTAACAAAGGCAAACTCAGCTTGGAGTATTGTTCAACTGACAATCAACAAGCTGACATACTGACTAAAGCTGTGAAGAGAGATCAGTTCCTGAAGCTAAGAAGGGAGATGGGAATTGTCAGCTTTGACAGTTTGAATTAAGGATGAGTATTGGTTTTATAATTCAAACTCTGCAATGTTATGTCAGATGCTGCAACATCTGTCCTTCCAGGTGCTCTACCAGATGTTCTATAAAATATTGTAACATTGTTCTGTTTAGGTAGTTAACAATTAGTTAGTTGTTAGTTACTAATTGTTATGTACAGTTGTAATTCAGTTAGTGTTTGTTTGTTTTAGGTAGTTATGCAGTTGCTTGTTTTTGAAGCAACAAACTATTGTATATAAACAATGAGGTCATTTATGGAAGAATAAGATTTTTAACTTTCCCTTTAATCAATTTCTGCACTTTCCAATAGTTCCCACCTTCTTTCAATTTCCAACCTTTCAGTCTTTGTTCAAAGGGTTAAATTGATTAACCGAACATGATTTGCCTCAATTATAAATATAAACATAAAAAATTAATGATATGTCAGCGCTGCTTTTTTTTTTTTTACAGAAACAAACTTAAATTCATTTCATTAATCAAGTAATTTTCAATATATAGAAAAACCGAATCAAAAACTTTGTGACTAGTTAAAGAATAGATTACCCTTATTAAATAATGAGCCACCATATTCATTTGCCGTTCGATAAACTTGATCTAAAGATTTTGAATCACTAATAATAAAGAGTTAATATCAGAGATTACGACACTAAATTAAATTTCAGTGAACTAACCTATTCTTTTATATTCACAGCTAAGAGCTATAGTGCTACATAAAAGCAGAAAGCAAATACAAACTAGGATAGCATGAATATACTTTAATTAAAAGATACGCATGCAACCAACTCATCGGTCTTGATCATCAATGCATGAGTATTATATATTTCATCCGGTTTTAATTATAAGCAAATGCTACTTTTTAAATACATTGAATAACCGATGTATTTAGTCCACTTTTTATGCTAAATACTTCATCTGCTCACTATTATAAGCAAAAAACCACTTTTTAAGTTCATTGAAAAAGTAATGTATCTAGTTTATATTATTGACTAGATACATTATCTTTTCAATGAAGTTAAAAAGTGATATTTTGTTTATAATAGTGACCAGAGGGAGTATATTAGTTATTTAATGTATCCAAAAAGTAAGATTTGCTTATAATTAAGGTCAGAGGGAGTATATGTAATACGTGTTAAAATTAGTTTAAGTACACGTTTTAATTAATTACAAAAACTTTTTGTCAAAAAAAAATATTAATTACAAAAACTTCTGTATGTAATTAAATTATCGGCCCAACACATGTTAAGGTATAAGCAAAATCTAAAATGAAGTCTTAAAATATAATTTAGTAAAATTATAGCATTAGTTTTGTTTAGCTTTTTGGTGTGTAAAGTCAGTTATTATAGTAATTATTGTAATGGAATGTTCCACATTAAAGGTAAATATAAAAAATAATAATCAAAAACTATAATTTTTTGTTAAATAATAAAATTTTACAGCAATTAAAACTTGATAGAATACATACTATATAAAAAAATGAACAAACAAACTATATAAAAATATTGAAAATATATAAAAAATAAATTCGCATGATATATGTTAGTAAAGAAAAAGGTTAATTTGTTTTGTGTTTTTTTATATCCTATTTTTGTTTTTTTTTGCTGTGCTTTTGTTTATTTATATATTATTAGTAGTTAATATTTATTTCTCTCTCAAATATAATATGAAAACCAAATTACAAAACAATTAAAGAAAAGGCCCACAGAGATAGTCACACACTACTAGTAGCACAAGAACGGCAGCAGTGTAAAAACATGTTATGTGCTATTAAAAACAGGCTAAAAAAATTAAAAATAATACCTAATATTATAAAATAGGAGAGTTTCTTTTGTCGTCCTACGAATTTCTTGCGTGTCATATTTTTACTCATCTGCTATTTAAATAACGGATATTATAAAATGAAAAAAATTTAAATTAAAATATCGTGCGCTACTTAAATAACATATGATGTTTGAAAAAGTAGTAGGCGGTAATAAAAACTCTCATAAAATATAGATGTTATAGGCAAAGGGCTGGCCTATACCTTGGGCCGGAGATGTAATTGCTAATGTAGATAGTTAGCCTATATAATTCAAGATAAGCTTTAATAATTTGCATTACTCCATAATAACATTGTCCTGTTTCGATTAGTATACTAAGTTAACCCAAAATTTGTAAACAATGTGTATAGCTTTGTTTCTTTGGCAGTCCCACCCACTCTATCCTCTTCTTCTTTTGAACAACAGAGACGAATATCATAATAGGCAAGCTTAATTTCTTAATTTTTATCAAACTGTTTGATTTGTAGAATTAATTAATGGTGAATTCTTTAGTACACATCTTATTTTAATATGTATCAAGACACTACTGAGATGAATAATTTATAAAGTTCACAAAATGTGTTTATTAATTTTTAGACCTATCTGAATTATTCATCTCAACGTGTACCAGTACATATCTAGATAAAGGAGTGTTCACCTGTATATATTAATTATGATATGTTTCATTGTTGTTAATTATGTTTATATTGGATGGATATTTGAAGGCCTACGAAGGAAGTGTCATGGTGGGAAGAATGTGATATATTGGGAGGAAGGGATGAAGTAGGAGGAGGGACATGGTTGGCTTGTTCATCACAAGGAAGAATGGCTTTTCTTACCAATGTTTTGGAGCTTCATACCGATCCTCGAGCCAAAACTCGTGGAGACCTTCCCGTCATGTTTCTAAAGGTATACTATAAATGTTTTCTCTTTGTTAATCTAACCGTTTATAGTCGACTGCACTCGAAAATCGGTCATAGAGAATTCAATTTGGTGGGGGAGTGAGACTAACATATGAGTATCTTTTATTTTATTTTTTAGAAAAGTTTACATTCTTTAACTTTATAATGAATTAAAAATGACCGTTTTTTTAAGTTTACATTTTTATAACATCCGCTACTTAAGTAGAGAATTCTAGCAGACGTTATAAAAATGATTTTTGAGAAAAAAATATCCTCTTAACATAAAAATTTTAAGATTTTAAACGTAGAATCAGCTAGCGGACGAGAAATTTTAAGTGATATAATTTTAGCAGAAGTAATATGATTTTAAGATTTATTTTTGCCACCCTATTTCATTTCTCGTGTGCCTTATATATTTTAATAATTTTATAAGGCACACGAGAAATGAAATAGGGTGGCAAAAATAAATCTCTTACCTGTATACCCCAACAAAAAATGCTTATAAATAAGAGAAGACCCTATAGATCCAAACTCCAAAGGGTGTGGATTCTGCGAGGCAAATGAAACAGTCATATTTGACTGGATTTTTTTTTTAAGGATCATATTAGATTGGATGACAATCAGTAAGATACTAAAGTATTCGTCTAAGTAACTCCAATTTAAAAAATAATCTTTGTATTTGAACTAAACTAAATCAACAAATAACACAATATCATATCATGTTTACACAATTAAAAAAAATATTCAAAGGCTCTTTAAGATTGACAATTAATATATACAGGTGTTAGATATTTCAATGGACGTTCATGTTACTTGACAATTATGGAATAGATTTTGTGAGACTTTACGGTTAAAAATACACGTACAACACTCCATCGACAATCTCACCAAAATCAGATTTTGGTGAGATTCTTGTTAGTGTACCTTTGACATAGCCCTCAATACACACATTACCTTCACCAGCTCTCATTCTCAGATTTCTGTATGTTTGGTTTTAAAGTAATCTCCTCTAACCAAATTCTTATATTATGTGTACTTCTTAATTAATTGATTGTTCACATTTCCTCCTTGTTGATGAATGGCAGAGCAGCAAGAATCCCATAGAATTTGCAGAAAGCTTAAAATCAGAAGCTGAATATTATAATGGGTTCAACTTAGTCATCGCGGATATTAACTCCAAATCCATGGTATACATATCAAACAGGCCCAAGGGAAAGCCCATTACCATTCAAGAGGTTCCTCCTGGGCTACATGTACTTTCAAACGATAAGTTAAATTCACCATGGCATAAGGTTTGTTATTATTAATTTTGTCACACTTTTTCATTATTGAAAAACAATTCTTACAATGATGTACACTTGTGTTCCTTGTACTCAAAACATAAAACATAAAACTAACTCTCCTAACTAATCTCTTAACTAATCTCTTATAGCTGACATAACAATGTAACTGTGCTTCCTCATAGGCTCTAAGCACGCCGAGCCTTCAGAGGGTCTGATCTCGCTAAGCCTCTGGTGGTTGAATTACTTTTTCAACATTTTGTTTATCTTAAACCCTCACTTTTTCAGAAAAAGGGGCTGGTAATTCATGCAGGACATTTTTAGTTGTCATTTTCCCACTAGAAATATTCTTGCGGGAAGTTAGTAAAGTCTGGACAAATATTGTTCCCACAAAAAGTTAAATTTGGATTTTCCCTAACAATTTATCTTAAAGAAAATTCATTAATAACTTGAACTTAATATCTTAATTTAATAAACCTTACTTTAAAGGTTCAAGTGCAATTCCACTTAAGCCAATATAAATTTTATATGTTATGATCTATAATTAAATATCAACCCATATAAAAAGATATATCTCTCTCTTTTCTTTCTTTTTTGTACATAAAAGATATATCTCTCTATCTTGTCCACAACAAAAATTGTTCCAAAATAATTATCAATTTCAATAAAAATATTAATTACCTTTTTTCAATTACATATGCTCTAACTAATATTATAAGCATCACTTCCACTTTCCATTATAATGAGAATTAACTCATTATACTTAATTGTGTAAAAAAAAAGTCATTATAGTTAATAGGTTAATTTCATAAAATTGTTATTTTTTTCCTTTATTTATATATAATTTTCCTTGGTTTGTATATTAAGTGACCAAATGTGACAATATTTAAGAGACAGAGGGGTAATAAGTATTTATTAAACTTATTTTAATCTTTTAATTAATACAAATTAATTTTTTTGAATATTGTAGGCTCAGCGCCTTCAATTTAGATTCAAAGAGCATCTAGCTAAAAATGGGGAAGGTAAGATACATGTTAAGGAGGTAATTAAAAAGGTAATGAAGGACAGAGTTAAAGCAGACAAAAGCATGCTGCCTAATATATGCTCACTTGATTGGGAATTCAATCTTAGCTCCATTTTTGTTGAAGTTGAAACACCACTGGTAATGGAATCTTTTTTTTTTTATTACTAGTATTTGGTTTACTGGACCGTCTAATCTTTTTCTTTTTTTACTTAATACCGACTAATTCATTCATCTATAAATGTAAATAATGCAGGTGCATATGGCACCAGGAGTAGTGCTGCTTTAACCGTTAGATCAAGTGGTAAAGTAAGCTTTTATGAACATTATCTAGATGATGAGAACGTGTGGAAGGAGCATGTTATTAATTTTCATATCCAAAAGAAGTTGAAGTAAACAAGAGTTAGGACTATGTAGAACTCTTGAGAAAAAGCAAATAGTGTTATACATTGATTGTTTTCTTATGCTTTGTTGTCTTTAATATGAGGATGAGGATGGTATCATGTCAATTGATCCCTTTCTCTTCACATTTACTTTGTATTCCCTAAATATGCCACTAATTATGAGCATGGAGTGTGTATACTAGATTAATATCAAAATAAACTTTTTATTTTGCGAGAAATAAGCAAATAAAATTGATAATTGATATTATTTCATATTTTTGTTACACAATTTTTTTATACACAAATCTTACACAAGCACTTTCATCCAGAAAAGTGGAAGATAAAGTTTTTGGTTCGACAAGATTGCTCTTCTTTTTTATTAGCAAAATGGCAAAAATGTCCCTTTATATGTATCGTGTAAAATAAAGTGTGTAAGAATATCATTACTATTTTTCTATTTCTGTTGTGATGACAATTTAGCAAGTGTACTAATTATTATATTTGTCAAGTAATACAAAAGAGATCGTTTCGATAGGGATTGTTTAATCAGCTAGAACAATAAAAGTAGAAATCAAGTGTTTGTAAAAATGCATAGTATAAAAGGGGGAATTCATGTTCTTCGAATTAACAAGGGAAGTGAAAAGTAAATTCGAACGAATATGAGACAAATAGTCGGATCCATTTAGATTTATTCAACCAATGTAATTTGCTAACCAATTGAGTTCTAACTAAGTATGACCATGATTCAACGATAGATCAATTGAATGATTGAGTCCAATGTTTTGGCACTCAATCCTCTCAATTTGTCACAATCCCCTAATGTCTTAGTAAGGATTGTGACTAATTGATGCTTTTAGAAAACCTTGATCCTAACATCACAAAGAATATGTCTAAAGTAATTGCACTATCAACATGTTTCCTAATTTCTTAAACATTTTGGTAAATCACAAATATTAATGAAAATTGTATCAAATTTATTACATCCTAACATAATAGATAACATGACAATTTTAACTTCAAATTTTTTTTTAAGGTGAATAGTAGAAGTACCTTAGTTCGAACTGTAGTCTCGACATATTTCATGCAATGTCCTTACTAACTGAGTTATGTTAACGGACATAATAATAATAATAATAATAAATGAGAAATAGTAGTAATTTGATCAAAATACCAATTGATTGGTTCAAATCTTTAATCCTCTTTATCAATGGGAGGTTGGTAAAAACAAACGATTGGACTTGGACTTGGAGATATTTAACATTTTAATACGCGTAAAGATGCAAATGCTTGTAAAAAATTATGGTCGGTTCCTATATCCGATTGTTGAAATGTTTTGCCAATTTCTCATTCGATCTATTGAAAATGACCTCTGTTCTTAAAGAAAATTACGCATGATGTTATTTAATAACATATACTTAGATTTGAATTTGATCATAGAAGAAGAAGAAGAAAATTAAAAAATACTACTATAGCCTGCGTGTAGAATTGGGCACTATTTCTATTAAATATGTTGCAAATAGGAGTATTATTTATCCAGTAAACTCTATGTTTCGTTTGAATGATGATGGGACCTTTAACCACAAGACCTTAACCTCCATGACAGTGGCCCTCAAGGTTATCGAATACATTAATTCTTCTTCTAACATTTGGCTACCAAACCCATCTTGGCAGCTTTGAAATCGTCGACATCAAAGATATTTAAAATGAACTATGGTTAATTTAGGTACTATTCCCTCCATCACCACACAACAAGTGTCACATACTATAAATGAGAGCATAGAAACATAATCACAATTGTCAACATACTATGTTTTTTTTTTTTGGTCAGGAGTCAACATACTATATTTAAAAGAACAGAAAAATAATTTAATTAAATTGATCTTATTGATTATTAAACCATTTACAAAATTCAAAACTGATTATATCATATATTAAGAAGGATTGGTGTATATAATACTTCTTATTTTTGGTATTAATTAATTGATCCAAATCCGAAATTTAGTCACAATGTAAATAAAATGACTAAATTGTGTTTTTTATCTTCTAATTAGCCAAATATAAATTAAGATGTTAAAATTGTAAGTTTATAAAAATTATGAGATAAAAAATGTAATTTTGCCAAATATAACAAAATATTGTTTCATCTATAATGGAATATAGATTCTCCTATTCGATCCCCCGCAACTGCGATCGAAAGGGGATGGAATCACTTGATGTCAGAACTGACCCCCGAATCAGATTAAACTGATGGTGAAAACAAAAAAACAAAATTAGATTCTCCCAAATTATTCATCATTAAATAAATGTTAAATGAATTTTATTAATCATTTGATATATTCACAACTTTAAATTAATACAAAATAGAATAGACTTATGATAAAAATAATTAATATTATATTAAAAGTCAGTCATTTTTGTGACAAATATATTTTAACTTGAATCACCTATTGTAAGAGAGATGGAGTAATTTTTAATTGAAAGTGACATTGATGTTGAGATAAATGATGTGTCACATTCATTAAATATTAAATGATGTTGAGATAAATGATTTTGATTACCGTCAATGTAATACTTTTTTACACATACATCCAATAATATACCAACACATCATGTATGATGTTTAAAAATAAATGATGTGTCACATTCATTAAATGATGTGACAACACATCATTGGATGCATGTAAAACTTTTACACTTACGTGCCCAACAATTAAACTTTTTTTTGTTTTATGAGAGAGTTTTACCCGCATTTATGGCATTGCATCAGTTTCTTACCCATCAAAGTCCCTCTCCTTCCCTAACAAAAAACAAAAATAGTAATCGAGTGCGAAAGGAACATGCCTTGTTTTCCACGGTTCATTCAATTTTACTCTTTGGTGAAATAGATTTAAATTTCAGATTAAATTTAATTCAATTTTAAATAACTGCCGACAACTAGAAAACCCCACGTAGGGACAGCGGACTAATCCACTTTGGGACAAACAAGTGTGCAACAGCCGTTCTGACATGCCCTCAGATTGAATGGAGGAAATAAGTTCAAAGCAACATAAGTACTGTATAATGCTTGACTCTATTGTTTCAAATATCCAATAGCAAGGAAGGCGGCAAAATTATCAACTATTCAACCTCTTAAACAAAAGAAAAACAGTCTTAACAAAATTTGCTATTTGCAGCATCATGTTCAAAGGCAAAATAACATTGAAAAAACATCTTGCAAATGCAATTTTAAACCTATTTTAGAAATCTCTCACTGGATATGCAAATGGATCACATCTTTGTAGTCTGTACATTTATAAGGCATTCGGCTCGATTAATTCATCGAGTCTAGATACTGATAATGATGTTTTCTGGTGAACTCTAACAAGCTACCGTATGTTCGATCAGCAACACCAACAAACAGAGCCTCTGTGTCAGGGCTAAAAGCTACACCAGCAATTTCACCAAATATATCTATCTCTTGACTTTGTGAATAACCAGATTGTGAATCAAAAATATGGACAAAATCTGCTGGCTCAGCCATGGCCAAAAACCGTCCGTCGGATGTGAACCTTAATGCCCTTATAGCACCCATTCTACCCTTTAGCACTGCTATGGACTGTGAAAGATTTCTTATGTCCCACAATCTGCATGTTGTGTCCTGATTTCCAGTAGCCAATATTTGTCCATTTGGGTGCCAGGCAGATGCGAAAGAATAGTCCAGGTGCCCTTTTAGGTTTCCAGTGACCTGAGAGATACCATAAATTGTATAAAATCAGAATCTAAACGAAACATTAAGGACAGTGTAACAGCTAAAAAATATCTGCAATATTTTTTTTGAATTGGTACAAGGAAGTGCACAAAATAGAACGAAACTGCAAATTAAACTACCTTCCCAGTATTAGCATCAGCTATCAAGCCCTCAGTACTGTCCCCAAGAACAGCCAACAACTTTCCATCCGGACTAGCAGAAGCATTCTGTAACAGCCAATATTGACACATAAGAGTTATTGAAAAGTGTTCTTCTTAGAAATGAAAATCAAAGTATTACAAGGAATATCAGTTGATGACACTCACATTAACAGACCAATCATACTTGAAACAACCAAGAGAAGCAAAATTGTCTGCATCAAAAACCCGAACTTGGGAATCATTATTTGCTGCGATGATCCTCAACGACCCACTGCAAAGAGACAGTTGAGTTATGAACCAGGCAACAAAATTTCAAACATAAGCTTTTGTATTTAGATGCTTACCTGGGATTACAGAAAACATCCACTGCATTGGTTATAGCATTATCATCTGTACTTATTTTACTGCAGAATGCAACTCCGGATTGATTCAAATTCTGGTACAAAAATAATTCAAACCCGTTAAAAAGAGGAATTTTGTATGTTATGGTTTACTTCTCAATTGAAAGAAATCATGATGTACCCTACCTTGCAAATAAGCTCACCATGGAAACCACCTGCCACCATCAGGTTTTCCTTAACTGTCATGGTACTAATTTGCACTCGTGATACAGGGTGAACTAATCCAGAATGTTTCTCCTAAAGAACATAAGGACAATAAAATAAGATGACATTGATTACAAAAGAAACAAATTTCATTTTATCAACTGATAGTAAATACGTACAAGGGTTGGAATCATTGGTTTGGCCACATTTAGCACTTCTTTACCCCTTTTAAGTAATGAGGACCAATGCATCACGGAGTAGTTTTGCATAAGGTATACATCATGCTTTGATGTTGCCCACAGAAGATTCCTCAGCTTCAAAAACAAGACACATTGATACCACATCAATACCAACACCCGACTAGAAAACATAATATGATCATAAAATAAGACATCGATATCACTCTAGACAAATCAGGCACCACATTCTAACATTGAAGATGACCCGTAATTAGAAAAGTATATCCACGAATAACAACTATAAATGTTAGAACGGTAGGGTATACTATGTCAGAATACTTTAAGTTAATTGTTATAGAACCAAGTTTGTATGCAATGCAATATTATGTTTGTTCTTGTGTTAGTATATATGATTGATATTAAACCAAATTTGTATGCAATATATGTTTGTACTTGACCTTATAATTCCTCAAATGTCAATACTAGATATATTCCACAATGAATCACTATTAGTCTATTGCTTAATTCTGCACTAGTAAGTATCTGCAATCCTATTTATCTTACCTGTGAATGAAATGAATTTTATTTACGGAAGATCTTAAGACATAGAATGAAACAATATATTAAAAACATGGTTCCATGAAATAAGACTGACTTTAAATGAATGCTGAATGAAACAATATTTACAGCAGTGATCAGATGCTCAAAGTAGGAGAAATAACTCAGTAAACAGCAACTAAAGATAACTATTCTAATATTCTATAGACAAGATCCTAGTCCTAGAAATATACCGCCAAACATCATGAGGTAAGGCTCCTCTTGACAAGACAAAATCAATAATAACTAATAGCAGATATATTTAGAGTCCTCTCAAATGTGGTCAGATGTTTTTCCTATCATACCATAAAATTACGTCCTCCAAAGCTGCTCACTTTCCACCTGCTTTAAAGAGAGAAATAGAAGGCCTAAATGCATAAATAGGTTAAGCAATATATTATATATTGCAGAAACAAATAATGCTGCAGTCATTATATGCACATATATATCAATTAAAAGGAGGAAGAATAAATAAACCATAGAAGGGAATGATCATGCATATGAAGTAGCAGATGTAATAATGGGAAAAAACCATAGGATAAAAAATTAGAGCGGACAACAGTAATATTGAACATAACTTAAGAATTAGTACTATTATAAACTATTGTTTATGCAGTTATAGTTGCTATTCTGCAACTATGTAAGTACAGAATTTATATTAGTGTCACAATTAGTAACTAAGACAGCTACTTATATTGTCCAAAGTTCTATCCCACCAAATTAAATTCTTCCATGTAAACGGATAATTGAAGACAATATGTCAACCATGTATACTTTCTTCTCGAAGCATTCAGTAAGAAACTTCACAAGTCTAACCTATTTTACTTTTGGTTTAACTAAAATTAGCGTACTGTGGTCAACTTTTTAGTGTAATACTTTGCTAAATCCAGTTAGGAACAGTACTTGTATAATACAGCTCATGTGTACTGAATTTTCATCCACAAGAAATGGGATTGTATAGTCATAACAGAGTCAATAAAGCACTCATCTGATCTCAAGTGTTGTATGTGAGAGTGGATAGGTGGCTGTGTGTGCACAGTCATTATGTTGAATGTAAGAAAAAAATTTCCTTCACAAGATTTAATTTTCCAAATCTGGGCTTTGCAGAAATCATACCAGTACAGAAATATTACAGAAAAAGGTCATTGGCATAATTTCTATGGACAAAACTTAGACGCTCGAAAAGCACCATAAGTGAATTTTAAGTGAAGAACAGCAGCACCAGAAGCACACATACGTTTTGTTCAATTTCTATTGGTTCACGTGGAAGAACGAGGTTTTGACAAGTTAGTCTATTGGTTCAAGTTGTTAGGGAGTTTGTTTGTGCATGTTATTTTTTAACAGAGTCTGTTGGTACATGTGAAATCCCCAAAATACTTTCTTTTAATCCTTATACATAAAGGGGTCAGCCATTAATTCCATCCTTCCAAAACAAATATGGGTTACATAATCCTGCAAAACTAGAATACCAAAATAATACATAGAAAAATTGGTTATAGTCATAACTCAAAAGTTAAGTATGACTGCAAACAATTAATCAGATAAAATAATTCATAAAAAACAAAACTCGAAATAAAAAAAGTGATATAATAAATATGGCAACACAGCAACACAACAACAATGAACTAAAATTTCTGTTTAAATCCAAAATATAGGAGTGAATTAATTAACTATAACACAAATGAATAAGCACAATCCAATCCCACCAAATAAATAGCAATAAAATGATCAAAGTCTCTACCTGAAAATGCACAATTGTTGATTTGACAAGCCTGGTATTGAACTGAAAATCATAGAAGGACTTCCCTTTCTGGAGTTCCAAACATTCCTGGTATTGAATTGAGAAAACAACATAATTTAGTGCATGCCAGTGTAGTGTCACGCCTAATCCGATAAGTGTCCGGTTCTTATAGCCGGAAGAGTATGTATAAGTTACTTTTAGTTTATTTTCATAAGTTCTTCAGGATAACTTACGAAGGTAGTAACTAAGTTTTTAGACAGAAACCAAAGGTAGTGAAAATAGAAAATAACCTTATCAAGGTCTTCATGAGAGCGCGTGAGGCTCTCGTAATTCTTATACTGTTTCAAACGAGTCTCACGATATTCATCTCTACTATAATTAAGCCTCTCCCATGGAATTCCCTGAATATCTTTCCCATTTCGTGCTTCCAAAGCAGATGTATCAGTCTTCACATTACTCTGTTATTACAAACCAAAATTAAACCTCTCATTACCTCAATTGAACAAAGAAATATAATTGCAAAACCCTAAAAATATCAAAGGAATAGTACCGTTTCAAAATCGTCTTCAAAATCGGAGTCATGAGAATCAGAATCGGAAATACGGTGAGGAACATTGTAGGAGTAGGTTTCGTCGTCTTCGAAATCAGAGAATTCGAAGTATTCGTCGGTAACGTATTCAAGATCGTCGTTGTTGAATTGCTCCATTATGATTTTTGTTTGAGGAATGAAAATGAAGGAAGAGAAAGAATGTGTTGAGAAAGTGTAGAGAAAGACGTGGACGATAGTGTTGTATTTATAGAGAAAAAAATAAGGAAGGTGCGGGAGTAGAAGGAGGTGGAAGGAGGTGGGGACCATCTAACCGCCCGTTACTAACTGCTTCTATCTGCCGTTTACATCTGGAATAATTCTAATTACGGAGTAAAGCCAGATAAAAAGTTTGGATGTTGTGTTGTACTCCTACCAATTCTTTCCTATTTTACTCTTTTCTTTTCTTCTTTTTTACGAAGTTTCTTTTTTTACTCCAAAATATATTTCTAGAAAAGTTTCCATACATTCATAATGATTCAAAAAAAACAAAGGACAAAAAGTAAACGTTTTAGGACATTGTTTAATGATTCAAAAAAAAAAAGGACATTGTTTAATGAAATTTAACAGGAGAATATTAGTTGAAATTTAAATTTTATTAAAAAACTAAAATATTTAAATTTTATTAGAACGATGTGTCGTAATTAATTAAGGGTGGATGTCAATATCACCAGCGGATTGAAAATTGTTTCATGGATAGCAAAGTGTTTTGGTTTGGTCAAGCTCCTCAGTCTTGTTCAAAAGCTGAATTTGACTCTTCAAAATCTTTGAAAGAAAAAGTTAAAGTATAGTAGCACTTGTTAATTACATCTATATGATTTTATTTAGAATAAGCTAATACGTATATGTAAATAATCTTTTTAATTTGAGGCTTACCATTTTTTTACTATCAATGATGGGATATTATCCCACTAATATTTGTCATACTTCTTCCAGAAATATACTACATTTTTCTTGAATATCATTTCTGTTAGTGTTTCGGAGTACTATACTCTTTTTTTCTTCACCCGAGATAAGATTTGTAATGTGATGTGACAATTGTCATTATTTTAGCTCCCACATAAGTTTTGCCTTAGTCCCCTAAATTTTTGTACTTCTTTTTTATCTCTAATATTATTTTGAGTTAGTTTCTTTTTAAGTTGTTTCAAGAGGTGTCAATCTAGTTTGGGTGTCTTCCCTTAACTTATTTAAGTCACATTATTTTGTTTTAAAACAAAAATGAAAAGAAAAAAAAAACAACTGAATTGACGATATTTTATTTATAAAATAATTTGAAGAAATTTTAGTTAATTTATTCATCTTGGCGTAAATAGTTTTACATAATTAAGAAATGATATATATAAAAACTCAATATGAGAGAGTATGAATTGAGTAAAATGTGTCTACCTTAAGGATGAGTGCATAGGCGTAAATATAGGCGTGAGAAGGTAAGCATAACAACCTTAGAGGGCCCTTTACGTCAGTGGAACTAAGAATAGTGCATCCCATGCAAGGGGTCATTTATCTGTAAAGGATCGTGCAACATAAGGAGTTGTGAGCCTTTAACTGGATATGGATGAGTCATATTTGACCTTATTGTATATTGGGTCGTTGAGTGATATGGATTTTAGTCCAGAACAATGTTAATGCACAAGTTGCACGTCTAATTTCTTCTTTGTTGTAGGTGCTCACAACAGAGGAGTGTCCACTATTTGCAGCCCTTTTATGGACAATTTGGCAACACCAAAATAATAAACTTTGGTGCAATCATGCAGAACCATAAGAAGTGGTTTATGAACAAGCTTGCATGGTTCTGGCCGATTGGAGAGCAGTTCAAGACAAGCATATGCGAGACACACATCATCAACAAACGCCAACAATTTTGCATTGAGAAAAGTCAAGGACAAGTTGGTATAAATGCATTATCAACGCCTCATTCTCTACAAGTCATAATAAAGTGGGAATAGGTACTTGCATTCGTGATGACCAAGACGCGTTTGTTCTAGCTAAGACAAAAATGACTCTATTGAAAAAACCAAGTCTCAAATTTATTAAAAATAAAGTCTGACTATAGTTTATAAAGAGTTGCACCCCTTAGCCTACAAGTGAATTTTGTAAGGATGATTTAAGTCCAATACAAAAATCAAATATGGTATTAATGTCTATCTTTTCGAGTCACCCATCATTTATATCTATGCATCAAGTCCAATAGTATTGGGTGTGAGGGCGTGTATTAGAAAAATCTAGTCTTACATTGATTAAAGATAATGTTTAATTATAGTTTATAAAAAGTGACACTCTTCAACCAAAAAAAAAAAGTGGCACTCTTACCTTACAAACCGATTTTGTAAGGATGTGTTGGATATAATAAGCTCTCTCCCATACTTGGTGCGGATATTGGAGAAACTTATAAATTAACAAGTAATATATTGAGTCGGTGACTTACAATTAGAGAATGTAAACTTTGAAATTTGACCTAGATATTTTGTTTTGTTGCTAAGTTTCATAGTAGAAAACTTAATACATCTAAACTAGGAGATGTTTTATGCAAAAAAAAAAAAAAAAAAAATGACACAACTAGGAGATGTTAAAGTCTACCCCTCCCTAATTTTTACTCCTACATTTACTGATATTTCTACTTGTATTGATATTGTTTTTAATAATGAATTGCATTGAATTTCTTTTGGTAAAAAAATACTCATGCATACTATCCATATTAGAAAAAAAATTGAAAACATATAGGCATGCAAATTCATATTCACGGATACCCGCTTTGATTTTAACAAGGAAAATTCAAGTTGATTAGGCAAAACAGAATGAGACGGAAATGGAGATATTGATACTCACTTTGAACCCACTTCGTGTATATCAAAATTATATTTTACCTCACTTTAATTAAAAAAAATTGAACTAACTCGTAAATTACATTCATATTTTTTTTTAAGAAAATTACATTCATATTTTAATTTTAATATTTAAATTTAGTGTTGAATTAATTATTTTCTCTACTTTTTCTTAGGTTAAATAAATCATATTATCGAAACAAATTAGTTTCGAAATTAAATTTTGTTTTTTAATAAAAAATTATTAAATGCAATCAAATTTCTTGTGAAGTAGAGTGAAATGGGAATATCCGAAGTCAAATTCGAATACTCAAATTTCATCATGTATGAATTTGAGATTCTATTTTTATCTCCATTTAAAATTAAAACGGTTATAAGAATATCCGAATTTTATGAATTTAAGTTTGGGTAGGACAAATTCTATAGAGCACACGGAATAGGAGCATAGTACTCTCTCCGTCCCAAAATATATAAGTATAAGTTAATCAATAAAAGTAAATATGTATTTGGTTTAAATCTTTAAATAAATATATCAAATTTGTTTGACTTTTTTTACTTATATTTTGAAACTAAGCGAGGAGTTTGTTATGACGCTAGAAAATTTGCAATTCAAGAAATGAAGTCGACTGACAAGTTGGAGTGTGAACATTGTAGAAGGATAGTAAGTAAGTGAGGTCCCCGTTTAGCCAATAGTTTCTTTCGATAGAGAAGTATATGTCCACCAATTGTGATTTGCCTATCCACGTGTTCGGTTGAAAGTAGTAGTTCAATAACCTGGCACTCACTGCATCCACCACGTGGCCTTGCACAACAACTGCGTCACACTCTAGTACTAGTACTAGTATAGTATCTTGAGTTTATTATATGTCCCATTAATTAACACCGTTTATTCAGACGTTTATTTAACCATGATTAAATTTGCTTGATATGCTGACAACACATCGGTTTCTTTCATGGTTTGAGTTGAAAACAGATCCTCTGCAATTCATTTTATCTCCAAATCTCAGCCATTAATTTTTTGGGATAAATATGTTTTTGTCCCTATAAGGATGACATTTGTTCGGTTTGTCGTAAAACATGTCTCGACATTTTTGGGGAGCATGCAGTTCATTGTAGGGAGCTTCCTGGCTTCAAATACAGGCATGACTTGGTCAGAGATGTGTTTTTTGATATTTTTAAGCGTGCGAGAATCTCTGTTAAGAAAGAGGCATCAGTGAACTTCTTGACTGACCCACAAGAAGCGAGATCGACACTTCGGCCAGCGGATATTCTAGTGTTTGGATGGGTAGGTGGGAAACATGCTTGTGTAGATTTGACTGGAGTTTCCCCACTTGTGGGACTAGGGGTTGGTGATTTTACCGTGGGACGGGCAGCCCTCAAAGCTGCTTCAAGCAAAATGGCAAAACATGAGAAAACATGTTCTGACAATCAATACGTTTTTATACCGTTTGCTTTCGACACTTTTGAATTTCTAGCACCAGAGGCTGTAAACCTTTTGAAAAGTTCAAAAGGTTATGCATTGTAATGTCGTGACGCCTAGGTCTAGGGATGTAGTTTTTCAAAGATTAGGTTTTACTATTCAAAAAGGATTAGCGGTGCAGCTTGTTGCCCGTCTATCTTTTGTTAATGTGTAATTATTTTTCCCAATAAATATTTCAAGTTTTGTTTTTAGTCCCTCTAAAAATTTTCTTCTACTTTTAATCCCTCAAAATTTTTCAATCAACACTTTTGGTCCCTACTTTTAAATCAACTCATGTGTAGACTTCATATTTTTTAATGAAATTTTCAAGAAAAGTGTAGAATATTTTAACAATCATTCACAAAAAAAATTAGATTTTTTTAACAAAACATGAATTAAATATGAATTTTTAAACACCAAAAATATAAAAAATTATATTTAATTTATGCTTTGTTTAAAAATTCAAAAAAAAAATTGGGAGAGATTCTTATAATATTTTAAACATTCATAAAAAAATTCAATCAAAAATATGAAGTTTATACATGAGTTGATTTAGAAGTAGTGACTAAAAGTGTTAATTGAAAACTTTTGAGGGACTAAAACTAGAAGAAATTTTTTAGAGGGACTAAAAGCAAAACTTGGAATATTTATAGGGACCAGAAACATATTTATCCCTAATTTTTTTAAAGAAGTTAAATTACCCCACGACACAGAGAGAAATGAATATGAGACATTAAGAAAGAGCACACTATCAAGTCTGGAGTCAATACTACCAGAGCAACTCAATTGAATTTAGCCATTAATTTTTATGGATAATGTTAAATAGTGTTCCTGGGACACTTATTAAGAATACCAAAAATAGAAATAAAAGATAAAATTAATGTTGATAAGATAACTTTTTAAACTTTTAATATATTAAATGTACAAATTTCAAGTTAATTTTTTATTTATTTATATATTTAATTATTACTCTGAGACGGTGTTTGGCATTTTTCAATTTTTATTACAATTACATTTTTAATTTTGTTTTAAAAAAATAAACAACTGTGATTTTTACTTGACTACCTCAAGTGAAAAGTACAATGAATGGAATCCATTCTGGTTTAAGTTAAGTCGGTTTTTTATTATTAATCCTCTAAAAAGAGTTGTGATGAACTATTACTAGAGTTCAATTGCGGATTAAACACAATATGTCCAAAAAATATTTCTATTAATTAAATTTGAGTTTATTTGTATTATAAAGAATTTATTAACCACTTAAGCTAGCTTGAGTTCGATCGTTTTAGCTTCTACAAAATTTTACATTTATGGCAACAAATTTATTAAATGTAATTTTGTTTTAGTAAATATGGGTAAAATAAGCTTCACGGTTTCGTTCTCGCTCACCATAGCCAATTTCGAGAGAGAAATTTGAGAAAGTGTTGCAGAAGAAACGAAAAATGATTTTTGATAGTTTATTCTACAAAGTTTGTTATCCATATCGATAAATTCTTTTAACCCAAATCAAAGAAAAGGATGCCATGCCAATATTGTGGGTAGTGTGGGCGAGAATTTGATATATTGTTGTTGTTGTTGTTCTTGTGTGTAGGTGAGAGAGAATTTTTTTTTATTTTCTGGATTTTCAAGAAGATTGATGAAGATGTTGATGATAAAGATTTATGAACAAAATGTTGAAGATGAGTATTTTTTGAATTTTTTAATAACATAAGAATATATATAAAAACCGACAAGTCTCCTTTTTTGTGGAGTTAACGTTAAAAATTAACGTCAGAGATTAATTTGACTAACAATTGAAGAGTCAGAGACTATTTTGTATTTTCATTCGAGTCGGATAACTAAAATGACAGTGAGATGCACATTCAGTGACCAAAATAATGGTTTCTCCTTTTAGGTTGGTCTCTCGTGTCAACTCAGCAAGCTGATGTGTGTCCAAAGAAATGTCAAATCAGTTGTTTTGTTGATTAAAAGCCAAATTAATTTAACGCCAGATATTAAACTAACTAACAGAATGCAGATTTAAGAATATATAATAGTTTTTCGTCAGTGAGAAATCAGAATAATAGCGAGGTGTACATTGAGGACCAAATGTCTGCTTCTTCTAAATTAGTTTATCGTTGTTGATTAGATAATTAGATAAGGTTATTAAATTAATTGGTACTTGATGGGACACATACACATTGCAATTGCTTAGGAAGCTTCTTGATTAAGGTTGTTTTGTTCGACTAATTATATAATTTTCATAGCAGATAAGTTTGAATAATAGGTTAGCTTAAAGATGTCATATAAGACGCAACTTTGTTTATCTAGTTCGTTTAATTTGTTTGAATTTTAATTTGTAAAAAGTGTTCCTTCTGGTTCCATCGATAAGACCTATAATTAATTTCAAGTGTTTTGCTTTGTTATCCAAGGATTAGGATTAGGGTCCTCTATAAGTATTATTAAGATGAGAATCGTGTCATTGTTTGGTTTGCAACTTGAATGTCGAATGAGATTGTTTCCTATGAAAAGAAAAACTTTGTTAAGAGAATTTGAAAAGGACAGCAACGTCTTGTCTAGGCGGATGTCAGTAATTTTTTTTTTGAGTAATATGTTAAATACTCGCATTAAATTTTAAAATTTGTTAAATATCTCTCTGAAATTTGGAAATAAGCAAATACCCTCATGAAATTGTAAAACGTCAATCAAATTGTCCCCTGCTCCATTTACTCAGTCTATTTTGATGACGTGACGGTTAACGGAATACGTGCACCTGCCAACATGGTGTCACATACATAGGTAATTGATTAAGATGCACGTCACATGAGATAATTAACTAAAATTTACAAAATCAGTGGGAAAAATGCTATGATTTCAGTCAATTAGCCTCTAGGTTTTGCAAATTTTGGTCAATTACTATCTTGTGACGTGTATCCTGATCAATTACACTCATCATGTGACGTGACACGCATGCAGTTAACAACAATGTCACCAAACTAGACGGAGTAAACGGAGCAGGGGATAATTTGATTGACATTTTACAAATTCAGGGGGGTATTTGCCTATTTCCAAATTCCGGGGGTATTTGACAAATTTTAAAATTTCAGAGGTTATTTGACATTTTACTCAATTTTTTTTTATAAAGATAATGCACTTTCACTTTATTTTAAACAATTTTTAAAGGGCGGCAGCTACACTATTTTAAACAATTTTTAAAGGGTGGAAGTTACACTATTTTTTATAATTTAACGGTATTTACTCATCGGCTAATGAGAAAAGTCAGCTCAGTGGATTTGCATACGGTACATTTTTTTATTTTAAATTTAACTTCTTTTTTGTTTACAATGGAGTTGATGATCGAACTCGACATCTATAGCATACCACTCAAATCCCTCATCACTAAACCAAACCTAATGGCTTTTGCATGTAATACTTATAACTAGCATGTAATAAACTTTTGAATTTGGATGTGAATTTGTCTCCAACATCCCCTCCCCAATTGTTTCTTCTACACATTATAGTTTTGACGGTTGTGTCTCACTTTTGGTAGTTATCGACAAAGATTCTTCACTGCACTAATGGTTATGGACAAAATAGGAGTATTACGGATGGTAAAGTGATGGTTCAAGAGACATACAATTTGGATTTGAAGCATTTTATTTAATTCTCTTAGGTATAGTTTTAGACACCACTTCAATTCTTTTTCCACAAAAACAAAGTGTTTGTTGGGTGATTACAGAAATCAGGGGAAAGGGTTATATGAAGTTGCAATTTCAATGGAGAAATGACAAATTAAGTTTATTAATATTTTAAATTAAATTAATGACATGGAAAAATTATGGATTTTGATTGGTTATCCGTGTGAACTTCTTTTGCCCTGTCTTTTATCATCTTTAAATTTATTTATTTTTTTGACAAAACATATTTTATTTTTACTTTATATGTGAACCTTTTATAAAATTTTTGAGTCGTGCTCAAAATCTACTGGTACTAATTTTAAATCATGCACCCAATTAAGTGCCGAGAGAAACCCCAAGAGTTTCACCAATGTGCACCTTGCAAGTAGGAGCAAACCATTCAATTTTAGCTAAAACAAGAACACCAAATTCATCCCTAATATAAATTCTGATTCCAATTATATATTACTATGAGAGCAAACACTACAAGAAAACATGGATTTTGTGACAGATTCAATATTAACATATAGACTGTCTAAGCCGCCGGTAAGTTTGTGACGGCAAAATCCGTCACAAAATGACGAAAACCCGTCACAAAATTAAAAAAATAATATTTTTGCAACGAAAAGGCAACTTACCGACGGTCTAAGCCATCGCAAAAATCAGCCAAGATTTACTGACGGCCTAAAACGTCACAAAAAATGAACTGGTAGGTCTTGGAAGTTGGTCCAGGATTTAGCGACCGACTGGGCTGTCGGTAAAATGCAGGGAATTTAAATAAAAATATTCGTTAGCTTTAGCGACCGACTAGGCCGTCGGTAAATGAACTGTCAGCTCTTGGAAGTTGATGCATGTGAAATCACAACCACATGTCAATACATATATTTAACAAATTATATGTAAGACAATACATCATTTACAACAAGATATTCAATCAAGTAGATGCATCAATATATTTCATAATATGCACTCACATCAAATTCACGACAACATCTCAATGCATGTGTAGAAAACAACAAGTTTTCTACAAGTTTCTCATCACGAAGATACATCATACAAGTAATTCGTTTTGCATCATATCAAGGAAAGACCCATGTTCAAGCAAATAATTAAACATGCATACAAGTAATAATCGACATTTTTTATGCTATATGAGATAGTTAAAGAGTACCCTTACCCCTGTTGATGATGGCAATCGCTAATGAAGACTATGATAAGAAGGAAAGTTGGTACTTTGATACAGGTTGTTCAAACCACATGACTGATCATAAGGATTAGTTAGTCAACTATGATGCATCAAAGAAATCCAACATCAGATTTGCTGATAGTAAAACCATCAAATCAGAAGGTGTAGGTGATGTGTTGATTCAAGGAAAGAATGGTAATCAAGCATTGATTACTAGTGTATTGTATGTGCCAGATATGCAGTCAAATCTCCTAAGCATGAGACAATTAGTTGAAAAGGGATTCACCGTGACTTTGGGGAATAATCAAATGAAGGTCTACAATGTTGACAACAAACTGATCATGTGTGCTCCTTTGTCACAGAGTAGAACATTTCAAGTTTAATTCAATGCTTCAACATCTCACTGCCTTGCAAGTGAAGTAATCCATGAAGCAGCTTGGCTTTGGCATCTAAGGTATGGACATCTCAACTTTAAAAGTCTTAATAACTTGAAGAGTAATGAGATGGTTATTGGTTTACCAGTGATTAGAGTGCCAAAGGATATGTGTAGAAATTGCTTGTTTGGTAAGCAATCCATGAAATCATTTGTTGATCATATTGCTATCAGGGCTAGGAACAAGCTGGATGTGGTATATACTGATGTTTGTGGACCTTTTGATATTGCATCACTAGGAGGGAATAAATACTTTGTGTCATTTGTTGATGAATATAGAAGAATGATGTGGCTATATCTCATTGAAACAAAGGATGAAGTTCTGACAATTTTCAAAAAATTCAAAGCTGTAGTTGAGAAACAAGCTGAGAGATCACTGAAGATATTGAGAAGTGATGGTGGAGGTGAGTACACCTCTAATGAATTTAAAGAGTTTTGTGCCACACAAGGTATCTCACATGAAATAACAGCTCATTATACACCTCAGCACAATGGATTGTGCGAGAGGAGGAATAGAACAATAATGGATATGACAAGATGTATGTTGAAGGAGAAAGGGTTACCTAATGAATTTTGGGGGGAAGCAGTGATAACAACTTGCTATGTGTTGAACAAAAGCCTCACCAAAACACTTGACAAGGTCCCTGAATCAATTTGGAATGAATCCACATCATCAGTGAAACACTTAAGAGTATTTGGTTCATTATGCTATAGGCATATTCCAGATCAAAAGAGAAAAAAGTTGGATGATAAGAGTGAAGCACTCATACTTGTTGGCTATCACACTGCAGGGTCATACAAGCTTTACAATCCAATGACAAAGAAGATTGTGGCTAGTAGAGATGTAACTATTTATGAGAAGAGTCAATGGAAGTGGGACAATGCAGGCACCAGTTCACAACCAATTGTACCATTCATCTTTGAAGATGTCCTTGATGAGAATGAAACTCCACAAGCAACTGCAACACCTGAACCAGAAGTAACACATGTTCAAATATAAACCTCAAAAATCATGAGGCAAACAACATTAATTTAGTCTCAAATTTTTATAATTGGTGGTCGAGTTCGTTTATTAGTTGACATTCATTGTAAATCTTCGTACTCTCTTTTGATAGCCTTATACTTAGGAGACCACTCTATTAATATTAATAATATATTCAAATTTGCTCGTTAAAAAAATGTAAATATGCCCTGTCATTGTCTAAAAATATTCCTCTAACTTAAAATATCAGTCTAAAATAGGGATTTAGATTTATTGCAATCAGTAAGCACACAATTTTTAATCTTGACCGTTAATTACCGATCGGACGGTTAAAGTTATCAAATCACATAAATTGATCTTAGTTGTACGTATGAGATCAGATGCTCCTACATATAAACTGTGTGAAGCTGTGGCAAATTAGTACAGCAGCAAATCTGCTTCGCTAAAGTAGAGACAACGGTTCCATTAAATTTTTTACTTGTGTGGCGCTGAACTTGGTATGAAGGACCACAGTTCGATTTCCAGCAACTGCGATCGAAAGAGAGCTTAAACCACTTGATGTCAGAACTAACACCAAACCAGATTAAATCGGTAGTAAAAGAAGAAAAAAAATATTACTTGTGGGGTACATATCAATTGAAAGCGTAATAGTTAGCAAATAAAATAAGATATCTACTAATAATTGCTATACTCCAGTAGTCTTTTTTTTTTTTTTCCTTTTTTTTTCTCTATAACAATTCTCTAAAACAGTTCCCACTTTCAATAATGCTGAGTTTCACACTCACTCTCACTTCACACTTCACATTTCACACTATGACCCTCTCAACTACCTTTACCTTTGTCACAATCATCTTCCTTTTTCTAACACTAACTCTCAACCCAGTTCTTACTCAATTACCTCCATTTGCTTGTGATTGGTCAAACCCATCAACAAGATCCTACCCATTTTGCAACCCAAAACTTCCCATCTTACAAAGAACAAGAGACCTTGTTTCTAGACTCACATTGGATGAAAAACTAGCTCAACTCGTTAACTCAGCTCCTCCTATTTCTCGACTCGGTATTCCTGGTTATCAATGGTGGAGTGAATCACTTCATGGAGTTGGTAATGTTGGTCGTGGTATCTTGTTTAATGGTACTATCTCTTCTGCAACTAGCTTCCCTCAAGTTATTCTTACTGCAGCTAGCTTCGATTCCCACCTCTGGTACCGAATCGGGCAGGTACTTAACCCAACTTCATACTTAAGTCGGTTTGTATATATGCTTATTGTTTGAACTTATTTTTTGACACGATCTTTTGTGAAACTGTTAGAAAGAGAGTAGAAACGGTCTCAGGTGTGTTTAGCATTATAAGTGCTTAAATAAGCTGTTTTGGATTTCATCAACAAAATCTACTTTTTACATTGTCCAATTTATGCATTTCAATTATTTTATTGTCTAGATACATTAATTCTACAATTAATTTAAAAAGTAAATTTTTTCTTATATATATATATATATATGTATATAGGATAGGAGAGTATCATTTACTAAGACATATATAATCCGACTTATGTGTATATATCTAATATTTCAATGGCAATTAGACCCACACCCTGCGAATACCTGAAAAAATATCCAAAGTGGATAGGGTGAAAATCGGATTACGAATTTGGTCATGAGTATGGATAATTATCCCGTCCTACACATTATTATTATATATTTATTTGTTATATATATAATTATAACTAAAGTTTTTTTTAAAGCAAATTATAACTGAAGTTGTAAATATTAAATTAAACTAGGGTGAGGATCAAATGACACAAACTTGTTTGACACCAAATATTACTGATAGGATCCATGGGTAACTAAATAACAGATAAAACAGTGGGAAAATAGTAGTGAAAATGAAAGATTATATTGATAGCAATGGATCTGTCAGATTCAGTGTAAATCTGAGTATAGAAAGGCATAAAATAGTATAGAATAGTAGTGAAATGTATAAAACAGTAGAATAGAGTAGTGAATAACAATTCTTATTACTGGGAACAACTAGAGTTCATATGGGATCTAGCTCATAGTACAAGAAAGAAGACCGAAAGGAAAATAAGCTGCAAAATGATAGAGGCACTTCAAGAGGCCTTAGCTCTCCTAGGGTAAAATCACCACTCAAATCCTGCATAATCCACCAGAGCCTTTTCTGCTGTATATAAAGACAAGTCTCCAGTCTCTCTCTTCCACTTGTCCTCTCACAACTCTCATGCAAATGCTGAGGGGACCACAGAGTTTGTTACACTAGTAGTGGAATTACCACCTTCACTCTTATTTTGTCTCCTAGTGTAAACTATTTATGCTTATCAGTTACACCTCTCAATAACGCTTTAACGAATACAAATTTTACAAAATTCACCGTTAGATAGGAAGTTTATATCATATAGATCATCTATGTTAAATTTTACAAAAATCAAACATCATTTGATATGTTATTGAGACACATCAAGGTTAACGGTATTCAATAAAAACACATAAACTGTTAATCTTCATCGTTCTCAATAACATATCAAATGATTTTAGATTTTTGTAAAATTTAACATAGATGATCTATATGATATAAACTTTCTATCCAACGGTGGGTTTTGTAAAATTTGTATTGGTTAAAGCGTTATTGAGATGTGTAACATTTGCTGTCAAACAAGTTGGTATCATTTGATTCTGGCCCATTAAACTAACTTTATTTCTAATAGATTAATTTATATATAATATAATATAAAAACACCTCACACTATCATGTAATAAGAAACTTAAAAAAATAAATAAATCTAATTCTTTAGTTTTACTTTATCGTTCTCATTTGCGCTGCAGTAAATTTTTTCGTCTCTATTCGTGGGTTGTTTCTACATTGTGAGTTTGCACTCCCTTGTGCACATTTTAAAAGATAATGACCTAAATGAAAGAAGAAAAAAAAGGAAACTAACTAACTTTCTACAAGATAAAGGACTCCAAATGGTTTTTTTCTATAGTTAAAGTGCGGGTAATCAATGGATACAAGTATGGACACTTAGATATCGATAGGATATGAGTACGGGGGGCCCTGGGTACGAGTATATAAAGTTGTCACTCATGCGGATATGAATCTGGGTACATGTATTTCAAACTGCAAATATGGAGACAAACACCATAATATCCTACCCATACCCTACTCATTATCCTTTCTATTAATAGTGGGGTAATTAAGTGGGGGTGAATTTCAATAAATAAGATTACATTAGTAAATAAAATAATAAATGTTGTATTAGTGATCTAAAGTGACAATTATTTTGATAGAAAAAATGTGAGTGTTACAATTTTTATGAGACGGAAGGAGTAGTATCCGGTGAGACTCTCAAACTTAGTATTTTGTAAATATGGAATGAGAAATATTGTTATTGATTTCAGGAAATGGGAGGTAATGTATTAGGCTTTACTCCCTCCATTCTATGTTATAAGCAAAAAAACTACTTCTTCTCCCAAATTATAAGCAAAAAAACCAACTTTTACAATTTACAGGGTTTACTTTTACTTATTCTCATAAAATTTACTCTCTCTCATATCTTTTCCATAATCAATAATCAATCAAAATTATTTTTACATCTTCCAATGAAACTTATTAAGAAAAACACAAAAAATCATACCTCAAACTATCATGTTTTACTTTTCTTAATAAATGTGATTTTTTTTTATTTTTGCTTATATTATAGGATGGAGGGAGTATTTCAGAGTTTTTTTTTTGTAGAGAATGATAAATAAATTCACATGTATTTATTTTTTGTTTTGACTAGGCAATTGGAATTGAAGCAAGGGCAATATACAATGGAGGGCAAGCAATGGGGATGACATTTTGGGCACCAAACATAAATATATTTAGGGACCCAAGATGGGGGAGAGGACAAGAAACAGCTGGAGAAGATCCTCTGATGACTTCTAACTACGCTGTTTCCTATGTTAGAGGAATTCAAGGTGATTCCTTTCAAGGTGGTAAATTAAGGGGACACCTTCAAGCTTCTGCATGTTGCAAACATTTCACTGCCTATGATTTGGACAATTGGAAGGGTGTTAATCGCTTTCTCTTCGATGCTAAAGTAAGTAGTAACTACACGTAATAATGTTTCTGTTTTTGACCTTTTGACTAAAAGATTTACGATTTAAACGTGTACCTGTTTAGATCCACAAAAATGATCAACTTACTCCTAAAAAAATTAACAATTGAATAAGTCCTAAGTTTGGTAAGATGAAGTATTTGAGTAATACTTCAGTGGTATTGAATTATTTAGTATATATTTTATTTGAATATCTATCGGTATATTGTTGAGTTGGATAATTCTAACAGATGTATAAATACTGCTATCCTTATAACTGCGATCGGGAGGGGGTTGAAACTTGATGTCAAAATTGACTCACAGACTAGATTAAATGATCTAGTAAACCGAATACGAGTGGTGGTGAAAATTTAAAAAAAAAAAATTGTGAAAGACTGAATTCGGTCTTTAGTCTTACCTTTGTGTTAAATTATTAGTAGTACTAAATTACTTGAGTTTTATGATTGTTGAGGTGAGTTTGCAAGATTTAGCAGACACATATCAACCACCATTTCACAGTTGTGTAGAGCAAGGACGAGCTAGTGGTATAATGTGTGCTTATAACCGTGTAAATGGAGTTCCAAGTTGTGCTGATTACAATCTCTTAACTGAAACAGTTAGAAAACAATGGGAATTCCACGGGTGATTATTTATTTACCTTTATCTATTTCATTTGAAGTAATGAATGGTTGGTTAGTTTAGTCGTTAATTAAGTGTAACATTTTGAGTTGAAAAAAAATCAGGTATATTGTGTCAGATTGTGGAGCTGTTGGGCTCATACATGATGAACAAGGATATGCAAAATCTGCAGAGGATGCTGTAGCAGATGTTCTTCACGCTGGTAACCTCTTGTGTTTTTAGTGTTACTATTATCTTTTCTTACTTTGCTTTGTTATGTTGCTTAGTCTATAAGTCATAGTTCAATCGATAATGTTAATATTGTTAGGTTAAATATCTTAACTCAGTATTTGAATTTAGGACTTTGCAGTGCATGAATTTCAGTGATATTAAATTGATTATGAGTGAAATGAAATCACAACTCACAAGCCATGTGTCTCTTAGGAAGCATTTGTCACTCTTTTTATGTCGGTTATAACATGCATGGCTTTGAATTAGAGAATTAATTATAGGAGGCAAAGTTGTACGGCTTGGACCACCTGTAGTCATGTACCACTAGCCATGTGTCCCAGCCAACCATCTCTTTCAAATTCAATTCTGTTTTTTATGCTGATTAAATTATATAATTTTTATGCATTTTCACAATTATTATTATTATTATTATTACTCTTATATAGTAGTAATTAACTATTCTTGTAGACAAGTCCAAAGTCCAACGGGAATTGCTTACAATATGTAAAAATATTAACAGAGAATTTTTTTATAATCAGATTTTTTATTTATTTATTAATATAGAGTATGTTCTTTAATATAATTGTATCTAATTATAAGTTTTTGGATTTAATTACTATGCACTAACAATATGAAAAAAAAAACTACATTGAATTTCATTTTTGGATTTAACTACTCAGCACCAACAATATACAAAAAATTACATTGAATCTCATTGTTTAGTTAGATATTTGCACAATTCTTTTGAAGAATAATATTATGAGTTTATGACATTATCATGGTGATGTATAATTCAGGCCTGTATTTAAAGTCTAACGACAATTTGCTCAAAGATGTCTAACTATATTTATTTTGACTTCCTTTACAATAGGATTTTCATTGTAATTTAGATGAATCATAATGAACTTGCTATGTAATTTTGCAGGGATGGATTTGGAATGTGGAACTTATTTGACAGACCATGCAAAATCAGCAGTGGAGCAGAAAAAACTACATATAACACAAATAGACCGTGCCCTTCACAATCTATTTTCAATCAGAATGAGACTAGGCCAATTTGGTGGAAATCCAAACAAGCTTCCATTTGGTATGATTGGTCCCAACCATGTCTGTTCTGAAAATCACTTATATCTAGCTCTTGAAGCTGCAAGAAACGGCATTGTCCTTTTAAAGAACACTGCTTCACTTCTTCCACTTCCAAAAACAAGTCCCATTTCCTTAGCAGTGATAGGTCCTAATGCCAATGCTTCACCTTTAACACTTCTTGGAAACTATGCTGGCCCTCCTTGTAAATACATTACTATACTCCAAGGGTTTCGGCATTATGTTAAGGACGCTGTTTTTCATCCTGGTTGTGACGGTGGACCAAAGTGTGCTTCGGCACAAATAGACGAGGCAGTGAACGTTGCAAAGAAAGTGGATTATGTGGTTTTGGTTATGGGATTGGATCAAAGTGAAGAAAGGGAAGAGCGCGATCGCGTTCACCTTGATTTGCCAGGCAAGCAACTTGAACTCATTAACAGTGTTGCCAAAGCTTCTAAGCGACCTATTATTTTGGTGCTCCTTTGTGGTGGCCCTATAGATATTAGTTCAGCAAAATATGACAATAAAATTGGAGGTATCATTTGGGCTGGTTATCCGGGTGAACTTGGAGGCATTGCGCTCGCGCAAATTATTTTTGGTGATCACAATCCGGGTGAGTTTTCTTTTATAATTTGCACTCATGAACTATGGAACAAACATTAGGACATAAGATAATATATAAATTTGGTTCATGAAAATGAGAACTTCTGTCACAACTTATTAATAGTTGTTGACAGAAGATGCTTTTGTTATTAAGTTGACATATTTAGAGACTAATTTGTATACACCACCTTCTTGAGGGACCAAAGAAGAAATGTTATAATTTTCAAGACCAAATTATACCAATTTAAAGACCAATACATTGGATTGTGTAAAAAAATTGCAGCCATCCAATTTTTTCTTGCCACATTCATGTTGTAGAGATATTTTAGGAACTAATATAACAAAGTGGTGTCATGATGAAATCCGATTGGACTGCGTAAAATCATTTTACTATTAGTACCGAGTGCAAAATAGTTTGTAGATTTACAATTTTTCCACTAAATTTTAGTCTTCAATGCAATGTATAGGAGGAAGACTACCAATTACTTGGTACCCAAAAGATTACATCAAAGTGCCAATGACAGACATGAGGATGCGAGCTGATCCCTCAACCGGCTATCCCGGAAGAACATACAGATTTTACAAGGGTCCTACTGTGTATGAATTTGGCCATGGACTAAGCTACACAAAATATTCCTACGAGTTTGTTTCCGTTACAGGTGACAAACTTCATTTCAATCAATCATCCGCTCATTTGATGGTTGAGAATTCAGAAACCATACGGTACAAATTAGTTTCAGAGTTGAGTGAAGAAACCTGCAAAAGCATGTCGGTCTCAGTCACAATTGGAGTTAAAAACCACGGAACCGTGGTGGGGAGACATCCTATATTGCTGTTTATGAGACCACGAAAACAGAGAATTGGAAGTCCTATGAAACAATTGGTTGGTTTTCATAGTTTGTTGTTAGATGCAGGGGAAATAAGCCATGTTGGATTTGAGCTCAGTCCTTGTGAGCATCTTAGTCGAGCGAACGAGGCTGGTTTAAAGGTCATAGAAGAAGGGTCTCATTTGTTACTTGTGGGAGAAGAAGAGTACTTAATAGATATCATTGTTTGATGCTACATATTTATTCTTCAACAAGGTGAAGGTAATGTAGTGAACATGTTTATTAAACATGATTTATTTGGGGATTACTAGACCAAAAATTGTACTGTAATGTAATACCTGTTTCATGGTATATGTATATGATATTTATTACATGATCTTTTTCAAGTTCTTTACATTACTTTCACTGTAAGTTATTTTATTCAGTTAAAAATTTCAATGTCTTTAAAACGAGTAAAGATCTTCTCCTACTAAAATATCTCCTTTAAAACTTTTAACATTTGCCATTGTAAAGTTGTGATAACATAGCGAAGCACTCCATCTTGAAGGTATGACAGTAACATAGAAGGAAACTACTTGACTCAGTGGTAGCAACAAGTTCAATAGAAAAATATACCTAGTAAGTTTACTCCCCTAAATTGGCTCATCACAAGAGTTATGGTCGGTCTATAGGTTTTGGTGTTAGTAAATTTAATAGTAAAAATGGAGATGATGGAAAAAAATATTTTACTCTAGCATGTAGTCGTGGAACAAAGTATGTGAGTAATTCAAAAAATCTTTTGAAACCAAATCCTATAACAAAAACTCAATATAAGGCTAGATTAAATGCATGTATTTCTTTAGATGGAACAATTGGTATTCAAGAATTGTTCTTGAACATAATCATGACCTAAGCCCTACCAAAGCACGCTGTCTTAGAAGTAATAAGAATTTGGAGCCTCATTTAAAAAGGAGGTTAGAACTCAATGATCGGGTTGGAAGAGTAAGCATAAATTATCAATATTTGGTTGTTGAAGCAAATTGATATGAGAATTTGACATTTGGTGAAAAGGATTGTCGAAACTATATAGATAAAATAAGGAGACTACACTTGGCACAAAAGATGCTGCTGCGATTCAGAACTATTTTGTTAGAATGCAAAATAGCTTAGATATCTATGAGATAGCTTAGAAGGGGACTATGAGTGATCTAAGGCCTAAAAAATCACTTGACATGTGCTATCTCTGACATGCGTGTGTGCCTATTCGAAGCAGAATAGGCACACACACATGACACAGATAGCTGAGAAGAGGGTAATTTAAGCCACTCATAGCTTGAGCAACAGACACCAGAACCACCAGCTAGAAACCATTGCAATGACATATGTTTAATGACCTCCACAATTTCACATATATTCAAAACTTTGTCTTCGAAAATATACACATTCCTTGCTTTCCGTAACATCCACACACATGCCTGCCATACCATTCGCAGCCCAGCCCTTCATCCACACACACATTATGTATCGAACGAGCCGCATGGACCTCCCCGGAAACACTGTAACAATACCCAACAATGTGTAAACTTCCGGCCATACGGCAGTTGCCACAAGATATGTCTTGAATTAATGGATTTACAATCATTTACTATTGATTCACTTATCAATCTTTGAATGTCATCACTATGTTTTCTTGTGAATGCACACACTGCCTTCATGTGGACAGAGTCCAGCAGTAAGTCATGTGAAGCAATTGCAAACCACACACTTATTTAATTGCTTATAAAAAAAAAACACACTTATTTAATTCCTGAAAAATAAGGTAATAAAAAGTGACCAACTTAATATGGTAACTTTTCTGGATAGGTTTGTATCAGATAAGCATTAATAAAATAGGATCACACGAAGTTTTAAATTAGTGAGAAAATTTTAATGTGATGTGTCAATTAAATCTTATGGTTATTTATTAATAGTTCTTGTTATATATATATTTTAGAAAATCAAAAGTCATCATTACGAAATCATCTTATTTTCTTGTTTCACTATCCAAGTAATCTTAAAAAAGTGCACAAAGTACGTACACAATGTATTTTCTTGGTGTGATATATTTTATGGAGAAAACAGAGAAGAAAATAGGTTGTTACATGGAGAATAATCTCATGCTTTTGTTTTTCTTTCTCATATGTTATTATTCACAACTATATGGCTCTATATATAGAGCTACAAATCCTATAAATTCTAAACAAATCTTAAATATTCTTAACTGAAATATAAATCTTAAATCCTAATATTATTTTATTTTAAATATAAATTTAAACTATATTTAATTCTAAAATCTTCAAAAAAGATATTTAGGCATAATTCTCAACGATTAATGCAAAATAATTGACATTTCAAAACTATGAATTTGATTTAAAATATGTATGAATTTAAATAATTCTTTTGTAGAGTAGAACTACTTTATTCTTAAATTTGTTTTTACTCTTTTTTACAGAGTAATATGCTAAACTATTTTAAGATGAAATAAAGCAAAACATAATAAAACCAGGACCATATATGATATACATCTCTTCAATTATTTCAGAGCACTACCGTCTAAAAAAACACTACACCGGGCTTGTGACAGGTGTGGACCAGATGATTTCAAATCAATGATGTGAATTTATTTTTTCAATAGGCCAAATAAAAAAAGAAGAGAAACAATTAATTTATTTTTTTTGTAAAAGTATTATTCAGTGATGTGAATTTTTTTTTTGTATAACCAAGAAATAGTATTAATTTTTTACTATACCAAAAAATAAAAGTTTCTTTATTTTTGTGTTAAGTAGTGTAGTGTTAAAAATTTCACAATTAAAATAGATAAATAGTATGACCGATGTTCGAACTTCGTCTCCTACGTATAATACAGTGTCTCTATCAACTAAGTTAAACTCATGCACAAAAATTTCTTTATTTTACTCTTAATCATAATTAATACTTCTTTCTTCATCAATTCTTGTAATTAATTGAATACATCATTAACCTAGTCTCTTATGTATGACTCTCTTGTTATTATAGAAAGAAAAAAAAAGGTACCACTCTCTTCTATTTAATCCCTACTCCCTCCTTTATAATTTTTTTTAGAAATTAAATTAGCCCATCCAAATTGGCACTAAAGAGAATCAAATATAATACTTTAAGGAGGAACATACTCTCTAATTCCAAATCAATACTATCAGACCAATCCAAATAAATTTACTCCCTCCTTTTTAATTATAGGATACTTTTACAAAAAAAATTATTTGTTCAGATCCTATACAAATTTTTAAATGTATTTATTAATAATACCCTTAATTTAAAGAGTAATAAGATGAATGGTGAAAAGGGTGAACATGTTAGGGAATAAAGATGAAGAAGAGGTTTTGGATTCGATTTCACCTTTAGCAAAAACTAACATTACTAAAATTGACCTTGGCTTTTTAGCAAAAACTAACATTACTAAAATTGACCTTGGCTTTTAAAAAAAAACAGAATTAATACCCTCAATTTGCATTGGAAAATGAAAATTTAATACTGTATTATTTCATACAAAAGATAGTTTATGAAAATCACACATACTTAAAACAAATTTATTATTCTCTATATATAGTCTTTAGTATATATTTTTTATTAACAAATTTATTTTTTTAAGAGGGAATTCTCTATAATCTAGAATTCGACCGCAAAGTAAAGTATGATCAAATAATCTTAAGTATCCTGTTAATACGTAGTATTAAACAATGGAGATCGACTCTATTTATCTCGGAGAGTGCAACATGATTGTCATTCATTAATCCAACAAAATGAAGAAATAAGAGTAGATCAACTAATTTGAGTTAAGGGCAACAAAAGTTAAGGAGTAAAGATTCAAAGTTTAAGTAATGATGACGAGATAAAAAAAAACTAACATTAACAATTAATTATTAACATTAGCTGTTTAAAAGAAAAAACAAAGTGAACAAACAATCATAAAGCTAAAATTAATTTTACCTCCTCTATTTGTAATTATGAAATTTTTCAATGTCAAAAAAAGAAAATATATTCATCCACCGCTTAAAAAATACATCTCTTAAATTCCACATGTACATTTAATTAGAAATTTATTTTCCAACAACTCAATTTTCAATTAAAATCTACACCACATATTACTTTTCTTCCATTTTGCTATGGTCGCTTGCCCTTCTCATTCCTTTCCTTGATGTTAGTAGATACATATGAAAAATATTTATTACAACAAATCAATCTCAATACTTTGATACAGTATTTATTTTCAGAAGATAACTTGACATATAAAATACTCTCTTTATCCCAATATATAAGATGTACTTTAACTAAATGTACTATTTATTTATTTTATTTTGAACGTATTTTCTTAATGATAAATAAATATAAATATAAATATATAAAATATTGTTTGATTTATTTTGATGAATATTTTCAAAATATAAGTTTTAATAATTTTTACTTCTATTAAATATATTAGTAATAAAAAAATATGCATTAACTACGTGCAGTTATCAACTAGTTCTTATATTTTAGGACTAGTAAAAATCAAAGAAAGAAAAAAAAATAGATTAGTGAAGGAGTGGTGTTTTGTTTTCCACATGCAACAAAGCATTAATTGGCATCACATTGATGTTGAGTTAGGTGTAGTATATAAAGTGTGACAGTGTTTATGTTTATAAATTCACAATAACAAGAATCCATATAGTACTCCAAGCAGTGACGAGGTAGAATAATTGCATCTTTGTTTTTCATTTTCTGGGGTCCAGCTTTCAACCTAGCACTCTATCTATCTAACTATCTACCTTGTGTTCAGGTAATCAGATTTCCATCTTATCTTTCTATTTTTCTCTACTTTGCATTTTACTTCAATCTACAAACTCCACTTAAACTCTCACTAATTGGGTTTTGTATGCTAGTTTAGTTTAGTCTTCAATTTTTTTTTTGTCTTTGAACCTTGGTCATGGTGCTAGGCTTATGTTGATTGCAAATTTGCAATAGGTGTTACAGTTTATGTTATTTAATTTGGTCGGAATTGGATATAATATAGTTACTGGATATACGTAGCAATGAATTTGAACCGTCCGATTATAAATAAACAGTTGAAATCTAAAATAAACTGCATAAAATTATCAAAATCTGGTCATCATATTTTCTATGTTGCCATGTATTTAGTATTTTTACCTTATCTTCTTTAAGTTGCATAGTACTATATAGAATATAAAAAATGAAAAGAAAATAAAAAAGAATATAGTACTAATAATGTGAAGAATCACAAATGTAGAAATGTTTTTCTGAAACAGATTTTGACATCCAACATTGAATGTATGGTTTACATTTTTTATCATTATTTTCTCCCATCTTGGATAAAAAAACACACTGGCAGGAGATATCAGATATATTAACGATGAATTGGTCCTAAGAATTTTGGTCCTCTTAAATATGGTCATGGATTCGATTCCTAGTTTATGTGGATAAAAAAAAATTGGTTAGGAAAAAAATCTAGTTTGTACGTCTGACAGGTCTCCCAACAAAGATTAGTCATTGTTAACAGTACGAAAACTTTGTATCAATATAATAGTAAAATAAAAAAAATATGGTGTGGGAATTTTGTGTAAAAATAACACCTCTAACTCTAAGGTCGGTGAATGTACGTGTTTTAATGATGAGATTTTTCTTCCTTTTTACTACCGACTACTCTGACAAGATCCACTACAATTTAATGAATCTCTGTCTTTAGTATTTTGTTTTGTTTGTCTCACATCATGCTTTTTGAATTTTGTTCACTTCTCTAAATTTTATATGAATTAAAAAATAATAGTTGTATTATTAAACTTTATAACCGAAATACAATCATGTTGGTTGTAAAAAAAAAATACACTGCTGGAAAACGTAACATGGTAGTATTAGAGAAGAGATATATTAGGAGAAAATTGTATTATCTGAAAGTGGACAAAATAATGCACGGAATAAATTGTGTAGAAAGAAAGTTTTAGTTTACTTACATCATTACATAATTAAAGGCCTAAGTTTCTAACAAAAGAAAATAACTTTATAACAAAATTGATCTAACTAACTAATTAACTAAGTTAAGGCACCTTATAGTAATAACTAATAACCAAAGTGGTTATAAAATGAATGTCATGTTTCAATGTAAAAACCAAACTAAACTATATCCCTTAAATTCACTTTGGTTCCCTTAAAAGTTAGGCTTGTGCTACATCATTGGAGTACATAGGTAAACATAAATATGTTCATGATTTATAATTATACTAGACTATACTATGCTCATGATAAATTGTTAAGTAATCTTTGCAGTGTTCATTTTTAATTTTTAGTGTCTTTTACAAATAAGCATGAGTGAGGATCTGAAGAAAATTGCCTCTGATGGCCAAGAGAAAATGTCACAAGAGCAACAGATAAAGGTATGTCTAATAATTGAACTCTTTGGTGCATTTGAAAATATCAAACATTTTATCAAAAAAATATCATTATTTTGAGTGAAGAATGTTATAGCTAATTTGGTGTATTTCAGATCATTGAGGTGAGAAAGTTGATGGGAACATTATCAGATAAAGAATCTGTGTATTGTTCTGATGCATCCATTTCAAGGTATTTAAAATCACAAAATTGGAATGTTAAGAAAGCATCTCAAATGTTGAAACAAAGCCTAAAATGGAGACAAGAGTACAAACCTGAAGAGATCCGCTGGGTGAGTTACTACTTACTGCTTCCTTGGTTTAGTTTTTTTATGCGGCAACTGCGCGTCTATGATTGAAATTGCCGCAAAAAATGTGAAGTTACAATTTGTTACTTCAGAAAAACTTATGTCTGATCTTACTTCCAATGCGGTTCCAAACACGCTATTAGTTTCTTTTGGTCTAAGAGAAAATTTAGCATGTATGTTAAGACATTAAAGGGAAGTGTTCAGAGTGAATTCAAAGATGAGACTTTTTAAGTTGTTTAAATAAGATGAAAGAAATTATAAGAATTTATACTATATGAACTGACAAAATTTATTATTTTGCCACATATTTGAAATCAGATAACTCATATTTGATGACGGGGTAAAACTACTTTACACTGACATCATAGCCATATCCGTTTGCCTATATATAGAACATGAACTGGCACTGGCTATGTGAGAATTGATTGCAAGACCGATTAACTGAATCTAGGATTGTCACATGTAAAATGTGTTTATGGGACATGGTTTAAATTTTCTTCAAATTTCAAACATTGTGATGTTTTATTCTGATAAAATTATTTAACATGTATATTTTTTACTGGTTAAGGACGAGGTTTCTAATGAAGCAGAGACAGGGAAAATATATCGACCAAATTATTGTGACAAGCATGGAAGACCAGTGCTTATAATGAGAACAAATCGCCAGGTTTTTTCTTCTGGAAAATCACTTTTAATACTATCATCATCATGTCTATTTCAAAATGAGTGAAAATTGAAGAATGATTTCATTTGTGCTGCAGAAGTCGAAGACATTAAAAGATGAGATTAAGCATTTTGTTTACTGCATGGAGAATGCAATTTTAAATCTTCCACCACACCAAGAACAGGTGATATGGCTGGTTGATTTCCATGGTTTCAATTTGTCAAATGTATCATTCAAGATGACACGTGAAGTTAGCCATATATTACAAAAATATTATCCTCAGCGCCTCGGATTGGCAATCATGTATGATGCACCTGGGATTTTCCAACCATTCTTCGCGGTAACTAAGCAAAACACACTTTATTATCTAGTAGATTGTGTTTTTTATAATGTTAAGTTTGTTGATGAATCTAGTACTATTTTGTAATGGAAAAAATGAATGAATTGTTGCAGATGGTAAAGGTCCTGCTTGAGCAAGAGAGTTATAATAAGGTAAAGTTTGTTTATTCTAATGACCAAAACACAACGAAGATTATGGAGGGTTTGTTTGATATGGATCAACTTGAACCTGCATTTGGTGGGACTGATGACACAGAATTTGATATAAATAAGTATGCTAAGAGAATGAGAGAGGAAGATAACAAGATGCAATCTTTATGGACAAAGGCAAACCCTCTATCATTAGTCACACAGAATGTCCCTTCTGATTCGATCGAGTTGGAAACAGATTCTAATGCTTCCAACAACAAGAAATTATTAAGTTCCTCTATTCCTAACCCTGATAAATATATCTTGGTTAATCGTCAGGAAAAAAATGCCGTGGCATTAGAATGAGAAATTACTATATAAATGCCGTGGCATTTGAAAAGGGATGAGTCAGCCGTGATGCAGCATGAGCTATGATATTCTAATTTGAATCCTAGATTTAAGATACATGGTTTACAATTTATGTTGGATTTATGATGATAAATGATTTTACCTTGTAGCTATAGCTTGAAGGCTTTGACCTTTATAAATAAACAAAGACTACATACTTGCATTCAGCAGAATTTCCCTCCATCATATGGAGCAATGCTTGTATATTGTTTTAAACACTTCAATAAGTATTACAGTATTTCCAAATTAGAACTCATTTTTTACAGTATTTCCACATTTGGAAATACATCAACAGTGGTCTCATGAAAACAATCACTTGTTCGCCGTAAAGTAAATGTACCTAAAATTGGAAACCGGTCTACCAATACACACAAGTTCAAAACTATGCTAAAACAACCTATCTTGAGGATGTGTGCTAATAATATTCAAGGTAGTGTGAAGCTTCTGATTAATAGTGAATGTATTTCCTGAAAGTGAAAAGGAAAAGGATCAAAATTTAGACTATTAATGGAGAAGGAAAAGGAAAACACAAAAAGAAAACAGTGTTTACCTAAACAATATTATTATTAGAACATCTCATCCAACTTCTGCTTGTAAAGAGCCAAACGCTGTAACCAAGTAAAATCGTTAGTGTTCATTGTGAAGTTAGTTCAAAATAAGATTTAAGAAATGAATAATGAACATAATTTTCCAATACAGCATGAAGCAATGATTTCATCTATATATACATTGAATTTTTTTTGGTTCCTATTACTATCATAGATTCATAGGTGCAGCCAGAAGTTTGAGGAAGTCTGCCACTTATTTTCAGGTATCAAATATAACTTAGCGGTTTACTATCAAAATTTCTTCACAGATTAACATGAATTACAATTCTTCAAAGAAAGAAAAAAGGATTAAATAGATGCATAAAACTTGATATTGCTATTATATAAGCAAACACATTAAATTAAGGAGCCAACCTGTTAAAATTTCAAACTAAAACCATCAATCATGAAATTCAATTAATGTAAATGTTGTAGGCTTTTCCATCATAAGATTTAGACTCTCAGTAGTAGTTGATTACAAGAATATTATTAAGCATACTAAGTTTAACAATAATAACACATCAACAACATAATAATACCATTGCAATTTGCATATAAAGAGATGAAACAAATAAATAGATGTTCTCTATTTTTTATATTGCTAGTGGACTTCAAGCGCGACTACAAACTTCCAGACAAACAATATATATTCTTAAATCAAAACTTCTACTATTCCGAAAAAAAACGCCTTATAAATGGGATGAAATATTAAAGCCAATATAAAATGCATACCTTGGTATAGGCATAAACTCCAGCTTCAGTTGGTCCTATGGGACTCCCCCTCCTAATGAACCTTCCCTCTTTGGAAATGTATAGCATTGGAATTCCAGTCGACAGTTCTAAACTAATGACCTGTCAAAAGATAGGGAAAAATCATGTCTATGTAGTTCATATGCAAATTAAGAGCAATAATAATTCTGAATAGTCCAATCACCTCCTGGGAAGTTAATTTATCGAGATACATGATAATGGATCTCAAAGAATTCCCATGTGCCGCAATCATAACATTCTTTCCAGATAAAAGTTGGGGTTCAATCTGCACCATTAATATCAATAGATCAATTTTGTATCAAATTTGACCTTACAAGTTACAACATACTCCTCTAGTCTTGAATATAAGGAACAAAAAAAATGCACATCCTTTAAGAAAGTGGAGTAAATGATTAGACAAAGTATGTCATTTCCAATTTTACCCTTACTTTTTGTTTTAAATTAAATTACTATTTATTATGGATAAAAGTGAAACTAGGGGTAAAATTGGAATAATGATAATAAATATAATGATTATAGTAGTTTTTGCTTATATTTGAGACTTCAAATTTTTTTGTTTTGTTGCTTATATATGAGACCGGAGGGAGTATATCAAACTACATGAACACCGCCTACCTGGTCTCTGAAATAGGCAACTGCTCTTTCTGCACACATTTCCAAACTTTCACCATTGGGAGGTGGAATGTCATAGCTTCGACGCCACTCATGGACTTGTTCTTTCCCGTATCTGTCTGCTGTTTCTTGTTTATTGAGACCCTGTAGTTCTCCATACCTGAAAGGATAACAATTATGATATATCAATTATACTGCTCCGTGTTATTCATGAACTTGCAAACTAGAAGTTTCAAACATTAAGAACAGGAAAAAGATTCCTACATTCTTTCATTTAGTTGCCAAGCTGCTATGACTGGAATGGACTGCTTTTTTGTATCTTCGCTAAAAACTTGACTCCATGCCTTTGCTTGTTCACTCTCATTGTGCATAACGATAGGCACCTGCAGAGAGGTTGATGGTAAATTTTAGAAAATGACATTTCAATAAATTGCAGCAGATAATCTTCGAATGGTGTAGACAGAAATTTAGTACGTAACTATTTACACAATCAGAAATAATAATTATAACAAAGACTAGTTTTCTGGATTGTTGTGCAAGTATCATTTGATCTAAATTCCTGTCATTTCAGTTGAGTACTGGAGATTTGGAGTATTGCATGTTTACTAAATATTCTCTAACCTTTGGAGAAAAAAATATTAGTTACATATTCCATCACTAATAGACACAATGACACAAAAAGATAATTATCCATTCATGTTACCTTCTTACGGCGGTGCTGGGTCATGGCAAGCATGGCAGTCATTTGTGCACGAATCAAAGCAGATGTAAATATGAGATCAACTGGAATGCTACTAATTCTTTTTCCGGCTTCAATTGCCTCATCTATACCCTTTTTGCTAAGAGGTACATCCACACAGCCTGTGAACAAATTCTTCTCATTCCACAACGACTCACCATGTCGAATAAGGATCAAAGCTGCTTCATCTGAGTTGAAACAGATAGAATGGTAGTTAGATAACATCCGGTCAACTTCAACTTTTCAAATGTCTAACAACCTAAAAGTTCAAAAGAATAAAGAAACGATAAACACAAACAAAGAAGACACGGTGTTTGGTAACAAAATTCAACCGGTTTTGCCTATGTCTCCGATTGCAGAGCGGCTGCAGTTCTTTTGTATTATGATTTCAAACTTAGGGTTTACAGTGTACAAATTGTACATAAATACTATGGTCCAATTTACAACACTTGCCAATCCAACTTCAACAAGCAATCAACAAATAATTGACACAGATGATAGCAAAAATATATAATTGACAGGAAAGTTGATCATACTTGATTTCTTGGTAGTGTCACTGGTGTTGTTTCTTGAAGGAGACAATACCGGATCAACAACCGACGTCTGAGAATGAGTAGCCGAAGATCGAGTAACAATACAATTCCTGTGGCCAAAGTGACTACTTCTTCCCTTCGACAAGCCATTAATACAGCTAAAATCCTTTGTCACCAATCTTAGTGAATTGCTCCTGAGATTTTGATGCTGATTCAAATTACTAAGATAAGAATGAGACTGCAAAGTCCCAATAGCATGGTGACATACTTCAGCTGCCATTATCTGAAAGATTTGAAAACAAAAAACTGAATAATAGGCACTATTTGAATTATAGCATAATCACTTATCATAAAGTGATTATGAATAAGCAATCAAATAAAGTCAAATTATTTTCGTATAAGCTGTTTTCATAAGCTATTATAAGTTCTCCCAAACAGTCTCACAAGTGTTTATGCCGATAAATAAGTTCACATAAGTCAATCCAAACAGGCCCTAAAGTATTGCAAATTGATGAACAAGTCCAAATAAGTTTCATGATGTACCCTAAAAATCACATACTAGTTAGCCTATAAGAAGAATGTTCAATGCAAAAACAAAGAATGTTAAATCACATAACAAACAATTTGAAACAGATCTATAGGAAACAGAAGAAGCACACATAAAAATATTGTATATATTAAAAATTAAAAAAAAAAAAAAAAAACCCTTTTTAATTTATTTATTTATTTATTAGTAGAATTTTCAGCAACAAATATTAAGTGCAAAATCGTGAATATACAATGAATCAGCATACCAGAGATGCAAATAATGAAGGAAAATAGCGAGAGACAGAAACAAAGGAAAATTGATTACATACCTTGTTTATATAATGTGGTTGTAGCGAGAAAAACGAGGGAAAGTAGAGACGGAGTTATAGAAGAGAAGAGAAGAAAAGGTATTGATTCGAAAGAGACGAGAATTTTGAAGAGGGAAAGTGAGTTGTTGGTATTTGTCGCAAAATTTTCAAGTGGCGACACAAGCAAGGTTTGGTTTTGTTGTTGCGTTGTTCAAAAACTTTGTATTTATGCACAGTTGCACACAACACAGCACCCTCACAAAGACCTGTTACACTCAGGTTGTTGTATTTTTTTATTTTTTTTTCAGAATATTATATTTAAACATTTTCGTTTCTTTTTGTTAATATTTACATGTGTTAAATATTTTCGTTTCTTTTTGTTAATATTTACATGTGGAGAGAGAGAGAAGGTCTTGCTTGGTCAAAGGCGCACCATTTTTAATTTTTTTTTGACTAAAACATAAAGATATTAATTTATTTAAATTGATAGAGTACATTAATTCAATACAAATTCAAATTTGCTAAAAATAAATGTGCGAATAAACTCGCATTATACATGTTAATAGTATAAAACGGCAAATTACATAAGCATACAAATATTACCATATTGAATTGTCCATAATGTCCATGTATAAAAATACATATCTATTAAATTATTTTATATATAGAAATTCTTTAATTTATTTTTTTCTTACTATTTTTTCAATTGTGTGTTTGCTTAAGTAAATAGATTGACTAAATACTTTCTTTTTACCGTAGAGTGACTAAATACTTGTGAGCATGCAAGTATTTTATTGCATATTAGCGGGCCAGGCAGGCGTCTGCCCGTGTCTAACTTATGTAAAAAAAAAATACATGTCTTATATTATTGTGAGTTTGTTAATAAAAAAAAAATTTGCACAAAAATGCAGTTATGTTTTTTTATTGTTATAGTTGAATGAAAGTTTTTTAAAGGACAAATTTGGAGTTGTAAGAGAGGTAGTTTTAGGTAGTTATGTTGATACATAATACAAAATGGTAGATTGTAAAAAAAAAAAACAACACAAAAAGGGTAAAATAGGAATTATAAAAAGTCCACACCAAAAATTGGTGTATCCTTTTTATATATAGTATAGATAGATATCCCTATCTTTGTTGACAAAAATAAATTTAAACTAGTTTAAATTAATTCAATATTTAAGTTTTGTCATTATATCAAGGTAAAAAATCTATTTAGAACTTGACCAAAAAAAAAAGATCTATTTAGAATAAGTTGCAGTGGCAGTTTGATCATGTTCGAGGTTAATTACTCAGTTCGTGGTGTTTATCAGCTCTTGATATCTCAGCAGGTTATTACTCTGGACACAGTTGAAGGTCTTATTTGACACAAACAGGTTCTTTTGAAAGTGTCTATTTTCGTTTGGAGACTCTTGCGAGACATGTTGCCAACAAAAGTGAAGTGGATATCTCACGACATCATCACTTCAGAAGCTCATTTTTGCGTATCCCGATGTGGCGGTGTGAAATCCGCTCAACATTTATTTCTCTCGTGTAGCTTTTTTGGTTCTCTTTGGTCGATAGTACGAGCTTGGATTGGTTTCTCGTCGGTGGACTCTCAAAACGTTTACGACCATTTTCTTCAGTTTATTTATTCCTCAGATGGGCTACATGCGGATCAATCTTTCATGCAACTCATTTGACTTTTATGTGTGTGGGTTGTATGGAACGAAAGAAATTAGCGTTTATTGAGAAATTCAAAGTGTTCCCAACCTCAACTTCTGAAAAAGGTCAAACTAAATTCTTATCAGGGTTGAAGACTTTGAATTGTAATCTAGTTTCAAACTACCACATGTGGTGGTCGAGCCCATGTACATGTTTGAGCATCGTTTAGTTCTATGCTTTTTGTTGTTTTTTATTGACATTGTGTAATCTTTTATAGTCTTTTCGGCACGCCTTATGCTGAGGGGATTATCGGTTTCTATATATTTATCTCAATTTTGCCAGTTCAAAAAAATTTGTTAAAATATAAGTGAAATTATTGTGTTATTATAAAACTTATTAAATGAATGGTTATAATTATCCATGTCAATGACAAATATAATTAACTTTATTAAATTTTTTAATTATAATGTTATTATATTATAATTATTAATAGTAAGTAGTGATGAATAATTTAGCAAGTGTACTAAATTCGTCACAAGTAATAATAATAGTAAGTAAGATCGTCTCCACAGGGATTGTGATAAATCAACAGTTGAATTTTGAAAACATACTTAGGTAAATTAACATTAATATAAAAAGGGGGGATTTTTCTAGGTTTTGGGTTTAAGAAAATAAACTTTGAAATTAGGGTTTGACTTTGAAATTAACATTAATCTTTAAATTCTCAAGTAACCCTACGAAATCTCTTAAGTAGAATTACTTGAATAATTATTCCTAGGTCGATGATTCGTTCCTATTCTCATAGTAAAACAAATTATTTAAATCATCTCACAATTGATCGGATCATGTAAAGCCTTAGATACAAGGAATAATTAACTGAAACTAACTTCGTAATTAATTAAAATAACATATGAAACTACATGGTTCGAAAACAATAGCAATTAGAATCCCCTAAGATCCAATTATGGGGAATTAGTTAGACACAATTAAAGGGGAAATTACATCAACAAGGGGGAAAGAAAGCATTACAAGAATCTCTCTGATCGCCTTCAAAAGTTTGTTGTTTCGCCGTAAAATTTGATACCCTAATTCTGCTTCAGAAATTCCAATATATAGACCAAAGTTACGCGCCCGCGCCGTGCGCAGGATTCCCGCGCCCCGCGCCAAACAACAAAATGTAAAGGTTGAATTACAAATTCGCCCGTGCCCCGCGCAGCAATCTGGCGCCCCGCGCCAAACAACAGAATGTTTTCACAAATTTTTTGCTTTTCTTGTGCTTTCAGCAGCCTTGTACTCGATATAACTTCCACTTATTATTGTGCAAAAACATAATAAAAACGTACTAAAACCTCGTAAATAGGTCTTGGAATAGGTAGAAATATAGTAATGACGTGAAGTCATCAAGTAGTAAACTTGGTAGTAATAATGTTTATTTTTTTATGTCAAATATTTTTTATAATTTGAGAGTATTTACTCATCAACCAATAAGAATAAATCATATGCAAATCCGAAAATAATGCTAATTAATTATGCCCACATCTAAGTCACTAGTTTTGATTTAGTGGTGAGGAGTTTTAGTAGTATGCTAGAGGTTTTGGATTCGATTTCTAATTTCTTTGTAAACCAAAAAAAATAAAAAATTATGCCCACATTTTTTTGTCCCTATAAATTTATAATCTTACATGACTCTGTCTTATTATTTATAATACCCATAATCGTTTTTTTTTATCAAAAATTGATGAAAAAGAGATAACATTGTGCATATTTTAAAAGATAAAAAACGAGTTAAATGTTATAAATAAATAAGATAAAAGACATATCAGTGTAATTTTTTCAAAACAATCATTAAACAATAAAAATGGAAAATGTCGTTTTAATAGAGCTTTCATTTTCCTACTCAAAAACATAAAATAAGAAGAAGAAGAAAATGGAAAATGTAATTTTAATGCACACCTATGCATGAATCCTCTCTATATCAAAATGAGACACTGGGGATTATTTTAACACACGCCAACTTGATTAAGAACAACCCTTGCCCCTTGGTGAAGTTTATGGGACACTAGAAAAAACATAAATATGAACATTAAAATATTAATCTTATACATTTTATGTATTTATCTCCATCTTTAATACTTATAGCTTTTATTCTTAGACCGATATAGTCATATAGCGTTATCAAAGTATTTTAAATTATTGTATGTATAGATATTTGTTAATTGTTTAATGGTTTAGAAATTGTAAAATTGTTCATTGTTATTTCAAACTTGCAAATTGTAAAAATAAAAAAATAAAAAACTGTCATATTAATATGTTAGGATTAGATGTCATATTCTTTTAATTTAGAGTGAACACCCATTTTGGTCCCTCACAAATTTCTAACGAGATAATTTAGTCCCTGATAAAAATAAAATCCAAATTAGTCCCTAACAATTTCATACTAGGGGCAAACTAGTCCCCAATTTGTTATAACAGAGGGACTAATTTGTCCCCGATATAAAAATGTCAGGGACTAATTTGTCCCCGATATGAAAATGTCAAGGATTAATTTGGATTTTATTTTTGTCAGGGACTAAATTGTCCCGTCAGAAATTTGTGAGGGACCAAAATGGGTCTTCACTCTTTAATTTATTCTCTTAATCAATTCAATGATATCTTCAATTGTGGTTCATCATTCATTTATGTGTGTAAAACGTAATAAATAGCGTGCAATTCATTGTACTATCAACCTTTGATGTTTCACTCAATTAATTGATACAATAATATTATGATCGACCGGTCAATGCATGTGACTGTAAACCTAGCCGTATGTCTAACAATCAGCATCTACAAATAGATTTATTTCAAATCTTTTAGATAAAAAAATCTATGTCTAGCGCTTTCTAAATTAAAAGTTCAAGTTCATACTTTAACGTCAGAAAAACATTAAAAGCAAAACTAAATCATTGATATAATTAAAAATTATTATTTATATATATAATTGGTTGGATAAAGAGTTTACAATTTATGTCGGTATTAATGGTAACTAGCACAAAGAGATAGAGATGGGATTTGGATCCTCTCCAATTTTTTCTCTTCAATTCTCTCTCCAATTTTTGTTATGTGTCTTTCTCTCTCATATGAAGAGAGAGAAATTAATAATAAAAAATAAATAATTAATGATGAGAGAAAAGAAATGATGAGAGAGAAAGACACATAAAAAAATTGGAGAGGGAATTGGAGAGGATCCAAATCCATAGAGATGAAGTAGAATAGAATCAAGTTCTTCCACCTTGAGATTTTTTTTCCCTCTATTTTTCGCTCAATATACACTATGATAAGATGCCTACAAAATATTTCTAAACTCTATTTATATAATTTTAAAAAGTGTAATTTTGCTAAGCAATTTATTGCTCGCTGAGTGAGGAAAATGCTATAACTCATCTTTTTGGTCACTAAGTTGTCATAATTTGCTAAGCAGAGTGATGCTCACTTAGCGAATATGCTCTTGGCAAATTCCTTGGACATGCTATTTCCATTCATTCCCTACTCACTTCAGACTCGTCTAACGAATTAACTTGTTCTAAATTTCCTTGACATTTGTCTTGACTCTTGAATCGTTCATATGAAAATATGTCAAAGTAGCTATACTTGTACTCAAAAACTAGTTAACTAGTAATATTTACAGTAAATTGGACAAATTTTCTAATAAGTGTTGATAAAAGATATGTAAATATACATAATTTTGACAATTATCATAAACAAAGTGGCAAACACCATTGAAACCTATATACACAATTGCAAAGTCTCGTGTTCAATATTGATATTTATCACTAAACTATAATTTATATACACACAAATTACCTCTCGCACGCTTTATACACATTTTAAAAATACACACAAATTACCTAACTTTGATTTAACAACAAACTTTTATATTTTTCGTCAAAAAAAAAAAAAACTTTTATATTTATATTATACATCCTTTTCAAACACAAAGCTCAAATCAATTTACACAGAAAAAAAATACTAAATTCCAAAACAACCCCACCCGGTAGCCGGTTTCTCTCTCTTTCTTCCCACTTTATTTTCTTATGTTTTCTCCACGTGTTTTTGTTGTTTGCAAAATGAACAGAAAACAAACAACACCTAACAAATTGAACCTTCAAGGGATCATTTAATAATGCATAAAGAGCCCGACATTATGAGTTTATATCTTAGTCCTATAATAATAATTGCTATATTTACGAAATTACGAAAAAAATAACTGTCATTCAGTTTTTGTTGTGGAGACCGAATAAGTTAAAGAAAAATATCGGATCAAATATTTCAAGATCACAAGTGAGAAAGATGTCACATCTTCACCTATAACCGTAAATATTTATTAACATTCTCCCTATTCATAATAATTTGTTTTATTCTATCTTTTTAAAAATGATACTTTTATTTATATATATACTCAAAACATGAGTGATTAAGCCTTCTATTTTAAGATCCCTAGTCCTACCCTCCACCAACTAACCCTTTTGTTTGGTTTCACAGTTTCAATTCAACGAAAATAGAGTCAAGGATTGACATCGAAATTTCCGAAGGCCATGTGTGAAACATAACTATGTCCATGAGGAGGCCCATTCACTCAATCAACAACCACCACTATGCTTGTCTACATTGCTTCTTGTAGCTAGTTGTAGCATCAAGAGAATATGCTTTCTTTGTGCCAAGTCAATGCCTTGAAAGGAAAGTGAATCACCATAATGATACAATATAAAATTAGTTACATATCATGAAGTCCATATCTTATGTTCTCCACCAACCTCTTCCTCGTCAATTTTGATGGATTCTCCTCTCAATATGATCTAAATTTCTCCAAATTTTCAAAGCATGTTAAGGGGTTAAATTATAAGGTTTAATTACATTTTTCTTCATTTATTTTAGATTTTAAGTTGGTTCCTTATCTTTTAAAAGTTTTAAGTTGGTCCCTTATATTTATTTTAGGTTTCAAGTTGGTCCCCCGTCAAATTTTTTACTATTACCGTTAAATTTGGACACGTGTCATCTGTCCAAGTGTGTCACGTGTCCAAATTAGTTTGCCACGTGTCAAAACTTAATGATAATAGTAAAAAATTTGACGGGATGGACCAACTTGAAACCTAAAATAAAGATAAGGGATCAACTTAAAACTTTTAAAAGATAAGAGACCAACTTAAAACCTAAAATAAAGATAAGGAATCAAAAGTGTAATTAAACCCTAAAATATACTCGTATTAAGGAGTACTCTATACATAATTCATCATCAATTTTATCGTGTTTCATTCTCAAATGCTCCCAAAATCTCTTGTCGAATTTTACCCTCTATAGATTGAGTAGAAATTCTCTCTATTTTTTAAAAGAAATTACAAATGCAAGTACTAAGGTTTAAATGTATAAATATTCAAATAATATCAATTATTCTCAAAAGACGTGCATTTATATTCTTGATTTACATCAAAACTATAGTAATTGCATTTGACATTTCTTTGAAGAAATGGAGAGGATTCCATCTCCTATAGATTGGTTAATATGGATGTAGTTTGTCCGGATTGATTTACGAAAGAGGTATGCTATATAGTACGGACACGAAACACACGATGCACAAAGTAATTATTTAAAAAATATATAAATTTGTCTTGTAATAGAAAACATGGGAGGGAGGACCACGGTTCGATCCCCCGCAACTGCGATCGGGAGGGGGCTGAAACACTTGATGCCATAACTGATCTCCGAACCAAATTAAACTGGTGGTGAAAAAAAAAAAAAAACATGGGATGGTGGTAGTACTATTCTTGCGTTTCTTCGGTTCGAGATTCGAGATTCGTAACAAATAGCAATTTCCTTTACGAAAATATTATAATTTATAAAAGTCTAACATCTCACGATAGACTATAAATATTTTTGTTTATTTTACCTATACAACTTTTGGGTATTTAACATTTCAATTTTGGCCAATCAAAATGTGTAAAATGTAATTTTCAATTTTTTTTACATATACGGATTAGTCAATCCATAAATGTAAAATGTTTAATTTTTTTAGAATTTCTCACCCCTTCACTCAAATTATTGTAAGAAATAATTATATATATATATGGTTAGGATCAAATGACATCATGGTGTCAAAATTAGTTTGACACCAAATCTTGTCCATTCATTTCATTTGATCTAAAGGCTAAAAATAATTACTAAAGTAATTTATGTGAACCAAATATTTCCTATTTTGTCTGACTAGTAATTGATTTGAGAAGATTTTGGTATATAAAAAAACTTATATATACACAATGGCAATTAAATACCAAAATTGAATATTTCATCCATTTATTCGAAGAATTGCTTTTATTACAAAAAAGCAATATTTTTTTTATTCCATTTTTTCATCCATATTTTCAATTCTAATGTCTGAAGAGAAAAATAATGTCTTTTATTTTATTCTAATGACTTTTTTTTTTATATAATCTTCTTTTTCTTTCCAGTTTATTTAATTATAAAATTATTATATGGACATAAAACTGAGGCAAATAATATTACAATGAAAAAATAAAAACAATAATAAGAGAATAAAAAAACGTGTTATTTATGAACATGAGAGGAAGGCAAAGAAAATAAAATAAAAAATAAGAGAGAAAAAAATTACAACAAAAAAATACAGTTGGACATGTAAAAATAATTGGGGAAATTACAACCAAGAAAATAAAACTATAATAGTTATAGGAAATAATGAGGGAATAATTGATTACGAATTTATGATGATAAATAGTGTTTTAATTTGGTGATACATAGAATATATGGTGTACATGAAATTATTTTGTGATCATTTTAAGCCTGTGGATTAAATGCAATGAATGAATGAGATTTGGTGTCAAACTAAATTTGACGTCTTGGTGTCATTTGATCCTAACCCATATATATATATATATATATATATATATATATATATATATATATATATATAAGGCTTAATTAGTCCAATGATCCCTTAAAGACATTTTAGAAGAATAAGGGTCCGTTTGATCTGCTAAATAAAAGTACTGGACAGAACAGTACAGGACAGTACAAGACAGAACAGCACAGGACAAACATTTATCGTATTGAACAAAATTTATCTTGTATGATGCTTGATTGAGAAAATGTTATTTTGGTGATTTAAACAACTTGTGCTGAGGACAAAAAGTTGTCCCATGGTTCAGTGGGGGACAAGAATATATGTTTTTGTCCTGTCCCTTGACCCCCAGTTTGTCCAGTCCCAGTTACAGTTTTACAATCAAACACAGTACAACTGAAGTTGTCCTGTCCAGTCCCATATTTTTTGCAGATCAAACGCACCCTAAGTGTATGTTGTTGTTATTAGTTCAACTTCCATGTTGTCCCAGTAGTCTCAATGTCTTATAATTTCCTTTTGGGGTGAAGCTTTGTTATGAATAAATTTCAAACAAACATTTAACCCAAAAACTTATATGGTGTCAAGTGTAAATAAGGATTACATTTTGTCCAGAACTTGTTATAATGTTCTTGTTATATATGGATTACATTTTCAACTCAAATCTACTGGATTCAAAAGCAAAGAAATATAGGGTTTAGATCCACAACCATAACAAAAAATCCCAAAGGAGTGGAAGATGAGGTCATTGGTTCTTGTTGTGGTGTGGAGGTTTCTTCATAAAGAGAGATGATGAATGTTTATCAAGATGGATTTGAGTTTTGATTTTTAATTTTATGTGTATTTCTTTGTGAAGATGGTGATGAAGATGGATAGAGAAGATGAAGAAAAGGAGAAAAAGTTAGGTGTTAGTTATTCACTATTAGATATCATAGACTTTACAAGATTTAATGGTTTACATTTTGACAAAATGATCAAACAGTTAAATTTAAAATTTCATTGATGTTTATGGTGAACCACTATGTATATTGGTCCACAATGACAAAGTTAACATTTTTTTCTCAAAAACTAACAGAATGGACCATTGTGACTAACGAAGATGTCTTTAAGGGACCAATTTGGACCTTTTTTTATTTAAGGGATCATTGTGAAACCTAAAATGTCTTTAAGGGACCATTAGACTAATTAAGCCTATATAAAAGTAGTTGATTCTCCAATTAACCCTAATTTAACCCTACTAAAACCCTAATTTATAAAAAATGTTCTCAGCAGGAGTTAAACTTTTAACCTTTTTGTAAAGCCTTCATATATTAACCACTATCACATATCAACCAATTTGAAATATTTTTGTAACCCACATGTATTGAATATGCAATCCAATCAATTTTTTCAGTAAGTCTCCAATTTTTTTATACACCTACCTCAGTAGAAATCGAACCATGACGTGTCACAACAATATATAATTTAATATTTTTCGCTGCTATGCAAATATTTATTTTGTTTAAATAGAAACCAATTTTTATTTTATAAAGATATGTTATGAATATTTATCGTATATGCTTTGTTTTTCCTCTCTATATATATCTCAAGTTTAGCTTTCACAAATTTTTACTCTAACTATTCATTCTCACCGCGTTTTATATTTTCCTCTCTATATATATATATATATATATATATATATATATATATATATATATATATATATATATATATTTCTCAAGTTTAGCTATCACAAATTTGTGTTTCTATTGCGTTGCGTTGTTTAAGAGGTTTTTTAAATTTTATTTTATATTTTATATATTTTAATTATTCATTCTCGCCGCGTTTTATATTTACTACTTTCTTTCTTTTTTACACATAACATAACACCATTGAATTCATATCTAATAACTGACTTCTTCTTTTTTACACATAGCACCATTGAATCCATATCCAATAACTGACGTAGAAAAATACGTCAATCATTGTCGGATCAAATATCGAACTTATTATGTTGAATTTCACCATGTTAAAGTAAGTATACATTTTATTTCAACCGAATGTATTTGATTGTATTTGAGCATTTCACATTGGTAGAGATTTAATATTGTTATTATTTTTATTTTATGGCACGATCATATTACCAAAATGTTTGCATCTGATTTTCGTGACAACAATACTTATGCTACACTTAGCCTTTGTTTGGTAGGAGAGAAAATGATAAGAGATGAATAGAAATACGGAAACCAATGCATGTATTTGATTTTCGTGTTTCTATTTCTCTCTTCTCATTTTCTCTCCGACCAAACACATACTTATTGATCCAAACAAAAATCAATTGAAATTTTAGTTAAAAAAATTAATGGCAGCATATATTTTAAACATGGATGGTCTGCATTGCATGATTTTTATAATATTCAATATAGTGCTTGAGTGATTTTATTATACACTGGGATGAGTCAGTTTAGACTGATTTTAAAAGGCAGATTTGATTGTGTCACTTATTTTAAAAAATTTATCATAGTTCTTTTCATATAATATATGAAAATCTACAAAACCCGTGCAATAGCACTATCGGTGTGTAGTATATAACATAACTTCATACTAGAAGTATTATAAGAATTTCACACCAGACTTAACATCTTATACTAGATTTAAAAGATTTTAGGACTTTTAAACCTTTGGATAAAATATAATTTTTCAGGCTTTTTAAACATTCGTATTGGCAAGTCCAAAACTGCAAATTGCAATTTTTCAGTTTAGACCTCATTACATCTGAAGTGAGACATTAGACTACTTAAAATGATTTTATACCTTCTGAATTTACCAATCCGTATAAATCTCGTATGGATCGGTTAATCTAGATATGGAAAAATTGGATTAAAAAAATGATTTTGGAGGCAAAAGCACCATGAAGAGAAACAAAAGTCTACATACCACCTAATTGACACCAATAGGGAAAATCTTCCTGTGCTTCGGGACCTGATACCTCTTAAATATGCATAATTTTAGTAGTAGTTTTATTAAATAAATCTTGCTTATTAGTTATGTTATTAGTACTATTTTACTACATTTCCTTTGTTTTATCTTTTGTAGGTCCAAGTGCATGAACAAGTGAAAATATGCATTTTCTAGGCCCATTATGATGAATTATTGGCCAAGACTTTGTTTTATGATAACTTGGTGATGAAAATTGCTTTTCCAACCCCTGCTCATTTCTTTTTTACCCTCCAAACTGACGTTTTTGCCCTCGGGGGTATGAAAAAAATTTGCCAAAAAAATTTGGTTTGTAAAAACCGAAGCTTTGGCAACGGTTTTTAACTGTTGCCTTAGAACAAAAAAACATTGTCTTTAAGAGCTAATGCAACACTTCCTCAAAATAGTATCCAGATGCATAACACGCAACAATTTTAAAGTGTTCTCTAAAGTGTTCTATACATGAATTTCAACTAACACTTTAGATAACATTTTAAAACCGTTGCGTGTTATGCATATGGATACTCTTTTGAGGAAGTGTTGCGTTAGCTCTTAAAGACAACGCTTTTTTGTTCTAAGGCAACAGTTAAAAACTGTTGCCGAAACTTCAGTTTTTACGAACCGCACTGGTTTGGTTTCTAAAAACCGAATTTTCTTGGCAAATTTTTTTCATACCCCCGAGGACAAAAACGTCAGTTTGTGGGGTAAAAAAGAAATGGACAGGGGTCGGAAAAGTAATTTTCCTTGGTGATTAAGACTTGCTTTAAGAAAGTGGATATGATCGAGACTTTTTTAAATACTAGTGTAAGCCATCTCTTAATGCTTAGAAAGTGAAAATTGAAGGCAATTTATGTTGGGGCGTAGCTGAAAGTTCAAGAAAACTGTCACTAAAAGCTGAAAATGCTGAAAAATCACACTTTTATCCATCCTGAGATCCGGTCACGGCCCTAACAAGCCCATGGACGATCGTGATACTTAAAGTAGAAAAGTCACAAGAAAAGCCTGGCACGACTGTGGCAAGGTAACCCAGAGGCTGAAAAAGTCAATTTTTGGCTTTCCATTTGCCCTCTTTTTGTAACTCGTGTAATTATCCACTACGAAAATATCAACATTTGTAGCCTATAAAAGGCACCTTTCCCTTGTATTTTGATCATCACAAATCACTTGTAAACAATCCTACATTTCAATAGAATTGTTCTTAGTTATTTTCTCTCTTTTGTTATTTGTTTCTTAGTTTAGTTTAGTTTAATTTTGTGGGTGTTCGCCATGATCAGAGGTGAGTAGTCTACTCATACTTTAAGGTTATGGAGATTATTCTATAGCATAACCTCTTAAACCTTTTCATATGTGTGTACGTTGATGATCCTCATTTTTAGAAAGAGTATGAAATGGAAAACAAAGGAATGCCAAAGAAGAGATGAGTGGGAATAGTGATTTGAAGAAATTTTGAGAAGGTTGGATTTGTAGGAAGGAGAATGAAATGGTAGGAGTGAAGATTCAAAATACAGAGGCAAAGATTAGAGATATAGATATGGCTTCATACAGTTACATGCAGTAGAAGATCTCAGTCACACAAAAGAAGATATGTTTGACTACAAAATTGTCTCAATGAAGCTAATCAAAATTACTCTTACACATATAATTACTAAAAAGAATATCAGTGTAGTAGTCTAGTAGATACAACAAGGTATAATGATAAAATTATTAGTGAAAGAAAAGAATCAAAGCAAAAAACCAAACAAATTGCAAATTCTCTTCACATGCAAACTACAAATAACCGAATGGCAAACCAAACAAGCACACAAGATAATTACACTAATTTGTTATGAAACTATTTTACTCTGACATGATTGTGTAAAACTGGCCTGATTATTGAACACTTTCAAAAAAATCCAAAGCCAATACAAGATTGACTATGCAACAAATTATTCTTGAAAACTCTTCTAGTCCAAGACATATAATCTTAAAGAAATAATATAATTTAACATGGTCCATAGCATATATAAGCATATAAACTGAATGCTGAGTTAACACTTCATCATCAAGATTAAATCAAATAGACATTAGGAAACTCAAATCCAAAGTAAATAAACTAGGAATTAATTAATTCTCTTCATCCAACTCCTGCATTTGCTTGAGGATCTCAGCACAGCCAGAAGCAACTTCATTTGCCCTGAATAGCATGGCATTTGCAAACCTATCATTAGAGACAATGCCGTTGTAACCGGTGAGAATAACACGTGCTTGGTCACGTCCAGGTACGGCTTCGTTACAACTATTCTGAGGACTGCTTACTAGCTTCACATCACAGACCTGGTCTGCATGATCCTCATTCACATAGATTGTATATTCTCCAGTTGAGTCAGTCTTTGCTGCCTGTGTGTACACAACGTCGGCGCCAATCCTTTGTTTGCATTCCAAGAGAACCTCAGCACCTAAAAGATTTCATTAATCATATTGTGTTAACAAACTATCAAAACAATAAAACAAAACGAGTTGATTGATTTGTATAATGTAAAATTGAAAATAAAAATAGAAAGCACTTAAGGCCCTAATTGTATAAGCAAACACCTTAATTAAGAATTTATCATTTAAATGCTGATATAAGTGCTGATGTATAAGTTATTTCTTTTCTAGAAGAAAAGATAAATTAAAGTCCAATTTTTTTTCATACAAGTAATAAGTTGTTTTTCACAAGTTATCCTGGAGGTCGAAATAAGCTGAAAACAACTTATGAACATGTCATAAGCTGTTTTTATAAGCTGTTTAGTCTCATAAGTATGTATGAGAGTAAATAAGTTCATATAAACAAATCCAAACGAGATCTTATCTTAGTCACTTGATTTTTATATTTCACTAGTCATAATGTATTGTTTTTTTGACTCAAGTCATAATCTATTGTTTGATATAAGCTGGTTTGAAGATTTCACTCAGCAAGGGTAACCATTTAACATGACAATATTAATAAACCACTAAATAACACTTTCTATTATATACAAAATAAAATTCTGGGACTAAATTACTAGATCCAACACACTACACAACAAATGGATCAAACAATAGCTTAAATTCTTTGGCTTTCACCACCGGTTTAATCTAGTTCGGAGATCAGTTCTGACATAGAACCCTCTCAATGGCAGTTGAGGGGATCGAACCGTCTTCTCCCTACCAAATTCAGGGTTAATCACCACTTAAATCACCACTTAACCAACTAACCATTAGTAACAATAACTTATATTCTAAACCAACTATGTGTAAACCAGATCAGATCTGATTCTCAATCATCTCAAATGAAAACCCCATTTCCCAAAACTAAAGCTTTTATTTAGAATAATGAAATTAAAACAAAAGGGTAAACAAATTTGAAGTAAAAACTTAAACTTGCAACTTTAAGAAACAGATCTAAGAAAAAGGGGTTAGAACTTAGAAGTTACCAGCAATGTGAGTAATAGCAGAGGTTTCATAACCAGCACGACATAGATCACATACAACATGACCCTTTAAACAGAAAGGATTCTTAGCTGGACGAATAGCTGAAACCATAGCTGGAAGAACACATAAAAACATCAACAAAGCTATTCTTGAAGCCATGGTGAATGTTGTAGATGTTGGAATAGAACAAGAATAATGAGAAATGGTTTATATTTATGTTGTTGTGTGGTTATGAAGAAAAAGAGAAAATTGAAATTATTTGGATTTAGGAATTTTCAATTATAAAGTGTCAGTGGAGTAAAGTTGGAGGAATGGGAAAAGAAAAAAAATAATAAAGCGCGTAGTGTATGTTCGCCTGTGGTGGAGTATATTGTAAAGGAAAGTGGTCCCGCTACTATAATGTGCCACGTCATCATCATCAAATCTTGACGATTGAATATGTGTTATTTTTGTTTGATTTTTTGGTTTAGGATGTTGTTAATAAGGATCAAACTTAAGACTTCATACATATTATTCAAATTTCTTATCAATAGACCAAATTTAATTGCTTTGACTATGTTTGATTTGCTAAAGGTATTTTCTTAGCGGTAAATTCTTTGTTAATATATATTCAAAATAGTTCTAGATGAATGAAAGATAAACAAATAATTATTATAAAAAAATAAAAATAATCCTTTACAATATAAAATGTAGGATAAAGTAGTATATATATGACAAACTTTTAAAATATTGACCAATTTTTTAGGGTTGAATATTATTTTAATTTCTATAAAATGAGGATTTTAAGTTTAGTTCTTAATTAATTTTTCACTCCTTGTAAAAAATTCTTGCATATAGTTTTAGTCACTATTAAAATTTAATTTGTTTAATTATCATTAAACTCTAAACATAAGATGAATTAATACGAATTTCTTAAACGAGAATGTTCAAGATAAAAATAATGAAAATTATGACTTATAAATTAAATTTTGAGCTCATTTTTTATGGAGAAACATTTTATAATGTTCTAAACATAGATATGAAAAAATAATTCAAAAATACACGTTAACTTAACAATATTAGATCAAAACGTACATGACAATTTTGCAAGGAATTAAAATAATATCTATGTAGTTTTTTGGTTTTGTTTTCACCACTTGTAACCGCCCTACTAAACCGTTTAACCTGGTTTGGTGGTTCGGGTCTGACATCAAGGAGTTTTAACCCCCTTCCGATCGCAATTTTTGTAGTATTTTAGATTACTTGTACTTAAGACAAAAAATTATCATGTATTAAATTAGAGAAAAAATTTCAATTTTTGTCTAGTCTTTTGCTTCTAATTTATTTAGTAACAAGAAAAAAAGTTCATTTGAATTTGACTTATTTTTTGAGTTTATAAAAATAATTTATGCAAATAAATAAATTTTTGTGTTAATTCATAAATTTTTATTGACAAGAATTACATTATTATAATCTATTTTATTATAAATTACCTTGGATATTTTATAATAATAAATAAAAACTTATTTATTTGTACTAACTATTCCGCATAAACTCCAAAATAATAGTCAATTTAAACATGTCCAAAATTTAAAATCAAACAAATTCCATGTGCAGTCTCTTGTTTTCTTTTAATGGATGAAATTGAAACATACCATTTTGTAGCTTATCAACAAAAAAAAAATACCATTTTGTAATTGTGATATGCTTTTAGAAAAATCAAAGGTTAGTTGTGAGAGATGATGATGGGGGTGTAGAGAAAGATGGAAAGCAGAGGATAAAATTAAAAACAGTGGCGGTGTAATTATTAATTATTATAGTTGTTTGTAGCTGGCGTTGTTTGTCGGTGTTACATCACATGTGACTCCAAGTGGATCTATGAACCTTTCATTTGGTTTAGTCTGTAAAAAGAGAGTGCATCTATGAATGCCGCGTGACGCGCCGATAATTTTGCCTTCATCACTTTCCACGAGTTGAGATTGAGAAGTCTTATGATTGAAGTCTCCTCTAATTAATTACAAATCACACACCCAAATTGGCTTATGTGTTTTGTTTAGAAGTAGGAGTACTTACTTAAATTTTATCGGTTTAAATAAGTTTTGTTTTCCTACTCCTCCTTCTGTCATAATTCACATTTTAGATTAATTACAAAATTAATGTAATTGGTCTATATTATAGCTTCGATTAGAGATGGCAAAACGGATTCGACCCGCCGGACCAGCCCATTTCACCCGCTATTTTTTGTGGGCTGAACATGGGTCTTTAACTCGCCATCTTAAGTTGGTCCGTCCCGCCTAGTCCATTTAAAAAACGGGGCGGGGACAGGGGTGGGGCGGGTTTGACCGCAGACTTTGTAACTTTTTTTACTTAAATTGAAAATTGAACATACATTGATGAAATATTTAGATTTATTTTGTTTTGTCTTTTATTTGTCTTATTAACGACTAATTACTACTCCGATCTAAAATATATACAAATTTTAATCAAATAAATTTTTTTAGTTATATTTAAAATCAAATTAACCAAATTAACTAGCACTTTAATATTTGATTGAGGATAAATAAATAATAAAGGTTCAATCTTGGTGCTGTTAAAGTGTTGATATTATTGTCCCATGAGCTTGACTCAATTGGTTGGACATCGCATTATATATGCAGGGGGCCGGGGTTCGAACCCCGGTCATCCCACTTATCCACCATAAGGGTGGAATTTCTAGCCGCTAGGCTACTCAACCAAAAAAAAAAAAGTGTTGATATTATTTAATTTTTATATATTACAAAGTGCATGTTGTTACTACTTAATTACTAGTATGTTTGATGGATCAATAATAAACATTGAAGTAAATTGCATGTCTATTCAACGCGTCGTGCGTTCTCGTGCGTGAAATGAGTCGTGCTATGTGTTTGTTTTTGGTACCGTTGAAGTTCTATTATGCGCTCTTAAAAAAAATTGTCAACATTTTTTATAATAATTAATAATTTTATAATTGTAATTTAAACTATAAAAAGAAAAGAAAAGAGGAAGGCGGGCCGGCCCGCCAACCCGCCACCCCGCCAATAAACGGACAGACTTAAGGTTCGAGTCGATACACCTAAGTTGTCCCGCCTCACCCCACTTTTGGGCGGACTTAAACGGGGCGAGCATGTCCACTTTGCCACTCCTAGCTCAGATATATTAATTATTGGATATATCTAAAAAGTCGATTATCTCTTATAAAAAGTATCGAAGGGAATATTTATAACAATTGACAATTTTGGTTTTTTTTTAATACAATTTTGGTTTTACAATTTTAAAAAATTCAAATAATTAGCTACTTCTTTATTTGACATTCAATCTAGATGATATTATATGGCACATGATACATACTAATGCGGCTGCTACGTTAGATTTAAATGGGTTGTTCTTCTTCATCATGTTCTTCCTTTTTTGTTGTCAAGTTGGTATAGTTGAATCTCTTAATGGATTATAACACCAATTTTTATGATTTCATATTACTTCTTTTTTTTTTTTCATATCTCAAATAAATTAAAATATCAATAATAAATTTTAACATTTGAATAAAAAAAATGAAAGCAATACAAATTTCTCCTAAGAAAACAATGAATCAAGCAAATAAAAGTAGCTAATTATAAGACCACTTTTAGTATTTCATTCCCCCCAAAACAGATTCACGTTAAAATTTGCCGGAGAAAAACCAAAAAATAAAATAAATGATTGAACATTGAATGAGAGGGTGTGACAGCAGGAAATAGTATGTGAAGAGTATGACAACATGAAAATAATATGGTTTTTGTGTGAATATGACTGCAAAGAAAAGTCATGGGGAAGTTTGAGAAATTCTTTAGGTTTTTGTGAGATTGTTAAAATTTAAGAGAGTTTGATATGTATATTTTCAAGTAAAAAGTATCACAAAATTCACTACACCAAAAAATCTATTAAAATATGTAGATTTTTTAATATCATGATATGCTTTAGAAAAATCTTAATTGAATACTAATAGATTTTGTTGCATTGAAAAAAAATATATCTTGATTGTCTTAATTGAATAGCAGAAGATTTATTTAAATTTTACAAAAGTCATGATTGAATATCACATGATTTTTTATCAGGAAAAAAATCTTTTAAAATTCTTTGAAATCTCAATTCAATACATCTCATTAAACTTTATGAATTAATTAATCGTTGGACATTAAATTAAGTAGGGCTTGTTTTCAAGTCCTTGAGGCAATCTCCTCTCTCCTTAATCATTTGTAACTCTATACTCAGTATAGGTAGCTAACCCCTTTTTTGTGTTGGGATTAAGTTTGTTATCTATGATTTTAATGTAAATATGTGATATGATTGGTTATATATAAAGGCTAAAATGTAGTTTTTGTCCCTCAAGTTTCATAATTGTGCAATTTTGGTCCCCATATTTCAATTGTGCGATTTAAGCCCTCCAAGTTTACCCCCTTTTGCATTTGCTAGCCCCCCGTTGGCTTTTTGACTAAATAATTGCTTATGTGGCATTTTAAAAAAATAAAAAAATAAAAAATAGTTTTAAAAATAAATAAATGTATTAATTTTTTTATAAAAGATTATTGTTTTAAAAAAAACAGTTTATAATTTTTTAAAAAAATTAAATTAAAATTTAAAATATGTTTTAAAATTAAAAAAAAAAAGTATTAATTTTTTTTAATAAAAGGTCGAATAATTATTTTTTAAAAAAAATCAGTTTATAAAGTTTTAAAAATAATTTAAAAAATTAGTTCATTAAAAAATTTGGAAACTATTTTTAATAGCAAAATTATTTCATAAACTACATATAAGAAACAAAAACTTATTTTATAAGTTATTTTTTTAAATAAAAAAAATAATTTGTCATTTAATTTTAATTTATTTTTAAAATATTTGTTTTAATTTTAAAATGTAACATAAGCAACGGGGGGCTAGGAAATGCAAAATGGGGTAAACTTGAGGGGCCAAAATCGCACAATTGAAATTTACGGGGGATAAAAATCGCACAATTGTGAAACTTATGGGGTTAAAATCGCACAATTGAAACTTGGCGTTGAGGGGCCAAAACTGCATTTTAGTCATATATAAAGTATGCTTTGAGATGTTTATGATTTATTCCTGTTGTTATCGGAGTTAAAAAACTGTTGAAAAAATTACTGTTGAAAAAAATAATTTTTTCAACCACCGAAGGATTTACTGGGTTTAGTCGTGGACTAGGTCGCTCTCTTTAAGATGTTTCGCGGCACTGCCCAAAAATTGTGCAAGCAGACTATCAACCACGAAGTCCCCATGATAAAACAGCTCAGTTACAACTGTATACCGATTTGCTACTGCACGGTGGAGATCGGTCAAAGATTACACCTTCTTGAATGGTACTACGATACCACTCGAATTGATATTACGATATCAATCTTGACTCAACGGTACTACAATACCACCCGTATTGATACTACAATATCAATCTATGAGTCAACGGTACTACGATACCACACATATTAATACTACGATATCAATCAATATAATGACACTGAAGTCATTCTAATATGGTACTAAGACCATTCAGGGATTAAGTTACTATAACCAATTTTTATTTGTAGGAACTAGTGATACTTTTATCACTTATAATATAAACCAAATTAACAATAACATGGTTCACTTTTATTCAAAATTTCAAACTAGTAAATAACAAAAAAATATATCTTACGGACATTGAAAATGAAAAGGTTCATGATTGATCTCAAATTCTTAATACAACACCTTCGTCAGAACTAAAAGCAGACAACCAAAATCATATTAATAATTGAGTATCAAAATCTACGTGAAATTAAACACATCATCCATGAAAACCCCAGTTTGTTTTGTTTACGAATATGACAAGAAGGTTGATGCACATCACACCGTGTTAGATATTTTAGATATTTCAAAAGTAATTTATTTCATAATGTTATTTATTTAATTTAACTTGGGAATTTTTTTAATTACTTATTTGATAAGGGCATCATCCAACCTATTAAATAGGAGATATATATACATCTTATTTGTTTTGGTATGTTGCATCATGTAACTAATATCATATTTCAAGTGGAATAAAAAACCTCTCTTTCACATGTTCCTAATTTTTAGCAACAAATTTGCTAAGACTAAGTTTTTTGAACGGTTAGTAACAAATTATTCCTATACATCCTACTCTTCTTTTTGATGATAAAAGGAATCGTGTTCATCAGTAACTATAGAGTATAGATAGATATTAACTAAAACAAAAATATATTACGTGCCTGAGTTATCAACCATATATGTAATTCTTGTGTCTTGACAGCCTCGGTACGTTTATCATCGAGAAGAACCGGTTGTACTCTGGGGAGTTGCGCAATATTTGCGGATAATTCCTTAGTTCAGTGTTTACACGCCTCCGGTTAATTAGTTTCCAGTCATCCGCATCAACAATCTAAGGAATTAGGGCTGGAAATGATGTCGAAAAATCTGACAACGGAAAAAATGTCGATGATTCCCAAAAGTTTGATGATTCTGGTGCTGGCTCCTCAACAGTGGTTAACTACTCTAAATCACTCCCTGATGTATCCAAAATTGAAGTTTTTGAAGGGCAGAATTTTCGACGTTGGGCTGAACTTGTTTTCTCATTACTAGACGTCAAAGGCGTGACTTCTGCACTCACCGTTGCTGAACCTGATGAAGCTAAAGCTGATCCCAAAATAGTGGAGGGGTGGAAGCATGCCAATAAGGTTTGTCGTTACACAATTCTTAGTACTTTGTCTAACAATCTTTTCGATGTCTACTGTTCGTACAAGGGTGCGAAAGAAATTTGGGATAACCTGACCATCAAATACACGGCTGAGGATGCTACCAAACAAAAGTTTGTTGTTGGAAACTATCTCCGATGGCAAATGGTGGAGGACAAAGAGATCAAAGCCCAAATCAATGAGTATTATAAACTCCTTGAAGAATTGAAGGCTGAGAAAATCGACCTGCCAGACGTGTTTGTTACTGGTGCCTTGGTAGAAAAATTACCGAGCTCTTGGAATGATTATAAGCAGCAGCTGAAACATAAGCACACGCAAATGTCCCTTGCTGATCTCATCAAGCATGTAATCATTGAAGACGCCAGTCGAAAGGAATGTGATGTTGCACGGGCAAAGACTTTGGAATCACGGGCAAATTTGATCCAAAATAATGCTCACAAAAAGAAGAGGTATGAAAATAGAATTGATCCCGTACTTAGAGTTACTAACCCCAGCTTTAAAGCAAACTGCTATGTGTGTGGAAAGCCAGGTCATAAAGCTTATCACTGCAGATATCGGAAAACGAATAACATGCCTCCTAAGCCAAAAGCAAATTTGATCTTAGGAGATGATAAGAAAAATGATGATGATGATGATGATATTATTGCCGCAGTGATATCCGAAGTGAATGTTGTTAGTGATGTGAAAAAATGGGTGGTAGATTCAGGAGCCACAAGACACATATGTGCAAATAAAGCTGTCTTTACCTCCTACACTTCTGTGGGGGATGATGAAGATCAAGTTTATCTTGGTGACTCTAGAACTGCTGCAGTCATTGGCAAAGGCAAAGTAAGTTTGAAGCTCACTTCCAGAAAAACTTTGGCTTTAAGTGATGTGATGTGCCAACTATCAGGACCAATTTGATTTCCGTGGCACTGTTGAATAAAGTGGGGGTTAAAGTGTCATTCGAATATGATAAGATAGTAATGACAAAGAATGATGTGTTTGTTGGAAAGGGGTAATGTGATCAGGGGTTAGTATTTCAGAAGACTAGTTTATGTTTTTCGTTCCCTAATAAGTTTCAGACTAATTCATGTTTTTCATTCCCTAATAAGTTTTAGACTAGTTTATGTTTTCATTTCTTAAAGTCTCGGAATTATTTGTTATCATGGTTGTTTAATTTTCATTATATACTCTTTGGTACTTAATTTACTTTGATGTCTATATATATTATTTTTTAGGTTGAATACATGCAGATATACTAAAATTATGGATTGTTTTTATTATGATTTTATAAATTATTATAAATCTTGGTTTAATGATAATTTAATCATATAAAGTTTTTACGCATATACATTGTGTCTTTAATTGAAATTCAAATTGTGTATGGTTTGTCCAAATATGGTTATTGAAATTTGATAAGAATTTGTGTGTAGTGAAGTTCTATGAATGTGCACATTAAAATTTGATACTGGTTTTAGTACTCTGCCAGTGTTGTTGGATTATTGTATTAGTTGTGTGTTGAATTTTTGGTCTAATATGTCACTTAAAATCAAGTGTCTTGAATTCAAAATCAAGATTAATATTGTGTAGCGGTAGTTTACTAATAATCTAGTTGGTATGATACTTTCAACTTTTGATTCAATGTTAATAATGGCAACTGGCAACAATGATGGTCAGCTTCTAAGAGTCAATTTGATGAGTATTTAGTGTGAATTAGCCATTATATTGTATCAGAATAATACAACGATGTATCATGAAATTTGTTTGTGAAAAAATATAAATTTGAGATTTATTTCTCTATTGTGAGAGTGTTATCACTTGAAAATAATTCAAGTAAGCTTGTGTGATAAATCCACAAATGAAGTCACATTTATCCAATGTGGGTGTGTCGCATAGAAAATATTCTAAGTAGACATCTATAAATGATTAAAATTGAGTTTGTTATATAGACTACGAAAATGTGAGATTAATTGACTTTGAGACGTCTTAGTCAATACTTGTGAATTTAGCGGAACCGGATACTAAACCCCTGGGAAGAAAATTAATAGGAATGGATATGCCACTGGAAAACGACAAGTAATGGGAACCCAACCTCTGTGATTGGAGATGCCATGAAGAAGGTTCATATGGGTAAAAACAAGTTACTTGTTAGTTAAGTTAGCACTAAAATTATTTTGTCCATTTCCTATGTGTTATGATATTGGCTATGAGAAGTGCTAAATTAAAATTAATTTGAGGGGTAAGCTTAAAAGCTTTTAATGATTACCATAAGCTCTTATGAGTAGTGTATGGTTGTAGCATACACTAGATGAAATCACCTATATGAGTGTCAAGTGGGGCCGCTTGCATGAGACTGTGGCGAGTCTCTAAAGCACTCATGAAAACCAGACACACGCACGGCCTAAATGCGCAGCACCGCGTAACACGAGAATTGTGGGGGTGTGATGTGAATGTTACACCGCTAACATACGCCAAGTGTCTTTGATTCATATAGCTTGCTACACCAATTTCACTGTGTGTTAAGTATATCATTCTAGCACTGATTCATATAGCTTGCTACACCAGTTTGATGCATCACACTCAAAGGTGACTCAGGCAGTGTTTTCAAAACAATTTTAATTTATCATTTAGTTTAAAATCTTTTGAAATATGTGGGGGATTGTCGGATATTTTAGATATTTCAAAAGTAATTTATTTCATAATGTTATTTATTTAATTTAACTTGGGAATTTTTCTAATTACTTATTTGATAAGGGCATCATCCAACCTATTAAATAGGAGATATATATATACATCTTATTTGTTTTGGTACGTTGCATCATGTAACTAATACCATATTTTAAGTGGAATCAAAAAAGAATCACTCCAAGAACCAAAAAGATTCATCTCCTTTGAATCCCCTTCTTTGTTTACCCGCCCTTCACCTGTTTCATTCATCCTTTCCTTTTCTTTTCACTGTTGCTATCAAAGCTTGGTAGTTATCTCCCTTTGTGTGGAAGTTTTCAGTTTTTCTGTCTCTACACTTTGTCACCTCCATTCTGTTGTTGAATTTTCACCATGGAAATTCAATCAAACTTATCCAGAGAAGCCCCTCAACCTCTATCCAGACCCAGAATTGTGATAACTGAAGCACCATTCATGGAACCACACCAACAACCTCAGCAGAACGATTCTCCAGCAACCCCATCGGCCAACAGACCTGGGTTTTTCGTTTATCCTGAAACAGATATCAATGAAGCGCTCAGTGCATGCAAAAGAAGTATACTGGGTAAGATAATCACAGAAAAACCCATTCATGTTAGTTCCATCGAAAATGGCTTAGAAAGTATATGGGGAGCACCACAAGGCCTAAAAATCCAAGAAATTGCAGGTGAAGTTCTGCAATTTTTCATGGACAGAAAGATTGATCAAGAAAGAATACTATTAGGCAATCCATGGATATTCAGAAATTCGTGGCTAATTGTGAAGGCATGGGATAGACAAACTGACCCAAAGACCATGGATTTTACCCAAGCCCCTGTGTGGATTCAAATTTGGGGACTACATCCACATTGTAAAACCAAGAAAATGGGAGAAAGCATTGGAAATTTACTTGGAATAGTAGAAGCAGCAGAATTCTATGAATATCCCGGAAAAAAGATGATAATTAAAATCAAGGTTGCAATAAATGTCCATCAGCCTATACAAACTGGAATCCTAATTGGCAATCATAGGGATGACACTACATGGGTTGATTTTCGATACGAGAAACTTCCTCAAGTTTGTTTCAAATGTGGCATTCTAGGTCACAGTGATAGACTCTGCCAGAATGAGGCCATGAATATGGAGGGATCAACACCATTAGGACCTTGGATAAGATCTAACCAATATGGTAGGAGAGTCATGGAAGAGAAGGACAAAAAATTTCACAGTAACCCCTCTCATTCAAAGACTTTTGGACATTACAGTCCACCAATACCTGCAAGTATGTTAGCACAAATGGAGGCAATGAAAATCCAAGAGGAAGCTAACAAGGAGGGCTCTAGATCCTCCAACACTACTTGGGATGAGACTCATGAGACACACTCTGGTGATGGCAGGGGACTGTGGCATAGAACCAGCAGAAATAATGCACCTATCAAGGCCCCCGTAGAAATAAACAACAATGTCCCACAGACCATGGTAAAGAGGCTGCGAATGGATGATAGTTGGGTAAAAACCATAGAAAACACAATTGCAGGACCTGCAGGGCAGGCCAGCCAATCAACATGAGGATCATTTCTTGGAACTGTCAAGGGTGTGGCAACCCCAAGACAGCCAGAGCCCTGAAGAAGCTCATAGCCAAAAACAACCCTGACATTGTTTTCCTTATGGAGACTAAACAACTAAGTACTAATCCTAGGTTTTTGAATAATTTCATTAATAATTACTATTTTAAGATTGTGGATTGCTCCACCACCGGTGGGGGCAAAGCGGGGGGCTTAGCCTTATTGTGGAAAAATTGTAATATTGATTTGAATATAATAGACTATGATTTGAACTATATTGATTGCATTATACATTCTCACAACATGCATTGGCGCGCTACTGGCATTTATGATTTTCCTATACATACTCAGAAATTACTTACTTGTAATTTGATAACTGACTTGGCTACCTCTAATGAAAATCCTAACTGGTTAATTTTTGGTGATTTTAATATTGTGCTTAATTCTGATGAGAAACTAGGAGGAAATCCAATTTACTATAGTATTACTAACGATTTTAGGGACGCTCTGGACAAGTGCAATTTAACTGATATTGGGTTTCAAGGGTCTAAATTCACTTGGCATAATAGACAATAGGGGTCTCAGTATATCCAAGCTAGATTGGACAGATTTTGTGCTTCTAATGATTGGTTATACTATTTCTCGCATTACCAAAACTGACATTTACTTAGATACGGATCTGACCATTGTCCTATTTTGTTAGATTTCTCTACCGTTAACCCGAGTATGCAGAATCAAAACAACATGAGTTGTAGAAGATTTGAACAGATGTGGATCACAGACGAAGAACATATACATATTGTTAAAGATGCTTGGCATAGGCAAAATTTAAATCTTCAGAACAAACTTGAGTCTACGTTGTCAAACCTCCATAATTGGGGAAAAAAGAAGTTTGGAATCATTCCAAAAAGAATTAAAGAAGCCCAGGAGGACTTGCAGCAAATAAACAATCAAAATATCAATGGTGACATGATGCATTTAGTTAAAAACAAAGAGAAGGAGATTGATGATCTTCTCCATTGCGAGGAGATGTGGTGGAACCAAAGATCTCGAGCCATGTGGCTGAAACACGGAGACAAGAACACTAAATATTTTCACCAAAAGGCTTCCCAACGAAGAACAAGGAATAAAATTGAGGCCATTACAGATAGCCAGGGCAATGTGCATACTAACTATGATGAGATTGCAGCGACACTTACCAACCATTTCAAGGATCTTTTTACCTCTCAAGACACCAGACATATTCCTCAAACGGTGGAGGTCGTCAAAAACTGCATCACAGAGCATATGTACAACCATCTAAATGCGGAGTTTACTAAGGAAGAAGTGAGTAGTGCCATCAAAGAGATGAAAGGCCTCGCTGCCCCTGGCCCGGATGGGCTTTCGGCCCTTTTCTACCACACTTATTGGGATATTGTGGGACAGGAGGTGACTGAGGCTGTTCTCCAGGTGCTTAATCATGGTGGGAGTTCTAAACCGTTCAACCATACTCATATTTGCCTTATTCCCAAAACCAAAAACCCCAACCAGCCTAGTGATTTTAGACCCATCTCTTTATGTAATGTTACTATGAAGATTATCACTAAAACTATTGCCAACAGGCTCAAATCAATCCTCCCGGAGATCATTAGCCCCAATCAGAGTGCCTTTGTGCCGGGCAAACTCATCACGGACAACACATTGGTAGCCTATGAGGTGTTTCACCATTTCAACATTAGTACCAGCAAGAAAGGTTTTATGGGTGTAAAGACTCACATGGCAAAAGCCTACGACAGGGTTGAATGGAGCTTTCTCCAAACCACTATGGAAGCTATGGGCTTCCCCCACCATCTCACGGATACTATTATGGATTGTGTGTCTAATGTCTCATTCTCTATTTTGATAAATGGAAAACCCTCTCAACCTTTTACTCCTCAAAGGGGTCTCAGACAGGGAGACCCTTTATCCCCTTACTTATTCATTCTTTGTGCTAACGTCTTATTAGGGCTGATTTCCAAATCTCAACATCAGCAAAAACTCCATGGCATTAAAATTGCTCATGGAGCCCCTGAGGTTAGTCACCTCTTGTTTGCTGATGACAGTTTGTTTTTTTGTAGGGCCAATAAGAAAGAGGCCTAAACTATAAAAGACATCCTCTCTGATTAGTGATTACCAAGAAGCCTCTGGTCAACTCGTTAATATGGACAAATCTGAGATTATGTTCAGCAAACATACTCCTCAGCCTATGAAGGATATGCTCCATACAATCCTTCCTATGAAGTCGGTTTCTCACTTCTCGAAATACCTAGGAATGCCCACTCAAATGGGCAGATCAAAGAGGCAAGTGTTTGATTTTATACAAGACAAAATTTGGAAAAATCTCAAGGGTTGGAAGGAAAAACATTTATCTTTTGCGGGTAGAAGCACCCTCATTAAAGCAGTGGCTCAGGCGATCCCTACTTATATAATGAGTTGCTTCCTCCTTCCAAAAAATTTGTGTCAACATATTGAGAGTTTGACGTGCAAATTTTGGTGGGGTAACTCTCCTGACAAGAGGAAAATCCATTGGGTCAAATGGAATCAGATTTGCAAACCCAAGAGGACTGGTGGTTTAGGCTTAAGAGGTATTAGGGTGTTTAATGAGGCTTTGCTTGCTAAGCAAGGGTGGAAGTGTATTACTCAACCAGATTCTCTTCTTTCTAGAACCCCGAAGGCAAAATATTTTCCTAAAAGTGAGTATTTACAAGCTAGGCCTAGCCAAAACATGAGTTACACTTGGCGTAGCATTCTGAAAGCTGGATGGATTCTAAAAAAAGGTGGGTTATGGCATTTAGGCAATGGGGAGAACATCAACATATGGCTGGATAGTTGGCTGCCAGATCAAGAGGGATACAAAATCTGGTCTACAAAGGATAATAGGACCTCTCAGCAGTATGTCAAAGATCTAATTCTCCCTCTGTCAAAATCTTGGAATAAAGGCCTGATATCCAAGTTGTTCTACCCTTTCGAAGCCCAGCAAATCGTTAATATCCCTATTGTAAAAACTAACTATCCTGATGTGTTTTATTGGCCTAAACCAAAGGATGGGGTGTACACGGTTAAATCTAGGTATCAAGTTGTGCAAGATTGGGAGAGAAAAGCTAGCGATCCCTCTACTAGCAGCTCGGTGGAGGACAACCCAATTTGGGATACTATATGGCAGCAAAAAATCCCCCCTAAGTTCATTCACCTAATATGGCGTATCCTTCACAATGCCCTTCCGGTTCGCAATAACCTCAACAGTAGGGGGATTACTTGCAATCCACTATGTCCCAGATGTAATTTGAAAATTGAGGATATAAATCATGTGTTTAAAGAATGTGAGTGGGCTAAACAGATTTGGTTTGCGTCTCAGCTAACAATCAAATATATTTTACTAAGTGGCTACAGTGCATGATTTCTATTGCAAACAAAGACTGCCTAGAAATTATAAGTTCTCTATGCTATCACATATGGAAGGCTAGAAATCTACTGGTGTTTCAGAAAAAAGACATACCTGTTAAAAACATTGTGGAACAAGCTGGCGATAGCTTGAAGGAGTACAAATTGAATTTGGATATTGACCGTGAAAAAATCCGTCGGAACACACCGATTAGCAGTAACGAATTAAATTGGAATCCTCCTCCAGCAAACACTTTAAAAATCAACGTGGATGCTCACTGTCATGGTGATGGCCGTTGGGGTTTAGGGTGGGTTGTGAGGAAGGACGATGGAGGTTGCCTCGGAGCTGCTACTCGCGTTATTCGTGCTCAGACATCCATGGAAGCAGAAGCGATGGGGATAGTCATGGTTTTACAGAGTATCGAGCTGTACGGCGGTCGATCTGTGATTGTGGAATCAGATGCAAAGGTTGTGGTGAAAGCTATACAGACAAGAGATTATCCTAGGGTTATTTGGGGAAACATTGCTAGGATTGGGGGAGATACGTACTCTCAGCAAACATACTCACGTCTCCATTAGATGGGTTAGAAGGGATGGAAACTATGTGGCTCATAATCTGGCCTGTTGGGCTATTAGTGAACCAAATAAGAATTGGTCTTCTAATGCACCTTCTCATATAGCTACTCATATCCAAAAAGACATGAGCTCCTTTTGATTTTTAATAATATCTTTTCCTGTTTCAAAAAAAAAAAAAAACCTCTCTTTCACATGTTCCTAATTTTTAGCAACAATCCAAACCGAAAAAAACCGAATTTAATGGTTCAGATCAAAAACCGAACCGAACCAATTGAAAACCGATGTGGTTTGGTTCGGTTCTCGGTTCCAATTTTCAGAACTGAGGTCCAAACCGAACCGAACCAATACTTATATATATTATTAAGTTTTGTTTTTTTAGGCCAACCATATAAATTTTTTTACTCCACCCAACTACACTCCTTGTAAAAAAAAAATCTTATGCTTATATTATGTTTGATAAATTTATGAAGTTTTATATTTGATGAATTTATGAACTTAAGTTCGATATGATTGTATTTTATATTTCATGAACTTATGGGAAACAAATTATGTTTTGATTTCATTTTGATATATATGTTACGAGAGATTTCATTTCAATATGGTTGTAACTTCATTATGTATTTGATGAATTTATGGGAAAAATATGTATTTTGTGTTTGTTGAATTGTTGCATATCGGGACAAAAAAATAATAGCATGGAAATACATGAGAAATTCATCGAAAAAATAAATTGGAAAATATGCGATGTAAAACCGATCAAAGTATCCGAACCAAACCGATGAGTTTGGTTCGGATTCATTTTTGAAAAACGTTGAAAACCGAACCAAACCGAACCAATCGAGGGTTCATTGGTTCGGACATCGGATTCACACAAAACCGATCCAAATCGGTCCAATTACACCCCTAGATATAGTGGTGCACTCATGATCTATTTATCTAGCAAGTATATACACTCACATGCTGATATACTTGTATCGATATTATTTTCATAAACCACTTGAACATTTTCAAATCAAGTAAAATAGCATACCTTAATTACAAGAGCAGACCATAGCTGCAATGAAACCAAAACCCACGAAGGATGAAATAAAATGCGGCCATCAACCAATATGCTCAATCACCTTTTTCTTCTAATATATAATAAAAACTAGGTTTTTATTTGTATATCCCTTAGCCGCAAGTATCAAGTGGTATGTATGTTGTGAAAACTATGGTTTTTATGTAAGTATCTTCTTATGTGAAAAGACTAGACCATATGTAGCCTTAGTGCGACCATCAATAGAGTTATTCTCCCATAAATACATGGCAGTTACAAATCGATGGAAAATAAATTACTATGAATTAAATAAATAAATATGATACTTAATTTATTTATTTTCTCAAAATACATACCAGTATGCTACAACACACTAGTATGTTTTAGTATTCGATGTGAGACTCAAAATTTTATTTTCAGTTCACACACTAATGTGAACTTTATTCCAACAATTCCCGTGTTTAAAGTGTTCCTAGTTAAACTCCGAAATTGATCTATTTATTTAGGAAGCACTTGAGAAAGACTTTATATCTACATTGTTCCTACTCAATCTTCTGACTTATTTTCTTTCTTCGTGATATTGCTTAAAGCTCTGGTTAGTAATGGTCTGCCTTTTCCCCTCTGCTGGTGAGGGGTTTTTATAATGTGGTTTCATATAGCGGTTACTCGTTTTTTGCTTTGGCATGTACGTGGGATCGTGTCATTGTATGGACGAGTGGATCCTATGATTTAGGACTATCCACGAACGTGTTATTCCCTATGTGACGGTTTGTGACTGGATGGACTGGGCCGTTATGGTAGGGGCGGCCAGAAGCCCAATTCGCCTCATGGTACATTGTAAAGTTGGGCTGCGGGTCCTGCATGTTTGGGCCGCGCATAATCTCGCCCGGTCCACAGCCCCCCAAGCACAAGCCCATATTCTCATAAGGGCGAAGTGCTTTTCAGTTTTTTGGAGATATGCTCAATCTTTCTCGGATATGTGTGTCTGCTGGAAAATCTCCCCACAGTTAGCTAACAGCGTTTGTTTGCCATGTGTCGGGTTCTGCAGGGAGTAGCGTATTATACTCCCTAATGGATATGCTCAGATGACAATGTCTTTTGCTTTTTTGCGCTCCCAAGTGTCTGTATCACTCTATAAAAGGTGAAAGTTTGTTATCCTCTCTTCACACCTCTCTTCCTTGAAGAAACATGGATTCTTCCGCTACTCCTATTCTCAATGCTTTGAAAGCAATGTTAGAGGAAGGGCCGGGTGACTTGCTTAACGAGACGGAAGAGTTTTCGACTCTCGTTGATGATCTCCGAGAATGCGAATGGCAGCTGTCTCCTCGCGAAAAATATTTTTTGCAATCTCTTATCTATTTGCGTGAGGAGATGGTGGCGGATGCACCCTTCATCACTCTCTTGGAAGAGGCTGAGCAGCTAAATCAAGAGCTTATTTCCGGTGTTTTTGATCAGATATGGATGACGAAAGAAGGGATGCAGATGTATGAGGGAAACTTAGCTGCTTCCTTTCATGAAGAGGAAATGATTGACCGCCGCGCTGGGAAAATACAGGGCGAGCTGGCGAAGCTACAGGGCGAGAAGGAAGATCTTCAACGTAGCATTCGCCAAGATGTAGCCAGCCTTTTGGAAAAGAGGGAAACCATGTTAGCCTTGAAGGCGAGGCAGCGTGAGCTAGGTGAAGCTTTGTCTGGAGTGATGGATGATATGAACCTTGTGAACCACTGTAGATGAGTGATTGAGAATTTGTGGGTTTCCGCCAAGGATGCTGCTGACTTAGTTTGACCTGTATTGTGACTTTAGGTGTTCTTCTCTTTGTTATTCTAATCGTTTGATGGTTATCCTTTTTGTAAGCACTTTGTAAGCACTATGTGCCTATTGTGTTAATGAAATTTCTATTTTTCCAATATCTATTTTCATTCTAATTAATTGAATATTGGCGAGGGCATGACGCCAGGTTAGGGCGAGTCATGTAGGCGTGACTGATGGTTTTACTTTTATTATCCCGCCTTTGCCTCTTGGTTTTATGAGGACACGTGTTGATTGTTATCCTAGGGTGAGTTACACGTGTATTATCCGCTGGTTAACAAGTCGTTTCACATTTCTTTAACCGCTGGACAATGAAACGTTCCATCTTTACTTTGGTAATCGAGCCCTTTTGCTTTCCTGAAGCTATTTAAATACTCCTTTCTTATTTCTGGGATCTATTTGTTCTTGTTTTCAAACATTCATTGTGCCTGGATAGCATCCCAGATCTGAAGCTGGAGATAAGGTATAGCAGTCCCCCTCTCTCCCTTTTTTCCTGTTCGGCTTATTTTGTTGTTTCGTAATGGTTATCCTTCGAGAGTTGAGTGATGAGTCAGGGAGCTTCCCTACCTCTCCCTCTTCAAACCCTAGGGTACAGGGATTTATCCCTAAGTTTTGGTTTAGTTCTAGTAGCGACGAAAGTGATAGTGATAGTAGTAGGAGTAGTGATTGTGTAATAATATCCAGTAGCAGAGACAGGGGTGGCCAGGCTGGGCCATGGCCCATCCCAAAATAATTGGATCTACATATATACTAGTATGCACAATATTGATCACATATATCTACACAGCCTGGTGGCGCCAGTGTGACACTTTTGAGGGGAAGGTCAAGGGTTCAATCCTTTCCCATCTCATTTTTTGCTGTTCTTTGTATTTTAATATTTTGGTTTTTTTTTTCCTGAATTTTTTCTCTCTTCCTGATTTAATTTTAAATTTTTTCTATTTTTTTCTTTCTGTTTTAATGTTAAAAAAATAAAATCAATTTTAACAAGTAGCATAAGGATTTAAACAACTAACATTGAGTGGCATAATAATACATCAAACCATTAAAGCAAATATGTAGTTTTTGTTGTTCCACTCACAAAGAGATAGTTTTTTTTTAATTAAAAAATAGTTTTATTTTATTTTTATTAAAATGAAAAAACACCAAAAATCAACTCTTTATGAGTGGAACAGTAAAAACTGCATGTAAGTTTTATCCTATATATACCTTCTAAATTACTACAATTAAAAATCTGAATGTATCAATACACTTGATCTTTAAAGTATTTAATTAAATTTTATATAATTAATTTTATGCTTATTATAACTTAAATTTTTACTTACAAAATAATTTTGTATTTAATTTATCTATTATAATTTTATAGTGGCCCACCCGCATATTTTTTCCTGGCTCCGCCACTGATAATATCTCCTTCATCTTTCACAGGGAAAGAGCTTGTGAAGTATCGACCTGTGGTGCTTGACGCGTCTCCTGTCCTTATGGATTCCGTTTCGAAGTATAACTCTGCTGAGATGATACGCTGTTTTAGGGAGATTGTTAAATTGTATAGTAAGGAGAATGAAGAGGAGGTTGTAGTAGACCCTGTTGGCGAGGATGAGTTGGTGACCACCGTAAATACGGTGGAGCCGCATTACTTTTATGTGTACAGTACTGTGATTCAAACTTTTAATCTATGGTTCCCTTTAACCCAATTTGAGGGCGATGTCTTACGTGTCCTGAACGTTGCTCCCATTCAACTTCATCCAAACACTTGGGGTTTTATCAAGGCCTTTGAGGTAGTGTGTCTGGGTTTAGATGTGACGCACAACTTGGATGTTTTCTTTTCGTTTTATCATGTCAAAAACGTCGTTCAAGGACGGTTATTATCCTTAAGTAGTCAACCTAACCGGGGACTCTTTACGCTATACGCGTCAAATTTCAAGAACTATCAGGACACATTTCTACGTCTTAGATGTGGGCCTAAACTCCCTGATTTGATGTATGATAGCGAGGGTAATCACCTTTTTCCGTTTTATTGGAGTAACAATCCGACCCTTATCAAGGGCGTGAGGGAGGAGATGTTAACTCCCTTTGAAAGGGAAACTGTACATTTCTTGGATTCGTTCCTTATTCTAGATATCAAAGATGTGCTTCGTCGTGAGAACGACGCGAAAAGTACACTGTCGTTTTTGAGTAAGTTCTTTTACCATTGCCTTTTTACTTATTTTTCCTTGATAAATTTTGTTTTTACTAACTATTTGTTGTTGCTTGTGTGTTTCAGAGAGGATGAAAAAAGTTCCAGATGAGGAATGGCTGGCATACTTGGCGAAGTCTAAACAGAAGAAGTTGGCGCCTGACGTGCATGTGGATCCGTCTGTGCAGTTGATCATTGACGCTGATGGTTCTAAGGGCGTCAAGAGAAAGAGGAAACTGGAGGGATCTAGAATGACTATAAAGGTTCCCAGGAAAGAGGGCGAGTCGTCTGGCGCTGATGGCGATGTAGTTCCTCCGCCGCGTGTCGTGACCCGTACTACTAGGAGTTCTACGACGACTGTGGCGGATACTAGTGTTGATGGTGACGCCTTGAATGAGGCGGGCGTTACTGATAAAGGGGAGTCCATTAATGCTGACGGTGTGAAAGGTTTGGGTAAGGGACCCGTTCCGGAAGTTGTGAAGCCTGTTGCGGCTGCTGCTGCTTCTTCGTCTAGTGGAACGGAAGCTAGTGCTTGGGGTAGCGATTTCGACCCGTCTGCTTTTATCAGCGAGCACTTGGCCTTGAAGGGCGACTCATCAAAATTTGATGCGATGAGGATTCCTGAGCTGCGGAAATTATGCATTGGGCAAGGGTTAAAAAGTGTGGTGCTTAGCCATATGATGTCCGCTCGTCAAGACAAAGAGGTTCAAGAGGCTAGTGCTAAGGTGGTAGAGCTTGAGAAGACTGTGTCAACTCTGCAGTCCCGCCACGATAAGGAAGAGGCAAGAATGAAAAAGGAAATTGATTCTCTGAAGAAGGAGAAAGAGGCTGACGCCAATAAGCTGAAGAAGGATAAAGAGGACTCCTTGGCGGAGCTGCAAATGAAGCATGACGCCGCTGTGGATTTAGTGAAGAAAGAACATGCTGAGGATGTTGCTTCGTTGGGAAGGGCTAACGTGAACTTGGTACGTTTGCGTAATGCTTATATTGTGGCGTTATGTCAACATGCTCGTGATGCCGCCCTGACTTTGGAAGACATGAAAGATTTGGAAGATGAGAATGCTGCCTTGAAAGAGGAGATGGCAGATAAGTATGTTGATGGGTTTTCTTTTGCTGTGGAACAGATGAGGGTTGTTTTTCCTGACGTGGATCCCTCTTTGTTGGCGGAGTTGGATTTTATGAAGAAGATTGAAGGGGGGAGGCTTGTTCCTCGTTGATCTTGATCATTTGTATTGAATTGTTGACATATATGTTCGTTGTATTCTGATTTTATCTTTATGCTTTTGAACCGTTTAATTACGCTTTTGAGGAAAGAAACAATATTTGTTGCTCTTATCTGTTAATTTGCTACCCTTGTTCGTTTTATATCGCCCGACTTAATTCCTGAAGGGCGTCATACGTTTGTAAATGCTTTCCTTGAACGCGAAAGTGTTTCTGTTTCGCTAAGTAGAATTGTTAGTATATTTTAGCATCGTGAGTGCTTTTGTTATTTGGAGAGCAAAAATGCTTTCGAAGGCAAAAATGCCTTTATTTTCTGAAGCAGAAATGCTTTTGTTATTTTGAAAGCAAAAATGCTTTGAGGCAGAAATGCCCTTATGTCGTAAAGCAGAAATGATTGCTATTGTTGAAAGGATAAATGCTTGAAGGCGAGAATGGCCATGTTATAGAGGTAGCAGAAATGCTTTTCCCTTTTGTGGCGGTATAATGAAAGGATTGCTGAATATAGAACGACGGGCCTCGATAAAAACTCCTGCCCTTGCAGGAGAATAGAGTGTCCCGCCGCCCTTTTTATTAAAGACTTAACATAGATGTCTTACAAAGAAATTTGAAAGTGCAGAAAGGAAAATAACAGAAATAGTAAAGCTTAAGACTAAAACAAAATAAACGAGACTAACTGAAATAGTATTTCAGGTTCGCCACGTTCCAAGTTCTTGGGAATGTCTCGCCTCTTAGGGTTTCCAACCTGTATGCTCCTCCGCCGAACACTTCTTGAATTCTGAAAGGGCCTTCCCAATTTGGTGCTAGTTTTCTTCCTTTATCTCTTCCCATGGGCCTCTTGAGAACTAAGTCGCCCGCTTCGAATTTCCGGGGAATCACCTTAGTGTCGTATTTTCTCCTCGCCCTTTGCTTTGCTGTGAACTCTCTGAGGTGTGCTGCTTCTCGTACTTCCTCCAATAGGTCCAGGTTTTCTTGCAATGCTGCATCATTGTTTGGCGCGGTGAGAGTTTCACGTCGCCAACTCGGCGGGTTGACTTCAGCTGGGATCATGGCGTCCGTTCCATATACCATCTTAAATGGTGTTTCGCCAGTAGATGTGTGAGTGGTGGTGTGATATGACCATAATATGGCGGGTATATGCTCCGCCCAAGACTTTCCCTTCCTCATGAGATTCCTCTTTAGCGCTTTTAAGATCACTTTGTTGGCCGATTCCGCCTGACCATTGTCTTGTGGATGCTCAACTGATACGAAGGTGTTCCTGATTCCTTTTTCCTAACAGAACTGTATGACTGATTCGCTTGTGAATTGAGTGCCATTGTCGGATACTATGTATTTGGGGAGCCCAAACCTGTATATTAGTTTCTTCCAATAAAAGTGTATTACCTTTTCTGACGAGATGGTTGCCATTGGTTCCGCCTCGATCCATTTGGTAAAGTAGTCAACTGCTACAATTAGGAATTTGACCTGCCCTTGCGAGGTACTGAATGGCCCCACTATGTCTACTCCCCACATATAGAAAGGCCATGGTGACATGATGCTTTGTAGCTGCTCGCCTGGGGCGTGGTGGATGTCTGCGTGCTTCTGGCACTCATCGCAACTTCTTACATACCTTGACGCGTCCTGGAATAATGTTGGCCAAAAGTATCCTGCTCTAGCGACCTTCCCCGCTAGTGATCGTGCTCCAATGTGGTTCCCACATGACCCGTCATGTATTTCTTTGATGATCGTTTGAGCCTCGTGGTCGCCCACGCACAAGAGTAACGGTGATGAAAATCCTCTTTTATACAACCTGTCGCCCATGATTGGGTAGTGTGCCGCCAACTTTCTAATTTTGATTGCCTTCTCCCTCTCGGATGGTAGTTCATCGCTTTTGAGATATTTGATGATAGGGGATCGCCAGTCCTCTTGCTCGAGGGGGAAAGCCATCTCCGAAGCCACTGTACTTAGGGTTGATATTGTTTCTTGAATAACGGTCCTGTTGTTGCCTGGTTTCTTGGTGCTAGCCAGTTTAGATAGCAAGTCTGCTCTGGAATTCTGATATCTGGGCACGTGTACCAACTCAAAAGATTTGAATTGTTTTGCGAGCGATTTGACTTTCTCTAAGTATTTCATTAACTGTGGATCCTTTGTCTGGTATTCCCCCGCCACCTGGTTTGTTACCAGCTGCGAATCGCTCTTTGCCCGTAAGTCTTCTACCTCCATTTCTTTTGCCAGTTTCATGCCGGCGATTAGAGCCTCGTACTCTGCTTGGTTGTTACTTGCTTTGAAGGCGAAGTGAAGTGATTGTTCAATTAGCACTCTGCCTGGGTCTTCTAAATCCACTCCAGCCCCGCTCCCTCTTAGGTTGGAAGCCCCATCCACTGATAAAGTCCAGGGTTGGGTGCTGATCGCCTCAGGCGGGGTTGTCATCTCTAGAATGAAGTCTGTCAGGACTTGAGATTTGATACTTCCCCTTGGGGAGAACACTATATCGAATTCTGATAGCTCAATTGACCAGGCAACCATTCTACCTGCTAAATCCGGTTTTTGCAGGACTTGTTTGATGGGGTAATCGGTTTTTACCATTATCCTGTGGCTTTGGAAGTAATGGCGCAACCTCCTGGCGGTGACGATCACTGCTAACGATAACTTTTCGATCTTTTGGTATCTCGTTTCGGCGTCCCTGAAGATTCTACTTATAAAATAGACAGGTTTTTCCTCGCCATCTACTTCCTGTACCAATGTTGCACTCATGGCGTTTTCTGACACCGCCAGGTATAAGGTCAACGGTGTCCCTTGCTTGGGGCGAGAAAGCACTGGTGGGGAGGCTAAAAATGCTTTTAGTTTCTGGAAAGCTTCTTCGCACTAAACAGTCCAGGTAAACTTCTCGCTCTTCTTGAGGGTGGTGAAAAAATGAAAGGACTTTTCACCGGCACATGCCAAGAACCTGGATAGGGCGGTGATTCTTTCGGTTAGCTGTTGTACCTCTTTCACCGTTGTTGGACTTCGCATATTAATTATCGCCTGACACTTTTCTGGGTTAGCCTCAATACCGCGGCTAGTTAACATGAATCCTAGGAATTTCCCTGCCTGGACGCCGAATGAGCACTTTGCCGGGTTCAGGCGCATGTTATATCTTCTGACCTCTTTTAAGATTTCTTCTAGGTCTCCATCTTGATCTCCTTCCTTTGCTGTCTTAACTACCATATCATCAATGTAAACTTCCAAGTTTTTCCCTATCTGTTTCTGGAATACTCGGTCCATAAGGCGTTGATAGGTGGCGCCAGCATTCTTTAAACCGAAAGGCATGACTTTGTAAAAGAAGTTGCATGTGTTGGTCATAAACGTCGTGTGTGGGGAGTCCGTTGAACTCATCTTTATCTGGTTATAGCCTGAGTAGGCGTCCATGAAGCTTAGAGTCTTGTATCCTGAGGCGCCGTCTATGAGTCTGTCGATGTTCGAAAGGGGGTATGGATCTTTGGGGCATGATTTGTTCAAGTCAATGAAGTCCACACACATTCTCAATTTCCCATTATTCTTTTTTACCATTACGACATTGGCCAACCATTCAGGGTATTTGATTTCTTCAATGAAATTGGCCTTTCGCAGCTTGTCAACTTCCTCGTCAATGGCGGATCTTCTCTCCTCGCCGACTTTTCTCTTTTGCTGTGAGACTGGTTTCGCGTCTGGGTGGATAGCTAATTTGTGAGTTATTATGCTTTCGTCGATACCTGGCATGTGTTTAGGGTGCCATGCAAACAGGTCGACGTTTCTCCTTAATGTCTCGATGACCTTGTCCTTTTCTTCGGGGGGTAGGGTGGTGCCTATGTTGGTTACCTGGTGTGGTTCACTTCCGATTGTTATTTCCTCAAGGTCTTCAATGGGGCTGACTCTCCCTTCGTGGAACTCCTCCCTTGGATCCAATTCGGTTGCTTCGCTCATGTTTGTCGTGTTCACGGATGTTCCGCCTGTTTGCGATGTCGCCCCGTGGGCGTAATTCTTTCTGACTTTCAGGCTTGATTCATAGCACTGGCGGCCTAGGGCCTGGTCCCCTCTTACGATGCCAACTCCACCATTATCAAGGGGATACTTTATATATAGGTACAGTGTTGACATGGCCGCCCCAAGCGTGTTGAAGGCTGGTCTTCCTATGATGATGTTGTAGGACGCGAATGGGGTTTTAACTACCAGATAGCGAACTTTGACAGTTTTGGCGTTTTGGTGATCGCCAAAAGTTGTCAAGAGGGTGATGTGTCCCATTACCTCGGCTTGGTCGTCGGTGAAGCCTACCAAGGTGCCGTGATAGGGACGTAGTTGCTCGCTGGCTACCTGCATGGCCTTGAAAGCCTCCTAGTACATAATGTCCGCCGAACTTCCTGAGTCAATTAACACTCGCTTGACATCGCAGTTTAAGATCTGGACCTGTATTACTAGCGGGTCGTCGTCGTGGGGTACGATACCGCTGACGTCATTTGGAGAGAAGGATAAGTTTGGGATTTGAGAGAAATCACTGTGCGCTGTGTGATTGATGATGTTTGTGGCGTTGATGATTCATCTCAGGTAACTTTTCCTGGCGGAACTTGACTCGCCTCCTCCGGCGAATCCTCCTGCATTAGTGTTAACTGCAACCCTGTTGGTTTCTTTTTCCTTTCCGTTTTGAGGTGGTTCGCGGGGAGACCCTAGGGTTTTTTTGAGGTTCTCCTTTAGCCGCCTGTTCAATGAATTTCCTAAGGTGTCCACTCCGGATGAGTTCTTCAATTAGGTCCCTTAGTCTGTAGCATTTTTCTGTGTCGTGACCTTTACAGCGATGATAGTGGCACCATTCGTGATCATTCGGTCCAAGGGCAAAAGTTTGATCTTGGGCGTTGGGTAGCTTGGCCAAGCCAGAGTCTAAAATGTCCTCAAGTATGTGGACTTTCGCGCTGTTGAGTGGTGAGTACTCCTCGTAGGCTTGGCGTGGCCTCCTGTCGTTTTGACGGAAATTTCTTCCTCCTCTATTTTGCTAACCTTCTCTATCTCTAGGCTGCCATCCTCGCTGATAACGGTCGGGGGTTTTATTGCCTCCCCTTTCTCTGGAATCGCGTGATCGTTTTTCGGCGTTACTCTCCTCGCCCTTGATGTAGCATTCGGCTCGCTTCATGACTTCTTGCATTGATTCCGCTGGTTTCTGGGCCAGCGATTCATTGAAATGGCCCGCTTTCAAGCCGTTCTGGAAGGCTGCTACAAACATCTCTTGATTCGGGTTTGAGACTTTGATGGTAGCCTCACTAAAATGGGCCAGGTATTCACGTAACGACTCAGGGCCGTTTTGGCGGATACTCAACAGACTTGTTGCCGTTACTTGCACATGTTTGGTTCCGGCGAATTGGTGAACGGATTTTTTGTGAAAATCTGCGCAGCTAGATATAGAGTGCCTGGGGAGGTTCATGTACCATCGCAAGGCTGCATCTTTGAAAGTGCTGGAGAGGAGTTTGCACCTCAGGTGGTCCTCTGCCCCTATGATGGTTGTCTGTGTTCCTACCGCCATTATGTGCTCTAGCGGGTCAGATTTTCCATCGAACGTTGGTAGCTGTGGGATTTTGAAGTTTGCGGGAACCTGGGCTTCCCATAGAGCCTGAGTAAGAGGTTGTTACTCCTGTATTTCCTCCAACTCTGCTTCGGCCACCTTCTCCGCCTCTTTTTCTTGCTCAATTGTTGCCATCTTGGCCTTGAGGCGGTTTATTTCACCGATCGCAGCTTGTAAATTCATGCTAGGTCCCCCATCGTTACTGACTCCACTGGTCATTTTGGTGGTTTATACCACAGAGTTGGTGGTAGCCCCCTCCTTCTAGCGCCAAATGTTCCTACTCAATCTTCTGACTTATTTTCTTTCTTCGTGATATTGCTTAAAGCTCTGGTTAGTAATGGTCTGCCTTTTTCCCTCTGCTGGTGAGGGGTTTTTATAATGTGGTTTCATATAGCGGTTACTCGTTTTTTGCTATGGCATGTACGTGGGATCGTGTCATTGTATGGACGAGTGGATCCTATGATTTAGGACTATCCACGAACGTGTTATTCCCTATGTGACAGTTTGTGACTGGATGGACTGGGCCGTTATGGTAGGGGCGGCCAGAAGCCCAATTCGCCTCATGGTACATTGTAAAGTTGGGTTGCGGGTCCTGCGTGTTTGGGCCGCGCATAATCTCGCCCGGTCCACACATGAAATGGAATAATCTAACCATTTAAAGGACATGCGTTGTCAGTTTAAATTAATTTTACACTAACAACTAATATGAATAGTTTAATCTTTCATGTCACATTAAGAAAGTGGAGTAAAATAGGGTAATGTGGCGAAAAATATGGTTGTGATTGATTGACGGTATAAAATTATTTTACTCGGTGCATATTATTTTTCCTAATATTCTAATATGAGTGAATGTCATCACCTATGACAATGATAATTGAAATTAATTGAAATTGTCAAAACGTAGTGTCACACCAGTACTAGGGGTGTAAGTCGATCAGAAAAATTCAATTAAACCGATGATCTAAACCAATCCAAAAAAAAAAACCAATTTGATTGTTTTTGTTATAGGTAGTTTTTTTTTTCGGTTTCGATTTACTTTATACCTCCTCTAATCTATTTTGATTTTTTTTTTTCTATTTACTTTGTACTGATTTTTTTTTTGTTATAGTTAGTTTTTTTTCAATCTCGATTTACTCTGTACGGATCTACTTTGTAGTTTGTACCTCTCATATGTTTTGATTGTTTTTCGATTTAAATCTAGCTCACTCGATTTACTAATCAGTACATGTGTTCCTTATATAAAAGTTGCAGAATTTGAAGTAATTTTTTTTTGTTATAGGTAATTGAAAATTGAGGCAAATGACGAGTGAAAGTGTCATAGGTAGCAGTACACAAGTTGGTTCTTCTTGCAACTTTTTTGATGAACTTATGACAAAAGAATTGTATTTAGTATTTGATGAACTTATAGGAAAATAATATGTCGAGAAAAATAATAATAGCATAGAATGCATCGAAACAATGCGATGTAAAACCGATTAAAGTATCCGAACCAAACTAAACCAAACCGATGAGTTTGGTTCAGATTCATTTTGAAAAACACTAAAAACCGTACCAAACCTTTTATTTTTAATTTAAAAAGTTCACTTATCATATACTATTTTTTTTTGTTAAGTAGCTTAGTGGCTAGAAAATCCACCTTAAAGAGGAATAAGTGGAGTGTCCCGGGTTTGAACCCGGACTCCATATAGTGCGATATCCCTATCAACTGAGCTAAGACCACAGGGATACTTTTCATATTCTAAATGACTTATTTTGAAATTATATCGTTATTAAGACTTAAAAATATGATTAGTTTAACAATTTAATCTTCAATTTTTGGTAAAATAAATCACCATAAATCCATAAATCAAAATCACCATAAATCACCATAAATCAAAATCAGGAACTCAAATCTCTGTTAATGAAAATATGAAATGGAAGATGAAAACCCATAAATCAAAATCACGACCTCAAATCTCAATTAATCAAAATCACAACATCAAAATCATGGTTGTTCTTGTTGTTGTTGAGACTTGAGAGGAGGGAGAGCAATTTTTTGTTGTTGATGCAATTTTTGGGTTGAAAATGTTTGAAGATATGGTGTGTTGGATAATTCTTTTTTTTTTTTTCTTTTTCTGGTTGTGAAGATTTGATTTAATTTTTTATAAAGATTTGATTTTATTTACTTGGTCCTCATCATAAAGATTTGATTTTTTTTTTATGAATTTCTGTTTTTATTTTTTTTCTATTTTAGGTTTTTTAATTTTATGTTTTTCTGGATTTTGTAGATTTAGATATGGTTTTTTGGATGAAGATGGTGTATGTCATGTAGATTTGTTTTTGATTTTCTGGATGAAGATGAAGAGATGATTAAGATGCTATTTTTTTGGTTGATGGTATCATGGATTTGCAAGATCTAAAGGCATAGATTTAAAGAAAAAGATCAAATGGTTATAATTAAAAAATTTAATAATGTCTATGGTGGACCATTTACAGTGTTGGTCCACCTTATACATTTGGGGTTAAAATTTAACAGAATGGACATTTTTGGCTAACGGAATGTCTTTAAGGGACCGAAGCGGAACTTTTTTTCTTTAAGGGATTAATGTGGAACCTAAAATGTCTTTAAGGGACTAATAGACCAATTAAGCCAAAAAAAAAAAAAACTAAAAAAACAAACTTATAGATAAATTACCAAAAATTAAAGATTAAATAATTAAAAATAAAATTTCGTGTATATAGTGGATATTTAACCCTAGAAACAATATCATGAGAACGTTAAAATTTCGTCTTATTATGCATCATCTAAGTTTACTAGTTTATCATCTAAATAAATATGGGAAAAGATTGGCTACATAGAGACACCATTGAAACGAAGAGAGAGATTTCTTTTGAAAATGCAAATCAGACAACGATCTTCCTCTCTTCGTTTCGCCGCTTCGTGTCCATTTCTTTTGCTCGAGATCCATTCCTTTGCAGTTCTGTTTTGCATTTTCAAACCACCGGTTCGTATTTATTCACCGCTATTTACATTTCTTGCATTTCTTGTTTTAATTTTTCCCCAATTTGTTCTTTCTTTGAGAAAGAAACTCAATTTTAGGGTTTTCTTCCCTTCCTCCGTCGTACTGAAAAACCCTAAAACGATGTACTAACAAAATTTGATGAATTTATTGTTTGTGATTGATCGATTAACAAAATTTGATAAGAGTAATCATATATTGATTGAGTAGTTGATGGATCGATTAATTTATCATGTCTTCAGTGGTCATTGTTACAGTGTGATAGTTTCTGAAAGAACTTAAGTGTCAAATCATTTGCATATGATTAAAATAACATTCTGGAGTGATAATTTAATTTCATTGTATTTTCTTACATAATTTCATGTCAGTTAGGTTTCATTTAATTTCTGGTTACCGACATTTGTTAGCAATTTTGTAAAACCTAACCTCCAACATTTGGGATTTGTTATCAATTAAATGCTATGTGTATTTGAAAAACAATGATACCTGAGTGCTATAAGTGATATGGTGGAATATCATTTTCTTTAGACAGGTGTGTTAGATTTGCATCAGAGGTTCAGGATCTTGGCATGTTGGCTCGTGGCAGTGGAGAAGAGATAGGAACATATTTTGAAAAACTCATGCTGTCTGGAAATATGATAGATATCGGTCATGTAGGAGCACTCACTTCAAAACCTTTTGCATTTAAAGCCTGAAATTTGGAGATGAAGAATACATAGACCATTGATGTTACTGATGCTATTGGGTCCAATATTCGAATTGATAGCAAAGGACCTGAAGTGATGCACATTGTTCCTCGTTTAAATGAGGTTAGATTCCGATGGAAATGTTTTTTCAAACTATTTTTCCTTTGTGGTTCTAATCATGATTTAAATTTTTGCCAAAACTATCTGCAAAAAAAACCATGGTACCAAGTTAGCTGGTGCTTAAATAGTAAGGAGTGTTGTTCTGTGATTTCATAATATGAATTCATTTGGAAAAATTGTTATTTATTAAGGTAATCTACACCTTATATGAATTGATACTTACCAAAAGATGATACAAATGAATTCTGGCCTTGATATATTTATAAAGGCCTTTTAAGTGCTACTGGACCCTTGCTCATTGGTCATGAATGGATTAACTATAGAACATAGATTGTAGAAATATTATAATGGTTAAATATTCTATATAATGGATTGATGCCTCAATGACCCTTGGATGCCAAATATTATATATGATGGTTTTGTGCCTTGATGTTCCTTTAATGTGAAAAACGGTATATGATGATTTTATGCCTTGATGTCCCTTGAAAGAGAACTATTATAAATGATGACTTTATACCTAAATGACCCTAGATTGTGAAATATGATATATGATCACATATCATTATCCACGTTTCTATCAGATAATATTGTGTTGGTTTTGTGCCTCGATGATTCTTTGATGCCAAAATGATATATGATGATTTTGTGTCTTAGTGGCCCTTGAACCGAAATATGACCAATGATGGTTGTGTCATGATGACCCTGGATGACATTTGAATGCAAAATATTATATATATATATATATATATATATATATATATATATATTTTTTGTGCCTCGATTATCGTTTGATGCGAATAATGATATATGATGGTTTTGTCCCTCGATGTCCTTTAATGAGAAATAATATAAATGATGGCTTTGTACCTCGGTGACCCTTGAATGTGAAATATGACATGATTGTTTTGTGCCTCAATGATCCTTGAATCTGAGATATGCTATATAATGGATTGATCATTGATGCCTTAGAGACCCTTGGATGCCAAATATTATAATCGATGGGTTTGTATCTCTATGACTCTTGAATGTGAAATATGATACAGCATAGTTTTGTGGCTCGATGACTCTTAATTGAGAAATATGGTATTGACTCTATATGACTCTAAATTCAATAAATTGCAAGATAATATTGTGCCTCAATGACCCTTGAATGTGAGATATGGTATATGGTATATAATGGATTGATGCCTCAAGGACCCTTGGATGCCAAATATTATATATGATGGTTTTGTGCCTTGAAGTTCCTTTAATGCAAAAAATGATATACGATGGTTTTGTGCCTTGATGTCCTTTGAATGAGAAATATTATAAATGATGGCTTTGTACCTCGATGACCCTTGAATGGCAGTTATGCTATATAATGGATTGATGCCTTGACGTCTGTTGAATGGCAAATATTATGTATGATTGTTTTGTGCCTCGATGTCCCTTGAATGAGAAATATTATAAATAATGGTTTTGTACCTCGATGACCCTTGAATGTGAGTTATGCTATATAATTTATTGATGCCTTGACGACCCTTGGATGCCAAATATTATATATGATGTTTTTATGCCTCGGTGATCCTTTAATGCAAAAAATGATATATGATGGTTTTTATTCCTCGATGATCCTGTAATGCAAAAATAATATATGATGGTTTTATGCCTCGATGTCCCTTGAATGAGAAATATTATAAATGATGGCTTTGTACCTCGATGACCTTTGAATGTGAAATATGATAGATGTAGGTCTTGTAGGAGCACTCACTTCCAAACCAAAAGCATTTAAAGCCTGAAATTGGGAGATGAAGAATACATAGACCATTGATGTTACCAATGCTGTTGGGTCCAATATTTGAATTGATAGCAGAGGTCCTGAAGTCATGCACATTGTTCCTCGTTTAAATGAGGTTAGATTCTGATGGAAATGTGTTTTCAAACTATTTGCAGTTGCAAAAGCTTCAATGTTCCTTTGTGGTTCTAAACATGATTTAAATTTTTGCCAAAACAATTTGCAAAAAAAACCACGGTGCCAAGTTTGCTGGTTCTTAAATAGTAAGGAGTGTTGTTTTGTGATTTCGTAGTATGAATTCATTTGTAAAAATTGTTATTTATTAAGTTAATCTACACCTTATATGAATTGATACTTACCAAAAGATGATACAAATGAATTCTGGCCTTGATATATTTATTTGGATGTAGGCTTTTTTTTATTAACTCTGTATTACAACAATACTATAATGACATAAGCAAGTTGATTTTCACTGGTAGCATCCGAATCACATTATGCATGTTGTTTTGGTTTGAAAAGCTGATGTTGATTTTTTTTTTCTTTCCTGATATCAATTTGGTTATTTTCTATCATTAGCAATAGTTCAACTGATGTGCGATTTGAAATTTAAGTAGAAAAAAGATCAGAGTTTCACTACAATTTTTATTATGCGACTAAAGGACATGCCTACGATTTTGATTATGGGCAGTTGCTTTATAAAAGCCTTTTAATAAACCAGTCTTTTGGGAAGGGATGTCTGAGGGAAAAGGAAAACAGGGTGGTTTTAAGTGCTACTGGACACTTGCCCATTTGTCATGAATGGAGTAACTATAGAGTATAGATTGTAGAAATATTATAATGGTTAAATATTCTATATAATGGATTGATGCCTCGATGACCCATGGATGCCAAATATTATATATGATATTTTTGTGCCTTGATGTTCCTCGATGTCCCTTGAAAGAGAAATATTATAAATGATGACTTTATACCTCGACGACCCTTGATTGTGAAATGATATATGATGGTTTTGGGGCTTGATGACATTTAAATGCAAAATATGACATTTTGAGTATATATGACTCTAAATTCAATAAATTGCAAGGATAATATTGTGTTGGTTTTGTGCCTCAATGATTCTTTAATGCCAAAATGATATATGATGATTTTGTGTCATAGTGGCCCTTGAACGCGAAATATGACCAATGATGGTTGTGTCATGATGACCCTTTAATGTTATATTGTTGTAGTTTTGTCCCTCGATTATCGTTTGATGTGAATATATATATGCCTTGATGACATTTGAATGCAAAATATTATATATATATATTATAGTTTTGTGCCTCCATTATCGTTTGATGCGAATAATGATATATGATGGTTTTGTCCCTCGATGTCCTTGAATGAGAAATAATATAAATGATGGCTTTGTACCTCAATGACCCTTGAATGTGTAATATGACATGATTGTTTTGTGCCTCAGTGATCCTTGAATCTGAGATATGCTAATGGATTGATGCCTCGGCGACCCTTGGATGCCAAATATTATAATTGATGGGTTTGTATCTCTATGACCCTTGAATGTGAAATATGATATACGATAGTTTTGTGGCTCGATGACTCTTAACTGAGAAATATGATATTTAGGTATATGACTCTAAATTCAATAAATTGCAAGATAATATTGTGCCTCGATGACCCTTGAATGTGAGATATGGTATATAATGGATTGATGCCTCAAGGACCCTTGGATGCCAAATATTATATATGATGGTTTTGTGCCTTGAAGATCCTTTAATGCAAAAAATGATATACGATGGTTTTGTGCCTTGATGTCCCTTGAATGTCAGTTATGTTATATAATGGATTGATGCCTTGACGACTGTTGAATGCCAAACATTATGTATGATGGTTTTGTGCCTCGATGTCCCTTGAATGAGAAATATTATAATTAATGGTTTGTACCTCTATGACCCTTGAATGTGAGTTATGCTATATAATTTATTGATGCCTTGACGATCCTTGGATGCCAAATATTACATATGATGTTTTTATGCCTCGGAGATTGTTTAATGTAAAAAATGATATATGATGGTTTTTATGCCTCGATGATCCTTTAATGCAAAAAATGATATATGATGGTTTTATGCCTCGATGTCCCTTGAATGAGAAATATTATAAATGATGGCTTTGTACCTTGATGACCTTTGAATGTGAAATATGATATAAATGATGGCTTTGTACCTCGATGACCTTTGAATATGATATATGATGGTCTTTGTTTTTCATCAAATGATGAGAGATTGCTAATACAGTAATCTCTTCTATATAGTTACTAGAACCATCGTCTTCCACACAGATGGAATCCAAGTCATCGCAATCAAGATCACTGGCTGCAAGCACTTATGTGATATGATTCTTGTTATCCTGAGACCTGAACTTGTATCATCTTCATATCCTCTTCCAATTGAGACTTCCAGCTGACAAGATGTGTTTCATCTTCTGGAGGTCTGATTTCTATATCGTATGGAAAGAGCAAAGTAAGTTTCTCATCCAGCTCTTCAAATTCATTACTAGAATCTAGAACTCGCGAACCAAGAATCAGAATTGGCCCAGAAAGTTTCTTCAACATGTTTTGGAACATGTTATATATCTTCTGTGATCTACTTAATAACCTATCAACATCCCTCAGATATAGCACAATGGGATAGGTTTTAGACACAGACATTAGGACCTACAATTAAAACTTCCAATTACCAAATCAATATATCTTTGAGGATGAATATGTATATCTTGTCTAGTTTTGGAAAACATCGGAATTCTGCAATGCTGAAATTTCCATATGATTAAAAGGAACATTACCTTGTAAAGAGACAGTATAAGTAGTTTTTCATCAAAAGACCAGCTAGTTGTACGCTTCAAAGGAGGTGAAAGGAGATATTAAGGTACTATTATAAAGAGAGAACAATGAAATTTCACAATTATGTCCAAAAAATAAGGTGAAAATGATTTTAGTGTGCATTGGTCTAGTTCAAATTGAATTAAAGTAAATTGTAACTTCAAATTGTAGCTGATTCAGGAAAACATGATGAAAACAATGCTATATGTTACCGACATTTGTTAGCAATTTTGTAAAACCTAACCTCCAACATTTGGGAGCCATGCTCTTTTGTTATCAATTAAATGCTATATGTATTGAAAAACAATGCTACTTGAGTGCTTTAATGGATATGGTGGAATATCATTTTCTTCCGACAGGTGTGTTAGATTTGCATCAGAGGTTGCAGGGGTTCATGAACTTGGCATGTTAGCTCGTGGCAGTGGAGAAGAGATAGGAACATATATTGTAAAACTCGTGCTGTCTGGAAATATGATAGATGTCGGTCATGTAGGAGCACTCACTTCAAAACCTTTTGCATTTAAAGCCTGAAATTGGGAGATGTAGAATACATAGACCATTGATTTTTTTTTTTTTTGACGGCAATACATAGACCATTGATGTTACTGATGATATTGGGTCCAATATTCGAATTGATAGCAAAGGACCTGAAGTGATGCACATTGTTCCTCGTTTAAAAGAGGTTAGATTCTGATGGAAATGTTTTTTCAAACTATCAGCAGTTGCAAAAGCTTCAATTTTCCTTTGTGGTTGTAAACACGATTTAAATTTTTGCCAAAACTATTTGCAAAAAAAGCCATGGTACCAAGTTTGCTGGTGCTTAAATAGTAAGGAATGTTGTTTTGTGATTTCATAGTATAAATTCATTTGGAAAAATTGTTATTTATTAAGGTAATCTACACCTTATATGAATTGATACTTACCAAAAGATGATACAAATGAATTCTGGCCTTGATATATTTATAAAGGCCTTTTAAGTGCTACTGGACCCTTGCTCATTGGTCATGAATGGATTAACTATAGAATATAGATTGTAGAAATATTATAATGGTTAAATATTCTATATAATGGATTGATGCCTCGATGACCCTTGGATGCCAAATATTATATATGATGGTTTTGTGCCTTGATGTTCCTTTAATGTGAAAAACGGTATATGATGATTTTATGCCTCGATTTCCCTTGAAAGAGAAATATTATAAATGATGACTTTATACCTAAATGACCCTTGATCGTGAAATATGATATATGATGGTTTTTGGGCTTGATCACATATCATTATCCACGTCTCTATCAGATCATATTGTGTTGGTTTTGTGCCTCGATGATTCTTTGATGCCAAAATGATATATGATGATTTTGTCTTAGTGGCCCTTGAACGCGAAATATGACCAATGATGGTTGTGTCATGATGACCCTTGAATGTTATATATGCCTTGATGACATTTGAATGCAAAATATTATATATATTATAGTTTTGTGCCTAGATTATCGTTTGATGCGAATAATGATATATGATGGTTTTGTCCCTCGATGTCCTTGAATGAGAAATAATATAATGATGGCTTTGTACTTCGATGACCCTTGAATGTGAAATATGACATATGATTGTTTTGTGCCTCAATGATCCTTGAATCTAAGATATGCTATATAATGGATTGATGCCTCAGCGACCCTTGGATGCCAAATATTATAATTGATGGGTTTGTATCTCTATGACTCTTGAATGTGAAATATGATAAAGTACATCATAGTTTTGTGGCTCGACGACTCTTAATTGAGAACTATGATATTTAGTCTATATGACTCTAAATTCAATAAATTGCAAGATAATATTGTGCCTCAATGACCCTTGAATGTGAGATATGGTATATAATGGATTGATTCCTCAACGACCCTTGGATGCCAAATATTATATATGATGGTTTTGTACCTTGAAGATCGTTTAATGCAAAAAATGATATACGATGGTTTTGTGCCTTGATGTCCCTTGAATTAGAAATATTATAAATAATGGCTTTGTACCTCGATGACCCTTGAATGGCAGTTATGCTATATAATGGATTGATGCCTTGACGACTGTTGAATGCCAAATATTATGTATGATGGTTTTGTGCCTCGATGTCCCTTGAATGAGAAATATTATAATGGTTTTGTGCCTCGATGACCCTTGAATGTGAGTTATGCTATATAATTTATTGATGCCTTGACGACCCTTGGATGCCAAATATTATATATGATGTTTTTATGCCTCAGTGATCCTTTAATGCAAAAAATGATATATGATGTGTTTCATCTTCTGTAGGTCTGATTTCTATATCGTATGGAAAGAGCAAAGTAAGTTTCTCATCTGGCTCTTCAAATTCATTACTAGAATCTAGAACTCGCGAACCAAGAATCAGAATTGGTCCAGAAAGTTTCTTCAACATGTTTTGGAACATGTTATATATCTTCTGTGTTCTACTTAATAACCTATCAACATCCCTCAGATATAGCACAATGGGATAGGTTTTAGACACAAACAGTAGGACCTGCAATTAAAACTTCCAATTATCAAATCAATATATCTTCGCGGATGAATATGTATATCTTGTCTAGTTTTGGAAAACATCGGAACTCTGCGATGCTGAAATTTCCATATGAAAAGTAACATTACCTTGTAAAGAGACTGTATAAGTAGTTTTTCATCAAAAGACCAGCTAGCTGTACGCTTCAAAGGAGCTGAAAGGAGATTTTAAGGTACTATTATAAAAAGCGAACAATTAAATTTGACAATTATGTCCAAAAAATAAGGTGAAAATGATTTTAGTGTGCATTGGTCTAGTTCAAATTGAATTAAAGTAAATTGTAACTTCAAATTGTAGCTGATTCAGGAAAACATGATGAAAACATACCTGAATTTGTTGGATTGCCTTGCGAATTAAGGCCACTAATATTTGAAGAAGAAGTGTTCCTATGGAGCTTTGGACGATTACAAGATGCTTCATTGCCCCTGAAAACCAAAAGACAAGTAGTCAGTAATAATATAAAATAGCATGAAAGTAATATTGGTTCTTATAGTCAGAATATAGTTAGTTCATGTACTTTACTTACATTGATTGTAGGTTCATTCCACTGCTTTGCCTGTGCATTTTTCCTGCAACTAATTTTGCATGTGGTCAGTAATGTTGATCTAATGGTCCTTTTAATCAATTGTAAACAACTCAGCTTTTGGTTGTATAACTGCAAACTTACTCTATACTTCTTAATGGTTGGTGCAAGGTTAGAAACTTGTTGGAGGCAGGGAGGGTGTGGAATGAGATGATTGATAAGGGTTTTGTGCCGGATATTTTTGCACATAATATTATGCTTGAAGGGTTCTTACAGTGTCAGAAGAAATCTGATGGGATTAAGCTATTTGAAGTCATGAAAGCCAAAGGTCCGTTTCCCAACGTTTGCAGTTATACAATTTTGATACAGGACTTGTGCAAACAAAAGACGATGCGAGAAGTTGTAGATTATTTTAACGAAATGGTGGATGGCGGGTGTCAACCTGATGCTGCACTTTACACTTGTTTGATCACAGTGTTTGGGAGGCAGAAGAAAATGGATATTATATATGATCTGCTGAAGGAAATGCGCCAAAGAGGTTGTCCACCTGATGGAAGGACCGACAATGCTTTGATAAAATTGATGGTAAGCCAACATATGCCGGATGATGCCATGAGAGCATACAAGAAGATGATTCAAAGTGGCATCAAACCAACGATTCACATGTACAACATGATTATGAAATCCTATTTTGCGACGAAAAACTATGAAATGGGACGAGCAGTTTGGGACGAGATGCGCCACAAAGGGTGTTGTCCTGATGATAACTCCTGCACTGTATTCATCGGTGGGCTTATAAGACAAGGCAGGCCAAACGAGGCATGTAAATATATAGAGGAAATGATGCAGAAAGGGATGAAAGCTCCTCAGCTTGATTATAACAAGTTTGGATCACCCTATATAATAGTACCACTTGTGGGAAAGGTATACAGTCATTACAATTTTGAATGTTTGTTGGTAAATACAAACATATCATCTGTGTTTGAATTTTAAAGGATTGTAATTGTTTCAGTATATGTAATGTTTTTTCTGTCTTTGCAGTGTGACTTTCATGTGATATATGCAAGTGGTATAAAAGGGAAAGTTGGGTCGTCTCCTGAAAATCTGACAAATGACCTTGGGCCATTGTTTGAATCCATCATGAGATGTATCCCTGAACCACGTATTGATAAAGATGGCTCACTCCAAATGCTTGTTAGTAGCTGTTTGTTTATCATTATTGCTTCTTGGTCTCTTATTTCAATTGTTCTATTGATTTTATTTTGTATCTATAAAAGTAACTGGTAAGTATCTGCTCCTACTAATTTACTACCACATGGGAAACATAAATAACAGAAGCAGTTGAAAATATTTACCAATTGATTCAGCTGAGGCAAACTATGTATGACAATCCTGTGTAATTCGTACTTAAATTGGATGGGATGATTCCATTTCGTTATAGACACGACCATTTAATAAGTTTGTAGGAAATGATCTGTAGTCCATTATAGTCTTAATAAACCCTAACAAAATTTGAAACACCAATAAACTCTCAAGTTTCATTTTTAAACATCATAATATGAACCAAATTATGTGAAGTGATATATGATATATACAAGACCTAATCTGTAGTCTTATCATATACTTATTCATCACTAGGTTACAAGTACCGAGACAATAAAGGGTGTATAGCAATTGGGCACTTGGAAGCTATAGTTTTAGAAAAAGGGATGGAGGTCAAGGTTGGTATTCCTTGTCCTTTAATTTTATTGTTTAATTTCTGAATTCCACATACTTCACTAATTGTACAGGTATGCACTTCAGAAGATTCATGTAGATATGCAAGAGTTAGCGAGCTTTATGTATATGAAAAATTCTTTAGGGTCCCTGCAGAAAGGGTGGAGGCTGGTGATATATGTGCAGTATGTGGAATTTCTGATATTCAGGTAAAGGTTTAGGGTTTTAGTTTTAGATGAAGTGCTTAATCTTGTCTTTAAGCAACCTTATAATAGCCATTACAAATTTACAAATCAGATTGGGGAGACAATTGCGGATAAAGTGACTGGGAAGGCACTACCTTCCATCAAAGTGGAAGAACCAACAGTGAAAATGGCTTTCTACATAAACATTTCACCCTTTGTCGGTCGTGAGGTATGTATATAGAATAATATTTTATTTCCATCAAAAGAAGTCTTCTATTTGTATCTTTTACGTTGTTGATATCCTGATGCCTTTTGTTCGACACAATAGTTGCTATTAGATTCGCCTTCCTTTGTAATATTTGTTTCACAGTTATGCAATAAGAGACCATCTAAAACTTATTTTGTACTTTCCAGGGAAAGTATGTTCCCGGTAGGAATTTAAGGGACAGGCTTTATCGCTAACTTGAGCGAAATCTGGCTATGAAGGTTGAAGATGGTGAAACAGCCGATACATTCATCGTCAGGGGGTGTGGAACTCTGCATATCACCATACTCATTGAAAACATGTAAGTGTGTTTGTGTGTGAGTATTCTATTTCTTGAAGAATACAAAGACCATTGATGTTACAGATGCTGTTGGGTTCAATATTCGAATTGATAGAAGAGGACCTGTTCATGTGCATTGTTCCTCGTTTAAATGAGGTTAGGTTCTGATGGAAATGTTTTTTCAAACTATATGCAGTTGCAAAATCTTCAATATTCCTTGTGGTTCTAAACATGATTTAATTTTTTGCCAAAACTATTTGCAAGAAAAACCATGGTACCAAGTTTTCTGTGATTTCATAGTATGAATTCATTTGGAAAAATTATTATTTATTAAGTTAATCTACACCTTATACGAATTGATACTTACCAAAAGATGATATAAATGAATTCTGGCCTTTGACATATTTATTTGGTTGTAGGCTTTTTTTATTAACATTGCATTATTTGGTTATGACATAAGCAAGTTAATTTTCACTGGCAGCCTTTGAATCACATTATGCATGTTGTTTTTGTTTGAAAAGCTGATGTTGAATCATATCAATTTAGTTACTTTCATATTATTAGCAATAATTCAACTGATGTGGGTTTTGAAATTTAACTAGAAAAAGATTGGAGTATATGACTAATTTTTATTATGTGACCAAAGGACCTGCCTGAGCTGTTATGCTTTTTATTTCTAACTGAATAGTTATACTTTCAAAAGAAAACATGAGGATTTCACTACTGATGCCAAGCTTTTGATTATGGCAGTTGATTTATGGAGGACTTTTAGTAAACCAATTTTTTGTAACGGATGTCTGAGGGAAAACAGGGTGGTTTTAAGTGTTATTGGACCCTTGCCCATTGGTCATGAATGGAGTAACTATAGAATATAGATTGTAGACTATATTGCGCTATAAAATAGCTACGTGGATGTTTTTGCAGAGTTTTAGATCCTCAGGCCAATCTTTCACAAGATAGGGTTGTGTTGAAATTTGAGAAAGTGAAGACCATATGGATAGATTCCCACATCCCCTCCCCTGTACGTGGCCTGAAATTTTTTGCTCCTAACTCCATATAAGAATTGAATCCTCATGTTTTGTGGTGAATCCACTTTTGAAGAGCAACTAGTTAGGAGTCCCAGTGTAGATTAATCTTTTAGGCTCTGTTTGTGAGCTGGGTTTCGGAGGGCTAAGTTTATATATATCTCGAAAGAACACGATACATAATCATATAATATGTCAATCACGCTTAATTGTCATTTATGAAAACATTTTAGTGTCCTTACTTTCTCTGGGTTACTTTTATTATGCTTTAGTTTGGCAGATTATTTCATAATTTAAGTCTTCTGAAAAAACTTGGTGCTATTATCATGGAAGCTTTCTGTTTTGGTGTTTTACTCTTGGTGAATGGAAACACTGGTTTCTATTCGTAGTTTGCGATTGAAACCTATCAACTTTCCTATTGGTGAATGGATTTAAGACCAAACCCGCTTTTGTTATGATGGTTTGAAGAGGCAGAGGTTAAATGATTGTATGATTTGTGGTTCTCATCCCAGTTGTCAAGTATATATGAATGAACTGTATGGTTTTAACTCAAGTTCTCATTGTTAGTTTCTTTTATTTTTTTCCGTAGTTTTTAACTTTGATTTGATTGATATATGATTCTATAGGGACCTTTTTTCCATACAATCTGAAGATAATAAAGTTGTGGCTAATTGCTCTGTTGACATTGAATCAAGGATATCTGCTGAATGTATTACTCTTCTCGATACCCAGGTTCTCATCATAATAACCAACTTCATTGCTCAAGTAAGTTTTCATTTGTTTCTTCTTATCTAGTTTTAGGTGAGATAATTAGAAGCGATGGATCTTTATTTCTGTGCTGAGTGGATAATTCTTGTCAGTTGAATTGGCTCATGAATTTTATGTGCATTTAGGTAAATAGTGACTTGAGCATAAATGTTTTTTCAATTAAAGGATTTGGTTCCTTTAAAGTGACTCTCTCACTTTAGAGGGTAAAGTAACAACATCTATATCCTTAATTATAATGGTACAAAAAAACATTAGGACTGCTAAAAATAATCTCGAAATCTAATTTTCAAGAGAAAAAATCAGGATTTGTTGTTTATCAAATTATAATGATACAATATTATACTAAGCTGCTTTTAATTATCGGGATTTATTGTTTTAGAATCATCTTTTAATAAATACACCACCTGTTCTAGTGCCTGAAATATAGAAGATGATAAATGGAAGGATAATATTGTGCCTCGTTGAACATTACATGCTAAATATAATATTGGAGATTAGATGACCACATCTTTGATAAGTTTAATCAATGGTTTTGCTTGACCCCTAAATTCAAAATATTGGAGGAATAATAATTTTGTGCCTTGGTCACCTTAAATGTGAAATGATATATAATAGTTTCGTGCCTCGGTCACCCTTGAATGCGAAAATATGACATGATTGTTTTTTGCCTCGATGACCCTTGAATGTTAAATATGCTATATAATGGATCGATGCCTCAACGAAGCCAAATATTATATATGATGGCTTTGTGCCTCAATATTCCTTTAATGCGCAAAATATTATAAATGATGACTTTATACCTCGATTGTGAAATACGATATATGATGGTTTTGAGGCTCGACGATTCTTGATTGCGAAATATCATAGAGTATATATGACTCTACATTTAATAAATTGCAAGGATAATATTGTGTTGGTTTTGTGGCTCGGTGATTCTTTAATGCCAAAATGATATATGATGATTTTGTGTCTCGGTGGCCCTTGAACGCGAAATATGATCAATGATGGTTTTATATCTTGATGACCATTAAATATTAGATATATATAATGTACCGGTGCCTCGATGACATTTGAATGCGAAATATTATATATGATAGTTTTGTGCCTCGGTTATCCTTTGATGCGAAAAATGATATACGATGGTTTTGTCCTCGATGTCCTTGAATGAGAAATATTATAAATGATGGCTTTGTACCTCGATGGCCCTCGCATGTGAAATATGATATATGATGGTTTTGTGGCTCGATGACCCTTAATTGAGAAATATGATAGAGTATATATATCTCTAAATTCCATAAATTGCAATGATAATATTGTGTACTGATGAACCTTGAATGTGAAATCTGACATGATATTTTATGCTTCGATGACCCTTGGATGCCAAATATTATATATGATGGTTTTGTACCTCGATGATTCTTAAATCCGAAAAATGATATAAGATGGTTTTGTGCTTTGATGACCCTTGAATGTTAAATATGATATATAATAATGTTTTGTGGGTCAATGACCATTAATTGAGAAATATGATATTGAGTATATATGACTCTAAATTCAATAAATTGCAAGGATAATATTGTGCCTTGATGACCCTCAAATGCGAAATATGATATATGATGGTTTTGTGCCTCGATGAACCTTGAACGCGAAATATGACATGATTGTTTTGTGCCGCAGTGATCCTTGAATGGTTTATGCTTCGATGTCCCATGAATGAGAAATATTACAAATGATGAATTTGTGCCTCAATGGCCCTTGAATGTGAAATACGATATATGATGACTTTGTGATTCGACGACCCTTAAATTCTAAATATGATATATGATGGTTTTATGCCTCGATGTCCCATTGAATGAGAAATATTATAAATGATGGCTTTGTACCTTGATGACCTTTGAATGTGAAATATGATATAAATGATGGCTTTGTACCTCGATGACCTTTGAATATGATATATGATGGTCTTTGTTTTTCATCAAATGATGAGAGATTGCTAACACAGTAATCTCTTCTATATAGTTACTAGAACCATTGTCTTCCACACAGATGGAATCCAAGTCATCGCAATCAAGATCACTGGCTGCAAGCACTTATGTGATATGATTCTTGTTATCCTGAGAAATATGATAAATGATGGCTTTGTACTTCGACGACCCTTGAATGTGAAATATGATATATGATGTTTTTCTGGATCGATGACCCTTAATTGAGAAATATTATAGAAAGAAAGAGGGGATATTGTTGGGTACTGGCGGTGACAACGGAAGGTGTCGGGTAACAGCAATAACACAACCACACAGACTAGTTTTTATTGTTTGTAAAACAAAAGGAAAATAGTTTAAAAGCTGTAGTCAAACAGACCCCATAGTAATATTATTTGGTTTGCTATTTATCAAGATTCAAGGCCATGAAAGTATAGATTTATATATGAGCTATCTAAAGATCTGGATTCTTTTCAAATCCTCATAGGTTAAGTTATTCGGAATATATTTTATGAACATATTGTTTTCTCGAAAGTATTTGATTAATTGATGTTTTGTTTCTAGTAGTTATTATGAGATTATACTTTATATAATTTAATGCATTCTGCAAAAAATTTCAATCTAATTTTCTGGATTTTTAGTGATATGCAATAGCATAGCATTCTAGGAATCAAGATTGTGATGCTAAGGAAATCTAGAAGTGAAGTTAACACTAATTTTCTTCTTTGTTGATGAGTTATAATCCATTTCCATATGTTCTCTACGCCAGACAAATAAGTTTATTACTAAATCCTCATTGGTTATTTCTTATATCTATGTTAGAAGTCTTTGAAAGTTTCAACATATAATGATATTGCTTACAGAATCAAGTTATTCTTTGTTTAACTTTAAATAAGACTTCAATTATTCTACTTTACTACCATGAATCTGTCACACAACTTCACCTACTTCCGGATGAATCCTAAGTCAATGTTGCACAACACCATTTGGCTAACACTTTCTTTGTATATGATCTCAATGTCATTCTTGTTGAATCATCAGAGTCAAAAGATAGATGGTTTTTCAATGATTCAAGTAATGATCTGTGGTGAAACCGATTTAAAGAACCAAGTATTGTGGCTTTGTGTCAACTTTCTAATTTTTTGGACTCTGGTGCTAGTTTAGTGTCTTGGAATTTATTTGTGCCAGACTAAAAGTTGAAAATAAGTGCCACTAAAAGTTGAAGTTGCTTGAATATAAATTTAATTGTTTTGTGCCTCAGTGATCCTTGAATGGTTTATGCCTGATGTCCCATGAATGAGAAATATTATAAATGATGACTTTGTACCTCGATAACTCTTGAATGCGAAATATGATATATGATGGTTTTGTGGCTCGATAACCGTTAATTGAGAAATATCATATTGAGTCTTTATGATTCTAAATTCAATAAATTGATGGATTTGTGCCTCGAAACCCTTGGATGTTAAATTGAATATATGTGATTGCATGTCCCAACATTCGAAAAGTTTGATTAATGGTCTTAAATTTTGATACAATAAATGTGAAATATGATGACTTTGTGTCTCAATGACCCTTGAATGTGAAATATGATATATGATGACTTTGTGATTCGAAGACCCATAAATGTGAAATATGATCTATGATGGTTTTGTGTCTTGATGACTCTTGATTGTGAAATATTCTATATGATGGTTTTGTGCTTCGACGACCCTTGAATGCGGAATATGACATATGATTGTTTTGCACCTGGATAACCCTTAAATGTGAGATATGATGTATAATGGATTGATGCTCATAAAACTTAATTGAGAAATATGATATTGAGTCTATATGATTCTAAATTCAATAAATTGGAAGGACGAGATTGTGCCTCGTTAACCGTTGAATGCTAAATTGGATAATTGTGAGTATATGACACAACATTCAAAAAGTTTGATTAATGGTCTTAAATTTTGACACATTAGATCTGAAATATGATGGTTTTGTTTCTTGATGATCCTTGAATGTGAGATATGATGTATAATGGGTTGGTGCCTCGATGACATTTTAATTTGAAATATTATATATGATGGTTTTGTGCCTTGATGATCCTTTAATGCAAAAATTATATATAATGGTTTTGTGCCACAATATCTCTTGATAATTGATGACTTTGAACCTCTATGAACCTTGAATGCGAAATCTGGATATACGATAGTTTTAATCATCGATGACCCTGGATTACAAAATATTATATTGAGTGCATATGACTCAAAATTCTACAAGGTCAAATGATGATAGTGTCTCGATAACCCATGAATGCTAAATTTTATATTAGAGATTTTATGACCCTACATTTGAAAAGTTTAATTGATGGTATTAAATCTTGAGACATTACATGCGAAATATGATGGTTTTGTGCCTCGATGACTCTTAAATGTGATATGATATATGATGGTTTGTGCCTCGATAATCCTTAATGCAAAAAATGATATATTATGATTTTGTGCCTCGATATCCCTTAAATGAGAAATATTATAAATGATGGCTTTTCGTTGACTCTTGAATGTGAAATATGATATATATGATGGTTTTGTCGCTCGATGACTCTTAATTCAGAAATAAGATGTTAAGTCTATATGACTCTAAATTAAATAAATTGAAACGATAATATTGTGCCTCGTTAACCCTTGAATGCTAAATTGGATATTTGAGATTAGATGATCCAACATTCGAGAAGTTTGATTAATGGTCTTAAATTTTAAAACATTAATTGTGAAATAAGATGACTTTGTGTCTAGATGACCCTTGAATGCAAAATATTATATATGATGACTTTGTGAGTCGATGACCCTTGAATGTGAAATATCATAATTGATGGTTGTGTCTTGATGACCTTTGAATACGAAATATGATATGTGATGGTTTTGTGTCACGATGACCCTTGGATGCAAAATATGATATAAGTTGGTTTTGTGCCTCGATGACCCTTTAATGCGAAAAAGCATATATGATGGTTTTGTGCCTCGATGACCATTGAATGAGAAATATGATAAATGATGACTTTGTACCTCGATGACCCTTGAATGTGAAATATGATATATGTTGGTTTTCTGGCTCAATGACCCTTAATTGTGAAATATGATATTGAGTATTTATGACTCTAAATTCAAAAAATTGAAATGATAATATTGTGCCTCGTTGACCCTTGAATGCCAAAGTTGATATTTGAGATTAAATGACCATACATTCGAAAAGTTTGATTGATGATCTTAAATTTTGACACATTATATCCGAAATATGATGGTTTTGTGCCTTGATGACCCTTCAATGTGAGATATGATACTTAATGGATAGGTGCCTGGATGATGTTTTAATTCAAAATATTATATGATCGTTTTGTGCCTCTATGATCCTATAATGCGAAAATTATATATAATGGTTTTGTGCCTCAATATCTCTTGAATGAAAAATGTGATATTTGATGGTTTTGAAACTCTATCACACTTGAATGTGAAACATGGATATATGATGGTTTTATTTATTGATGACCCTGTATTACAAAATATTATATTGTGTCCATATGACTCTCAATTCTACAAAGTCAAGGGATGATAGTGTCTCGATAACCCATGAATGCTAAATTTTATATTAGAGATTTTATGACCCTACATTTGAAAAGTTTAATTGATGGTATTAAATCTCGAGTCATTACATGCAAAATATGATGGTTTTGTGCCCCAATGAACCTTGAACGCGAAATATGACATGATTATTTTGTGCCTCCATGACCCTTGAATGTGAGATATGATATATAATGGATTGCTGCCTCGTCGGCCCATGGATGCCAAATATTATATATATGATGGGTTTATGCATCGATGATCCTTTAATGCTAAAAATGATATATGTTGGTTTCGTGCCTGGATGTCCCTTGAATGAGAAATATTATAAATGATTGTTTTATACCTCGATGACTTTTGAAAGTGAAATATTATATATGATGGTTTTTTTCGCTCGATGAATCTTAATTGATAAATATGATATTAAGCCTATATGACTCTAAATTCAATAAATTGAAACGAGGATATATGTGCCTCGTTAACCGTTGAATGCAAATTGGATATTTGAGATTTGATGATCAAACAATCGAAAAGTTTAATTAATGGTCTTAAAATTTGAAACATTAGATGTTAAATATGATGGCTTTTTGCTTCGATGACCCTTGAATGCGAAAGATGATTTATGATGGCTTTGTGACTAGATATCGCTTGAATGTGAAATGTGATATATGATGGTTTTGTGTCTCGATAACCCTTGAATACGAAATATGATATGTGATGGTTTTGTGTCACAATGACCCTTGGATGCGAAAAATGATATAAGTTTATTTTGTGCCTCGAAGACCCTTGAATGGGAAATATGATAAATGATGGCTTTGTACCTCGATGACCCTTGAATATGAAATATGATATATGTTGGTTTTCTGACTCAATGACACTTGATTGCGAAATATGATATTGAGCATTTATGACTCTAAATTCAAAAAATTGAAATGATAATATTGTGTCTCGTTGACCCTTGAATGCTAAAGTTGATGTTTGAGATTAAATGATCATACATTCGAAAAGTTTGATCGATGGTCTTAAATTTTGACACATTATATCCGAAATATGATGGTTTTGTACCTTGATGACCCTTGAATGTGAGATATGTTACATAATGGATAGGTCCTTGATGACGTTTAAATTCAAAATATTATTTATGATGGTTTTGTGCTTCGATGACCCCTGAATGCAAAAGATGATATATGATGGCTTTGTGACTCGATATCCCTTAAATGTGAAATATGTATGATGTCTTTGTGTCTCGATGACACTTGAATACGAAATATGATATGTGATGGTTTTGTATCACAGTGACCCTTGAATGCGAAATATGATATAAGTTGGTTTTGTGAATATGCATCTTTCTTTTGGTCCTCGTCATCGTGGACTAGATTTTGTTGAGTCCTCTGAATTATTTTGTTCTAAGTGGTGATCTCCGCCGAAATACGATCTACATGATCACGCTTCTTCCCGCCTGTTCTCTCGATTCTCTTCTCTCGTACAATCAAGGTAGTCAGACTCGAAATCCTACGCAAGATCGTGAATCGGGGGATCGTAAAACGGATTGTAAGATCCTACCAAATTTAAAAATTCATATATAATTCATAATATGAATATGAAGCAACATAATTTAGTAGGAATTTAAGATCATAATATTAATAGGAAATGACTCATAACCTATGATGCATGGGTACTCCAGATGGAGTACCGGTACCGGGTACGTACCGGGTACTGGTACGCGTATGGTACTCCCCCGGTACACACCGACGCCGTACCTAGATTTTTTTTTGTTTTTTATAATTGGTACACGAGTGGTACATCTGTGGTACGCGCGTGGTACACCAATCCAAAAAAACACTATTTTTTTCTTCTTCTTTTTCTTTAATTTGTTTTTTTATATAAATATTTAGGTTTTTTGTTTTTGTATAATATAAAAGTAGCACCTACTGCTAAAAAACAATAAAAAAAGAAGCCATTGGAAATATTCACTCATTCATTAAAAATGAATATACTAAATTCAAAGAGAAATGAAGATCTAGTTTTTTTATTCATACAAATCTTCGTATTCTCTCGAGAAAGAGAAATAGTAATACTTATGAAAGAGCAACAAAAATGTGGAATATTCGTAGAGATGAATGAGATTTATTTAATATATAATTGATATTTTTGAAATTGCTAATCTTTCTCACGATAAACCTAAACTAGAGGCCGCTCTTTTTAGTGATGATGGAGGTGGAAACAATTGACTCTTTTTGAGCTAATTGCTTTTTAATTTCATATTTTGATGTTTTTGAACAATTTGAATTACTTTTAAATTGTGGTGTAACATTTTTTATGTTTAATTATTTATTTTAACAATATAATTCTATTATTTGATTTATATAATTATATTTTAAAAAAATTATAGGGACGTACCCGTACCTTAGTTTTTCTAAAAATGACGTACCCCGTACTAGTACCGGTACCGAATACCGGTACCGTATCCGCACCCGCACCCGGGCAACATAGCTCATAACACATCAAAACATTAAAACAGTAGCACTTGGCACCAAAAACCATCTTAAAACCCCTCCCAAAACAGTAGCATATGGCACAAAATCATCTTAACAACATCTAAACAACAGACCAGACCTTAACACAGTAGCATATGACACCAAAAATCATCTTAAAACCCCTCCAAAAACAGTAGAATGTGACACAAAATCATCTTAACATCATCTAATTCTCAAATAATTGATGTTTGAGTTTGTCATATTCATCCAAAGGATCATCAATTCCCTGATCTTCATCTTCACTGTCTTCTCCATTATCTCCTTCATAGTCATTTTCATCTTCAAAGTCATCCTCAAATTCATTTTCATCTCTGCCTAAATCATCTTCATCTTCTAAATTATGAACAAGAATAGCATCCTCTTCAATTTGGTTTTGATTCACTTGAACAAAGTCTTCATCCACAATTTCAATCCTACCATCAAGTTCTTCATCCATAAGCCAATCATCATCATATCCAATGTCTTCAAACTCCATCTCAGTTGTTTTTCTCCCTTTCTTTTTTGGACAATCTTGAATTAGCCATGACAAAAACAACATCATTCATTTTTTTTTTGCATCAAACGATTCCTTCTTTTTGTATGAACCTTAAACAAAATATGAAAAAAAAAATTAATATAAGCTAAGTATGAAACCTTCTTTTTGTATGAACCTTAAACAATTTAATTACAACTTTTTAAAGTTTTACCATTTCAAACATACTCCAGTTACTTTCACAACCTGAGGAACTGCATGTCAAGCTAAGTATGCGAATAGCAAATCTTTGAAGCTCTGGATACTTGAACCCAACTGATTCCCACCAATCTGCTGGAGTAGCCTTCTTAAGTGTTAGTTTGGCCAATCTTGTGCAAAAATATCCTGATTGTTTCTTGAAGTCATGCATTTGAACTTCAATCTTAGCTTGTTCTTCAGGATCATCCTCCATCCTAGTTAAACAGTCCATTAAGCCTTTTCTAACCTCAATATCAGCTTTAAATCCAGGACCGTAATGCATCTGTGGGTTGAGATAATAGGCTGCAGCATGCAGTGACCTATGCAACATTTTGTCCCATCTATGATCGATGATATCCCAAATAGGCTTGTAACTACAAAGTATAATAAATTGCGTTAGTTTTAACCTTTGATATCAAGACCAACCACAAATAATTAAAAGAACTTAAATTAAACAAAGTTGTACCTTTTTTTGACACCATTAAATTCTTTTGAATATTCTTCTTTGCTTGGTCCATTGCCTCATAGATGAATCCCATGGTTGGTTGTTGATCTGAATCAACTAAGCGAAGCATATTAATGAGAGGTGTCGCAACCCTCAAACAAATTAAAATATTCTTCCAATTTTTTTTATCCAAAACCACATCTTCAATGACTTTTCCATCTCTCAACTTTGAACATTTGTTGGACTTCCATTCCTTGGAAGTAAACATTCTTATTAAAGCTTCCTTGTTCTCATACAAGCACCCTAAAATAAGGTATGATGTGGCAAAACGAGTAGCACCTGGCCTCACCAAATCTTTGTTTTTTGTGTGACGGTGCAAAATAGAAATGAGAGAATTTCTTGAATAAATAAAAGTTGTAATTTTTTTACCCTTTGGAATTGTCTCTCCATGAACCGGTGTCTTCTCCAAGTCTTCAAGCATCAAATCAAGACAGTGCGCGACACACGGAGTCCAGTACAATTTTGTCCTCTTTCGCATCAACATCTCAACGGCAGCCTTGTAGTTTGCTGCATTATCGGTCATGACTTGAATGACATTATCTTCTCCCACCTCTTCAACAACTGCATCTATCATCTCAAAGATTTTGTCGGCTGTTTTGCATATGTTGGATGCATCAACAAATTTCAAAAACACAGTACCATTTGGACTATTGACCTAGAAATTCTAAATTGTTCTCCTCCTCCGATCAGTCCATTCATCGCTCACGATGGTGCAGCCAATTTTTCTCCATTCCTTCCTATGTTCTTCCAAAGCATCATTTGTCAACTTCACTTCTTGGTTTAACAACTTAACTCTCAGGTCATGGTAAGATGGTGGTTTGAATCCATTACCATGTCTTGAAATTATATCACACATAATAGAGAACTCTTCACTCCTTGCTACATTGAATGGTATGGCATTATTGTAAAAAAAACCTTGCAATTGCTTGACAAGCATCATCTCTTAAACCCTTCTTTAGCACTGCATTGATGGTAGGCTGTGAGCTTAAATATGTTAGTGTTCACTCTTTTTTCACCAACCTCTGACTTCTCCTCATCCACCATTGCCTCAGTTGTTTTTATCAAATTTTCTTGCAATCTTGCACAAATTAGCAGCATTTCCCTCTTGATTTCATCTGGGACAGACATACATGGTTCCATATCTTTTGAAGTTCCAGCCAAGTGATGCTTTAGCCTGTAAGCACCTCCAGTTACCCATTTTTGACAATACTTGCATTGTATTTTCCTTGGATTAGTAGGATCAGTAACACCATGTTTCCATGCTACATCGGTTCTGTTTCCAGGAGCACTTTTTGGTCGAGTTTTCTGCCTTGGTGAAATTGCAGCAGGAGCAGTGAGAACACCATTAGCCAACGTGCCAACACCAGAGCTTGAAGCCATTGGAGAAAAAGTGGGAATAAATTGAGTAGGATGAGAAGGAATTGAATAAATGAGTGTATATGAATATTAACGTGATATCAGTGAGTATTGAACGTGAGAGATGGAGTGAGGGAATAAGTTCCACAAATAATGGATATGTATTGGGAAGGTTTGAAATCATTAATTATTTTAATTACCAATGAGTTGGCATTGCAAAAAAGGTGGAAACGTTTGGTTTTCACGTGAAAAAGAGGAAAAAACGCAGGTTCTAGATCCGGGTCCTGAACCGGGTCGAGTTTTCCACATTTCGGGTCGAAAATCCTACCCGCGAACCCGACGTTTTGGGTTTCACCTGGATCGCATCTAGCACTTCTATCTCACCCGCGTCCACCAAAAACCGATTCCGGCCATATTCCGGCACGGAGTAGCCTTGCAGGATCGAATAAACGGACGATTCTACAAGTAGGAACGCGATCTTGACTACCTTGCGTTACGATAGTGTTACGCTGTACGCTACAACGCAGTTGCAATGCTTGTTGCAGTCAGTAGAGCGGTTAGTGGCTTGGCGCTAGGATGAGTATGATTGTTGATGCTTGTGGTTCATGTAACAGACTAGTGTGTTTAACGATGACACTTCTTGAATTACCGGTGATAGTAGTGCTTATAATATTGATTCGAGTGTCACACTGATCTCTGCATGGATGAAGTGTTCTTGCGAGTTACTTTAGATCCTTCTATCCGAGATAATATTGGTCGGTGAAAAGGTTAAAGAAGTATGTGAAATTGATCGGAGATGAAATTGATCGCTGAAAAAGGTAGAAGAAGTAGATTTGGAAGATTTAAAAGAACCCCCCCAATAGACGGCGCCGGCGCCACCGTACCTTCTGCCGCAAACAGAACTAGATGATTTTGATGGTAAGATCTGAGGTAGTTACGGTGGTGATAAAGTTCAGGTACGGTGGGAAAGTACTTGCAAAACATGTTAATCATTGTTCTGCCGCAAACAGAACTAGATGATTTTGATGGTAAGATCTGAGGTAGTTACGATGGTGATAAAGTTCAAGTACGGTGGGAAAGTACTTGCAAAACATGTTAGCATTCTAATGTTCAAGTAAATATGCGATATATATATATATATATATATATATATATATATATATATATATATATATATATATATATATATATATATATATATATATAGAGGAGGGATCAAATTACACCGGTGTAACATTTGAGTAATGTTACACCGTCCAATAACGCTTTAACGCATATTTTACAAAATCCACCGTTAGATTGAAAGCTTATATCGTGTAGATAATTCATGTTAAATTTTACAAAAATCTAAAATCGTTTGATGTGTTATTGAGAACGATCAAGATTAACGGTTTATGTGTTTTTATTGAATACCGGTAATCTTGATCATTCTCAATAATACATCAAACGATTTTAGATTTTTGTAAAATTTAACATGAATGATCTACCCAATATAAGCTTCCAATCTAACGGTGAATTTTGTAAAATTTGTATTCGTTAAAGCGTTATTGAGCGGTGTAACATTACTCAAATGTTACACCGTGTAATTTGATCCCTCGTCAAATATATATATATAGATAGGTCATGATCAAATAATACACAACTTGTTTTACACCAAATGTTACACCTCTCAATAACGTTTTAACCGATATTAATTTTATAAAATCAACCATTGGATTGAAAGTTTATATCATATAGATTATCTATGTTAAGTTTTACAAAAATCTAAAATCGTTTGATATGTTATTGAGATCAATAAAAATTAATGGTTTTCGTCTTTTTTTAAACGCCGTTAATTTTGATGTATCTCAATAACATATCAAATGATTTTGGATTTGTGTTAAATTTTACACAAATGATCTACATGATATAAAATTTAATCCAACGGTTGATTTTATAAAATTAATATCGGTTAAAACGTTATTGAGAGGTGTAACATTTGGTGTCAAACAAGTTGGTGTCATTTGATAGAGAGAGAGGTCAAAAGCGAATGAAATTGTGTACTTTGGTGCCAAAGCTTACCTTTATATAGGCGGAGACAATTATAACCGTATATGCTAGCTGGCAACCGTTGACATTTGGGTTGATGATTGTCGTTGTGATGCAGGTGATACACTGTAACTATCGTGCCTGTTGTGATGACGTATGAGAGAAGCTTCCGAGAGAAGGAATAATTTCAAGTTGAATTCAAAGTGCTTGAGCCGTATGTATTCAAATTGGTCACTTCCGAAACAATTATGTGTTGTTTTTGTTAATAAATATTCATTTTTATTTTTTTCTTTAGAAAAAAAAAAGTATAATTTTTATTTATTTATTTATTTATTTATAATATGGAACAGAGAGTATAAACTTATGATAAAACGGTCATTCTAAAACAAATTTATCTAATCATGCGAATTTATAACTTATAAAATATAAGGGTCAATTTGAATTAACTTATTTTTAAACTTATGCGAAACAATTTATACAAATAAATAACATTTTAAATATTATTATAAAGTTTTCAATGTAATTTATGAAAAAACAACTTCCGACGAAAGTAATATAAATTTTGCAAGTAAAAACATAAGTTAATTCTCTGTAAAAAGAAGTATAAGCTAATTTATTAACCTTTCTAAAAGACTCGCTGTAGATTCTCATCTTTCGTACGGTCAATGATGCAAAACATTTGGTTAGCCAATAAGATTCACACAAAGTGGTTTCTATTTTGGACACTCGAATCCAAAGAATCTCAAGTCCCGATTTCCAGTACAATTGGCATTAAAAAATCGAAAAAAGAAAACTAACACACACGACACAATAATAAACAATAATGCATCTCAAATAAAAAAAAATGAAAAAAAAAATATAGTACTGTAATTTGAAAAAGAAATAGGGAGCTTCTACGGTACATTCGAATAATTCGAATGTACCGGTACATTAAGTCAGAAAATTGATAAATTAACGATTATTTTTATGAATTAAAAAACTATTAGTCGATTATTGTATTTTAGAAATAATAATATAACAAGAAAAAACATAATTTCATTATTTATAAGCATTACACTAATTTTTCTAATATTTTTTAGATAAAAAATCAATATTCACTATTATGAGGAATAAAAATTCAAAAAATATCAAATTTTATATTTTTGATAGTTTTGATGAATAATATTTAGTTACTATAATCATTTTAATGATAAGAAAAATAACTTCCTTTGAAAAAAACGCATTTACATGTTAATTTAATTACCTAATGTACCGGTACATTAGAAATTATCACATGTACCATAGAATTTGCCAAAGAAATATTTAACGTGAGATTTAATTTCTAGTTAATCATTAACATCACTCTCATCATCTCATAAATCAACGGTTTAGATTCATTCCTCAGTTTTAGGCTCTTGTTTTATCCCCCCTTACCTTCACTCTTTTTTCTTCCCTCACTCTCTCTCTCTCTCTCAAAGAAAAATCTTCTTCATCAATCTTCTTCAACTTCTTCAAGCTAAGTAGTAACAGAGAAAAGAAGAAGAAGAAGTAAGAAACATGATGTTAGGAAAAAGACCTCGTCCTCCAATGAAAAGAACAACAAGCATGTCAGAAATAACCTTCGATCTGAACACAGTAATTACTGCAGAGGATGATCCAAACAACAACCTTCATGGACCTGCAGGTGTTGGTCCGTTCGGTCTATATCCACCAACTTCTCCAGGAATCAACGGTTCAGATCAGAGCAGAGTTTTGTCCACAGTTTCACCTAGAAATCATAGAAGAAATTCCTCTGACATGACTCACCCTGATTTCTTGCGCTCTTGTTTTCTCTGTAAACGCCGTTTGGTTCCTGGCCGTGACATCTACATGTACAAGTATACAATTCTCTCTCTCTCTCGCTCAAATCTCTAACCTCCTCCAACTATATCAAGTGTCTCTGCAGTTTTTTAGTATCTAATTTGTACTTACGATACTAAAATTTGGTCTATTTCTCCATTTGTGTCTATCCATACTCTCTCTCTAAAATAATAGGTGTAGAGAAGTGAAAATTAGCGAGCTCGAATCTCAAACCTCTACTGACTATATCAAATGTCTCTGCAGTTTTTAAGTATCTAAGTTGTACTTACGATACTAAAATTTGGTCTATTTTTTGATTTATGTCTATCAATATCCTTATATACACATACTATTATTTTTCTCTGCATGGTTTCAATTTTATTAATAGTAATTTTGATATGTAGTATTTTTTTATTATTAATAATTTTATTAATTTGTGAAAATTGCAGGGGAGATAGTTGTTTTTGCAGTCTAGAGTGTCGTCAACAGCAGATGAATCAAGATGAGAAGAAAGATAAGTGTTGTGTGGTATCATCAAAGAAAAAACTTGTGGTTGTGGCTGGGTCACAAGTTGCCACAAATTTGTAACATAATATCCAAAAAAGGATTTATTGATGGCATGCAATAATAATTAGCCATATCATATATAATATGTCCCCTAAGTTTTTTAATACCCGTAAATTATTATTTAGATATGTTAAATATTTATATTTACCTAGCTTCCTCTTTTTCTCTATGATGATGATCTCTTGGGATTTTTTTTTTCATTTTTGTTCTGGCTTTGTAATTTTCATCTTGGCTAGAGTGGTTAATTATCCACTCTTCTTTGCTTGTTAGTAGTAGGCCAGTATTTTTGAAGAAATGTTTCGGTTGTATTTTCCATTGGATTTTGGATCATAATGTGTAAAAAGAAGAAGAAAAAAATTAATATTGTAATTCATATTTCATGTAGCAAGTTTATGTAGTTAATGAGTTCACTTAATGGCGAATTATTTGGCAAAACTTGAATTTAAATTCTGACCAAAATAAATTTCTATTAGATTTTATTTACATTTTGATAATCAAACTTTAAATTATTATGACATATTTTTGTGGAAAAAGAGGGTTAAGGAAAAAAAAAAAACTTATATTAGTGACCAATATCGAGAGGAAAATATACATTCATATCCATGGACGAATCTACCGCTCGGCCAGTCTAGTTAAATCTAGTCAAAATATTTAATATTTTAGAGGTTAGTTTAGGAAAAATTAATATTTTTAGAAATTAATTTAGGATAAATTGAGATTTTTTATTTCAAAATCGAGATTTTTTAGTGTAAAACCGAAATTTTGTTCGAATTTTATAAATTTTTTGGTTCCGACACTAACTCAGCAATTTTCAATGGTGGATTGTTCAATTATATTTTGGGTAGAGAGTGATGTGTTTGGGAAGTCTTTATATGGTGTCATCACTCCAATGATCTTCTTCCCTTTTCTTGTGAGTTGAGATGTTAACAATATTTATATTTAACAAGTCAGTTGCGTAATCTGAGTCCTGACCCAGAATTTTTAATTTAAAGTTTTTAATTTTTTATAATTCTTGAATCAATAATAATAAATACACATGGTGTGCTTAACACACCGAATCTTTCAACTGTTTATAATTAAGATAAGCATGTGTCATAATCGTAATGTTGGTGCTTAAGCCTATTATTTTTAAGAAATAATTCATGAACATCCAATTTATATGTACTGTACTGTTTTTCTTTGTTTTCTTATATATAAATGTGTATAAATTATTGTACCAAAAAAAAATGTCTGTAAATTATTTTACCATAAAACCTATGTGTGTAAATTATAAAAAGTTGGTAGAAATTAAAATTTTAGTTCTTGTTGGTAAAAATAGTGTTGTTAGGCTTTATTAGGTTGGATGGACAGTTTATCCAAAAACAACTATACATTTGAAATTGAACACAATATTTTAACCCAAAATTTTAAAAAAAATGGTTGTTTTCTCACTTAGTTTAACTCATACTTGCGATATCACAACATCTATTTCAAGTGTGAGACTCTCTACATATGTGAACGACTGCTAGAAATCTGTCTTGCTCTTTCATTAAGTCGAACCAGACTATGATATCAATGTTGGGTCAATAGAGAGAATCTCACTAGGTTGGATTATCACACATGGATTAGAGCAGACACATAAGTGAGGTTGGACACCACATGCATCTTCACAAAAATTCTTAATGCATTGGATTATGGACCATTTCACTTACATGTTGCTCGTTAAATTTATGAATACTCTTACTTTATATGCTGCCCATCCTCAACTTCTTTGTCTAATTTATGAAATTTTAGTTAACACTTGACATATCACAACAATTGCAATATGTAGCGTCTGTGGTTCAAACTCGAAATTTCTCAGTATTCACTTTAGGTGGTGAAATTATGATCATTAGGCTGACTATAACAACTTAGACAATAAAAGTTTGTAGAAGCAATTGATATGTTGAAGCGCAAACTCAAACCTAAAAATACTGCTTTTCTCACCATTTTATGTGTGTTGGAGAATTTCTAAAATATATTTGAAAGGTTGCAATGGTTAGTTTGAAATTTAAATTTAAATTTTTGAAAATCTTTCAAGGATTATGTCTCTTCATCATTTGACATAAATTTATCTATAAATAGAGACACAAATGAGGCATAAAAGACATACATTAGAAAAATCATGAGTTTCATGAGTCAGAAATTCTATATAAAATATCTAATTTATTTCTTCTTTTCTCTAGTGTACGAGAGGAATCGAAGGAACTTTACACTGTAAAACTATCATTGATGGATATGCTTTATGAGTGTGCAATTCATATCATAGTTTTCAAAGTATCATAAAGAGGATTCGTCGGTTAACCCATTTGCATCTTGTTTGCATAAACCATACAGTAGGAGCAAATCGAACATATAGCTTAGTGTGATGCACACGCTTTGAAATTTATGTGCAACTATTATTATGTTCTTCATCTTCTTCATGTTCATGTATTTCTCCTAGACCCCCAACGCAAGATCCACAAATATAATCTTTCTTTCGTTTTTTTGGCAATAAACAAATATATTCTTAGTGAAGAAAAAAAAAACACATATATTCTTGTATACCATTACAAATTTATGTGTGTTGATCTTTAAAATAACACTTAATTTTATCATTGACTCAAAGACTTTCGCCCTCTTCTATTTTGAAACGTAAGGCTTTTCTTCTTTCAAAAACTCTATCAACCAATCTAACAAAGAAGTGAAGAATCCGCACTATAACCTATCAAATATTATACGACACTTTCTATCATCTACAATGTTAATTATATAATCCAGTGTGTGGGTATATGCTGCTGCTTTTTGTCCCTAATCCCTATAGGATATAAAATGTTCCTGCAGATATTATGGATAGATTTAAACTTTTACTTCACGGTGATAGAATAGAGTTGGAGCATTTTTTTTAATTTTCTTTCCACCGAATCAAACGGATTCAACTTGCAAGCAACTCAAATCGTGAACAGTTGTGCATGAATTATAGGACACTTTAAACGTTTGGTACTTTTATCCACTTGATGATGTTAAGCAAGTAGTAGTTGAGAATTGTTGAAGAAAATTAATACAAAATTTAATAATGAAATATTCATGTGATGATACGAAAATCCCTCATGCCTAAAAGTGCTTTGGAATTAAGAAACTTTTTTTTTTGTTTTTTATCGAATAATCTAGTAGCTAGACTCACACATTTAAATGTGGAGAAATGTGAAATTCGGAGTTCGATCTCCGGTCACTCCAATAATGTCCCTGGTAGCTATTTGAGCTATACTTTTGAGACAAGAATTAAGAAACTTAAATGCTAATAGAAGCGAGGTTCAATAATAAACGAAAAATATTAATGGGAAAACAAATACTATATATGAATTTTGACTTTTAATAGATTTTTTTTGGTTACAAGGCTAATCAAAACAAAAGACAAAAAAGAAAAAATAAATAAAAGGAGACTATTCTCTAAGGAAAAAGTTCCTGTTGCGTCACTCCGGAGAATATCCAAGAAACCTTCCGAGGGAGATGCGTGAATCGTGAGATTGGAATCTGAAGAGACTCCAAGCTTGGCTAAGAAATCTGCACAATTGTTTCCCTCTCTGATAGTGTGACAAAAAGTAATGTTACTTTGAGACATCAACTCTTTGATGTCTTGAATCAACACAACATAGACATGATATTTGATATTGAGACCTTTTATGAGGTTAATGCAATGGAGAGAATCGGAGTAGCAGACCAACTCATCAATAGCCATATTTTTCGCCAAAGTGAGACCTTGTAGATGGCAAATAACTCAGTTAGTAAAATATCGGAGGATCCCTGAATGAAACCCGAGAAACCGGACAAAAGCTCCCAACAATAGATGAAATTGGTTAAAAGCTCTCCCAACAATGATTATATATTTGTTTCTTCACAATACTAAAATAATGAATTATACGACTCACGATAAGAGACATGATAACTGTATCATATTGGGTCCGTTTGATCTGTAAAATGTTAGTACTGGACAGAACAATACATGACAGTACAAGACAGAAACAGTACAGTACAAACGTTTAAGGTATTGAATAAATTTTGTTTTTGTACGATGTTTGGTGGACAAAATGTTATTTTGGTAATTTAGACAACTTGTCAGAGAACAAAAAGTTGTCCCGTGGTTCAGTAGGGACAAAAATTTCAGTTTAATTTTGTCTTGTCTCTTGGCCCCCAGTTTGTCTAGTACCAGGAATAGTTTTAAAATCAAACACAATACAACTGAAGTTGTCCTGTTCAGTCCCTTATTTCTTAGCAGATCAAACGTACTCTCAATCCAGTGTCTGGTGACGTGACAATATATAATAAATTAATCATGACACTTATCATATCTTGTCTCTTTAGTTATTGAAAGTATATAATAAAATTAGAATATTGTAAAGTAAAATAATTATTAAAAATTACAAAATAGACTAGACTTTCCTTTTACCAAAGAATCATAGGACATGAAATGACTCCACTTTTTTTCAAAAATAAAACCATACTTGCATCCAACAACAACAAAATTCTCCACACTTGTTACGAGAAACGGCAATTCAAAAAACATGATTAAAGTCTTCAATCTCTCTAAAGTAAACGACACAAAATAACTCACGACGATTTGTTATAACTCCCTTTTGACCATTAATGTTACTCTTGTTGGCAATTTTGCTAATAACAACCTCCAACCAAGTACTCCGACCTTTGATTGCACATCATTCATCCATAGCGTTATCGCATCAGCTGGCAGTTGAGCTGTTGTCCAATTCAAACTCCATGTCGAAGCATATCAAACTCCCGCCAGCCCATGTTCTCAATTGAAGCATCTTGACTCACCTCTTTAGCATACAGAGATGGGAACAATTCCATTAATGGTACCACACGAAGCCATTTCTCCTTCCAAAAGGCCAGGATATTCCCATCTTCAACAAGTAGTAACATTTAACTTGAACCAAGATGAATCCGGCAACCCGCCTATTCCCAACAGATTCATGCTGACACTCTTATAAATAATGTGTCTCACCCATTATAAAAAAATAAAAAATAGTTAAAACCAATTTAAAATCAAGACTTCTTGTAACCCGAAACATTCACCTCTTTTATAATTGAAATTCTTCTTCTTATCTAACAGCTAAGACTAAATATATTATTTTTTTTGGATTACAAAGGGGCATAAGCACAAATGGAAAGAAAATTACATCGGGACAAAGAAACACCCGTAAAATCATAAAAAATGACATGTCGCGCAGCTAATATATAGTGACGTTACATACTTGTACATGTTTGATTTTAACATTATCAATTTAGTGACGCTAAAATTAGAGTCAACAATAATCTAGCCTTACTTTTAGCGTTCACATTTGTTAATGCTAATTAGCGTCAGCATGGACACTAGTGTTTAGCATCAAAGCTTTTAATATTGTCAAATTTTTATGATAAATTAAGACTAAACTATTTTAGCGTCCGAATATTGCCATTTAGCGTCCATATTTTGTGGACACTAAAACATAATTTTTTTGTAGTGAAATATATAGTCAATGCTAGTTAGCACAAATTAAAATAGGACGGATCTATATATTTTTTTTATAACTATGACGGATCTATATTCAATTGCAATGAAAATAATAAATAAAAAATTTAAAATAAAGGTTGAATATGATTTTATTCCTTTAAAAATCACATTCTTTTAAGTTTAGTCAAAAAAAGTTAGTCCTATTAAAATTTAATGATGATTTTAATCCTCAAAATATTAAACTTTTTAAAAACAATCACTATTTAAAAAAATTTACAAAATATAGATACCTTTAGATGTCGTTTGTTATAGCTTTTTTTAGAAAAAAAATCACTTATTTTATAAAAATAATCACTTTAAAAAATATTGCACCTGTTTGTTATAGATTTTTAAAATAATCAAAAGCTAAAAATAATCAGAAAACAGCTAAAAATGAGAAGCTACTAGGTTATTGCACCTGTTTGTTATAGATTTCTCAAATAATAGATTATTTTTAGAGGAGAAAGAAGATAAATGTTAAAAAATGAAAGTTATTTTGTAATTCAAAAAAATCACTTTTACATGTTGTATCCAAACAAACTAAAGATTATTTTATTTAAAAAAGTGATTTTTCTTACAATAAACAAACACAAATTAAATTCTACTTTTCTGTAAAATCTCTAAAAACTTATCTTTAAATTATTGAACATCGAAATCACTATTTTTTGAATCTGTATAACAAGGGGGGCCTTAGTCTTCAAAATAGTCTTCACATAATGCAAATAAAGACTTAAAATGAATGAGTTTTTTTTGAGAAGGACTAAATTTGAAAATTTATAATTTTATTGACAACAAAATTCAGATGGGCTGTTGGGAAAATGCTAAAAAGTTTTTTTGGAACACTATTTAAACATTATTTAAGTATATTAATATAGAAATTTCTTGAAATTTGTGTATTTTTTGGTTTAAAATTGTAGAAAGTTATATTTTCAATATTATTTTACTCTTAAATTTTCTCTTTTGCTATTCTTAACAAGTGTGTCGAAGACATATATAGATTTAGCATGACCTAAACACTGGTAGGAGATTTTTCTCCCTCGCTATCATAAGATAGTCAGACACATAAAAAATGTTCATTGAGAATGATTTCACAAAAAAAGAAAGTATAATTGAGAACCTGATTCATTAGAAAATAGTGAATTATTGGCTTATTGCATTTAACCAAGTTGTTTATGATCATAATGAAGAGAATATTGGGAGGGAATCTGTAGCTTAGTCAGCATTGCATGAAGTAGGTCCCATTTTTGCACAGATGCAAACAGTGATGGGAAACAGATTCATTTTTTGGAGAGAACAGAAAAGACATAAGAGACCCCATTTTGTATTAATTTGGCAACACAAAAACAAAGGGAACCACCTGCTTGTAAGGACCCCAAAGAGAAGTGACCTTAGCCTAAATAGATGCGATGGTGTCGTGTGGTTGTTGTCTATTTTGGGACCACAATCAAGTATCAATTCAAATATTAATTATTTTAAGCCACTAGGTTTGGTTTGGTGGTGAGGAATTTGGATAGTATGCATGAGATCCCGAGTTCGATTCTCTGCTCCGTTGTAAAAATAAAATAAAATAGATTAGCAAAAAAAAAAATATATTTTATGCATAAAATTACCTTGGTTTAATTATTATTTAGCTCGTGCGCAAAATCTGAATTACTAATATTCTATTTTTGAATATTAGAGTGTTAGAGTCTGTTTGAAACAATTTTGGTTTTTAGTTTTAAAAATGTGTTTTATAAAAGTGTTTTAGAAAACTATTTTTAAAAAGAGAAAAACAAAATTTCTCTAACCTGCTTTACTTTTTTAGTCTTATGTCATCTTTTATAAATTTTGAGGTTAAGTTTGTTAGGAGGCAAGCGAATTTGGTTGCTGATACTCTTGCTAGGGCGGCCAATTCTTGGGCTAGCTTCCATAGGTTTGAGAATATTCCCTTTTGTATTAAACGTTTAGTTTTTAATGAAATGCAGTAAGTTTGTTTGATTCAAAAAAAAAAAAAAAGTTTTTGAAAACACTTTTGTAAAATAGGACCACCAATCAAGTTTTTTAGTTTTTAATTTTTAGAAAACTAAAAAACTGTTTTTGAGAAGAGAATCAAGCAGGCCCTTAATATCAAAACTTCTTTCCAACAACTTAATTCATATGATTCTTAAGATGGCAAGTGAGATCGACAGTTGTAAGAAAACTCATTTAAAGGATCTCGACAAAAAGATATTATTTTTATTAGGTATAGGCAGTTTTAGGAAGGTTGGATTAAACTCAATTGTGACAGCGCTCATAAATATCCCTACTTTGATCAAGCGCATATTTGTGACTTAAAAACATAAATTGGCATGCCCAGTTTTACGATACATGGCCTGAAGGAAACCGATTAGTTGATTGGTTAGCAAATTTCAGTTTAACTTTGAACTCTTATGATTTGCATGTTCTAGAGCACCTCCTAGAAAACTTCAAAGTCTTTTTTCTTTTAATGATATTTTCAGAACTTGCATATGTCTTGAAGTGTTGCTGTAGTTTTTTAGTTTCTTTTTCTTTCGGGTTTTGCCCTCTTTTTGTCAAAAAAAAGTGTTAATACCAAAACAAAAATACCTTAGCCTAATTATTATTTAAGGTTATTTGGATCAATAACTTATATAATTTTCAGCTTGTAGTCTAGCATATGGTCAACAAAAAAGGCTATAGTATAATATCATAAACACTTGTCATAATAAACGTTTATCGTTTATTTTATTTCTTAAAATTTGGTATTTAGTTTAAAACCGATTAATTATTTTTTAAGAAGCTAAATAATATATTAAAAATAAGTTAAGCATAAGGTATGTTTAACCACAAATAAATACATGAAGTTTAACAACTATAAAAAATAATGACACATATGCCAAAAAAACAACATGTTCCTGGCACAACCCTAAACAAACCAAAGAGTTCAACCACCACATATTCAATTCAAAATTAAAACTTTACTTAGAAGTTTTCAGCCACCACCAAGTTATGATTTTCACCTTATCAACTAAATTCTCAGCGGTCGAAACTTTTTGGGTAATCATAACCTGTTATTTATTTCTTTCCAAAGATTCTAACATGTACGTAATTAACCAACCAACTCACTTGTAGATCAAATCGAACATCTTTACCAATCAAAAAGAAATTACAAAATTGTAATGCATGCTCCTCAATGATATGCGGAAGATGACCAGAGACACCTATCCACGGAAGAATTTTAATCCAAGCGCTGAGAAAAATCACAACCCACGAGCAAGTGATAGGATGTTTCAACAACTCTATATCCACATGTGCACACTTTTTTTTTTTTTTTTTTTGACTAACATGTGCACACTTATGCTTCCAGTAATAACGTGGAACTAGTTCTATTGTTCACTAGTGTATGGCCCAATAGAATGACAAACATTATGTATAAATCATTTTTATAACAAAACATAAAAAATAGTTAAATTATTTATATGTTAGCTATGATTTGTTTTCATAAGTTATGTTGGAGAGTTTATAATAAAAATAAGTTGAAAATAGCTTAAGAAAAATGTCATAAGCCATTACAAATAAAAAAAAATAGATTCGGGCGGTTATTTTGTGGTGTTTTCAAGTCCTTCAAAATTACGGTTGAGCATCAGGTGGTTATGAATCGGTTCGGATCCGAATTATCAATGTTAGACGAGATCGAGAGGACCATATAAAATTCCCAATTCGACCGTAAATGGATTCCATTTGAGAGGGTCAATCGATTAGGACGGATCACATTTTGAATTGGGTCTCATAAAAAATGGTCAATTTGGACTTTTTCTACATTTTTCCTGCGGATAGTACTTTTTCTACATATTTTCACTCAAAAAATATTCCCCATCTAATTACCAAAAAACAAATTGGGCTGAAAAATACACTATATACTTTGCAGCTGTATGATTTAATTGGTTGTTATAATTTTTAAATTTATTTTGAGCTACAATAATTTTATTTTTACAAATATTTTAAGTTTAAAATTTAATTAAATAGCTACAATAACTGGTATAATATTAGATTAAAAAAAATCATAATAACAATGTCAAGCTTCTCAAAAACGACTTGAGATCATTAGTGTTTTTAATGTCAAACTTATCAAAAGTAATTTGAAAAGGTTTAGCTTGCTCCACTTCAACTTGCAATTTTTTGTTTTGCAATCTAGTTACAAGTGTGGAACTTGTGGGATACATTCGAAAGCTGTAAAAGTTATACGAGTTCTAATCGATTTAAACATGTTTCATATCATATAACAACAATATCACATAACATGTTTAAACCAGAAGCGGAAGCAAAATTAAAAGCTACTAACCTCCAGCCATTGCTTAGTCTCCTTGCTTGTTGATGCTGCAAGCTTTCTGTTTCAACGTTCCAAACCCTTACTTACTCAAACTCGATGGTGTGAATTCGATGAAGAGAGAAAGCAGGTTCGGTGACCATGAAACAGTGTGAATACGTTCTATTTATAGAGTCTTGCCCATCACAAGGTCTTGGAACGTATTTGCACTTTTTGGGGGCTGAACTTAAGCACAATTCAGTTACATTCAAAGTGTGTATATCTGATTATGGGATAAGTGAGAGAAAAAGAGTGGACCAACTCATATGCTTTTTCCCCAAGAATAGGACTCCACAACAACTTAATTTGAAGCCCAAATATAGGGAAAAAGCCAACATTCTCCCACTTGGTCCATCTAACCCATAATCGATCATGACAAGGAACTAAATATAGGAATCATGGCGACATGTCCTCTTATTATGAGTAGTATCTTCCATGTATTACAATATATCAAGTCTCTCAATATCAATCCCCAACTTAATGAAATAACCACATGTTTATTTCTGGTCTAAATGAAGTGAATTTTTCTCAAAAATTAATAAATGTGCACATAACAAAAGAAGAAAAATTCAAACTGAATAAGAGTTTCATCAAAATAACAAAAGTTGCTTAAAATTACATCGTGGAACCAAGTCCCATCCGTACTACATGATCCTTGAAATTCTTTGGTGGCATGCCTTTAGTCAAAGGATCGGCAATCATTAACTCTGTGCTAACGTGTTCAATGACCACTTTATTTTCTTTAACACGTTCTCTTACAGCTAAGTATTTAATGTCGATGTGTTTACTTCGACTTCCACTTTTATTGTTCTTAGCCATAAAAACCGCAGCAGAGTTGTCACAATACATCTTTATTGGCCTTGAGATAGAATCAACAGCTCTAAGCCCAGATATGAAACTCTTCAACCATACACCATGCGAGGTAGCCTCAAAACAAGAAACGAACTCGGCTTCCATAGTGGAAGTAGCAGTCAATGTCTGCTTTACACTTCTCCAAGATACAGCTCCACTAGCTAGCATAAAAACATAACCCGATGTTGATTTTCGGGTATCAGTGCAACCAGCGTAGTCTGAATCGGAGTAGCCAATTACTTCCAAGTTATCTGTTCGTTTGTACATGAGCATGAAATTCTTTGTTCCTTGAAGATATCTCATTACCTTCTTTGCAGCTTTCCAGTGGTCAACACCTGGATTACTCTGATATCTTCCCAAAACTCCAACAGCATATGCAATGTCAGGTCTGGTGCAAACCTGAGCATACATAAGGCTTCCTACAGCTGAAGCATATGGGATGTTCTTCATGTGTTCCCGTTCAAAGTCATTTTGTGGGCATTGACTTAATTCAAATTTATCACCTTTCACAATGGGAGCCACACTCGGTGAACAATTTTTCATATTAAATCTCTCAAGAACTTTATTGATATAGGCCTCTTGAGACAAACCCAAAATGCCTCGATTTCTATCTCTATGGATCTTAATGCCAATGACATAAGATGCCTCTCCCATATCCTTCATATCAAAGTTCCTTGAGAGAAATTGTTTCACCTCATATAGCATACCCTTATCATTTGTTGCAAGCAAAATATCATCCACATATAACACAAGGAAACAAATATGGCTCCCACTGACCTTTTGGTATATACATTGATCCATGACGTTCTCTTCAAAACCAAATGAAGTGATTACTTCATGGAATTTTAAATACCATTGGCGAGAGGCTTGTTTTAATCCGTAGATGGATCTATTAAGCTTGCAGACTAAGTTCTCACTAGAGTAGAATCCTTCAGGTTGTTTCATGTAAACCTCTTCCTCTAGTGAACCATTTAGGAATGTTGTTTTCACATCCATTTGATGTAACTCAAAATTAAAATGAGCTACTAATGCCATAATTACTCGAAAAGAATCCTTTTTAGACACAGGTGAAAAGGTCTCTGTGTAGTCGATTCCCTCTCTTTGAGTGAATCCTTTGGCAACAAGTCTTGCCTTATATCTTTCAATGTTGCCTTGTGAGTCTCGTTTGGTTTTAAAGACCCATTTACATCCAATGGCTTTTACACCATTAGGCAACGTGACAAGATCCCAGACTTTATTTGACGCCATTGAATTCATCTCTTCTTTCATAGCATCGTGCCACAAGTTTGATTCCTTGCAACTCATGGCTTGTGAAAACGTTTCAGGGTCATTTTCGGTTCCTACATTGTAGTCTGATTCTTGTAGATACACTTCAAAGTCATTAGGAATTGCTGGCTTTCTGACTCTAGTAGATCTTCTTAATGTTATCTCATTATCTTCTTGAGGATCTTGTTGTTCAACTGGTTCAATAACAGGTTGTTCAACATTTTCTTGATGTTCCTCATCAATAACTTGACCTACGTGATCATTTCCAACATTTTGTGGAATTTCAATTGTTGTCTGTCGAACACCCTTTTGTACTTGAGGGGTGTGAATGACAAACAGCCTATCACTTGATCTGGAAGATTCAGCCTCATGGTGATTTTTCTCAGATATTATATCTTTGAAATGATCACTCCCACTAATCAAGTGATCTTCAAGAAATTTTGCATTTCTTGATTCCACAATCCTAGTTTTAAGAGAAGGACAATAGAATCTATAACCTTTAGATTTTTCAGCATATCCAATGAAGTGACCGCTAAAAGTCCTTGAGTCTAGTTTATTTTCTTGTGGATTATAAATTCTCACTTCAGACGGGCAACCCCAAACGCGTATGTGGTTCAAACTCGGTTTCCAACCCTTCAATGGTGTCTTTGACACAGCCTTGGTTGGAACTCGATTTAATAAATACGCAGCCGTCTTTAAAGCTTCTGTCCACAAAAATTGAGGAAGATCGACATTACTCCTCATACTTCTTACCATGTCAATTAATGTTCGGTTTCTTCTTTCTGCCACACCATTCTGGTCAGGGGATCCAGGTGTAGTGTATTGGGCAACAATCCCATGCTCTTGAAGAAACTTTGCAAATGGACCGGTTGCTTGTCCACTCTCAGTGTATCTACCGTAGTACTCTCCACCTCTATCAGATCTCACGATTTTAATTTGTTTTTCACATTGTTTCTCTACTTCAGCCTTGAAAACCTTAAATGCTTTTAAAGCTTCATCTTTAGAATTAAGTAAGTAGAGATGCATATATCGTGAAAAATCATCTATAAAGGTGATAAAGTATTTCGGACTACTTGCGTCCATGTCTGGACAACAAATATCTGTATGTATGATTTCTAATAGGCTTGAACTCCTATGTGCACCCTTTTTGAACTTGTTAGATTGCTTACCCTTAATGCAATTTATACAAGTCTCGAAATCGGCAAAATCTAGGGTACTAAGTATCCCGTCATTTACTAATCTCTTAATTCTATCGATTGAGATGTGTCCCAACCTTCGGTACCATAACATTGAGGATTTTTCATTCATAACACATCGTTTCAAACCAGCAGTAGCAGTAACATGCATTGAATTATAAGCAGCGTTATTTTGTAAATTAATAAAATAAAGACCATCGCGCAATTCACCATAACCAACAATTCCAGATTTATTAACCAAAGTAAAACCAGAATCCTTAAAATTAAATGAATAGCCAAGAGGCGCGAGTCTAGAAACAGAAATCAAATTCTTCGAAAAACTAGGAACATAAGAGGTCTTTTCTAAAACTAAATTAAAATTGCTGCTTAAAATTAAATTGCACGTTCCAATGGCCTCCACATGTGAACGCGCCTGCCCTCCTGAATAGACATGCTGTTCACTTCCCACCGGTTTCCTGAGGTTTTGCATACCCTGCAAGGTATTCGAAACATGGATTGTAGAACCAGAGTCAATCCACCATGTGTTATGATTTATATTAACCATATTAGATTCATAACAAACAAATGTAAATGGAGTACCTTTCTTGTCTAGCCAACTCTTAAACTTTATGCAGTCTTTCTTCATGTGCCCTTTCTTTTTGCAGAAGAAACACTTAGACTCTTTCTTTATGATTGGCTGAGGAGGGATGTTGCCTTTATCCTTAGCAGATCCCTTCTTTTTCTTTCCTTGAACAGTTAAATTAACTTTCTCACCTTCCTCCATCATCAACCTTTCCTCTTCCTGAACACACATGGTCAACAATTCATTGATTGACCACTTATCCTTATGTGTGTTATAGGATATCTTGAAAGGACCATATTGATGAGGAAGAGTGCATAAGATGTAATGAACAAGGAAGGAATCAGACATTGTTACCTCCAAACTCTTAAGTTGAGCCGCTATATCCCTCATACGCATGATATGATCACGCACTCCCCTCACTTCAGTGAGTTTCATGTTAGAGAACTTAATTATCAAGGTGCTGGCGCGAGCCTTATCCGATGACACAAATTGTTCATCAATGGCAGCGATAAGATTCTTGACATTCTCGTGTTGCTCTACTGAACCCCGAATGCCGGCAGAAATTTTTGTCTTTATGAACATTACGGAGAGGCGGTTAGACCTCTCCCACTTCTCATAAAGATCAACCTCATCTGGCGTGCTGGCTGCAGTAATTGCAGCTGGTTCATCTTTCCTTATGGCATAGTCAATGTCCATCCAGCCCAAATGAAGAAGAATTCTCTCCTTCCAGACTTTGTAATTATCACCGCTTAGCTCGGGAATTTCACACTTAAAGTCAGAGAAATTTGCAGATTGAACAACTGCATAAATTAACAAACATGCTCATTAACCATAATTGAGACAAAGTAAATAAATTATATGATTTACCAATGCAAATCATATCTTAATTATATATAAATCCAGTGACATAACACTTGCTTGTGAGCTAAAGTTTTACTCATATTAGATTTATATAACAACTTTATGATAAAACTATCAAACATGAAATCTTAATTCCTGCGGGTAAATCAAGACATGTAATTTGATATTTTATCCTAATTGAACACACAAACACAACAAAGTTCCTGTGGGTAGATTTTATCATATAAGCATGTTTAACTACAATTGATGTTTTTAAAAGTGATTCTAATAGCTCAATGTAAAATTTTAATCAAATAAAGATGCTGTGGCTACTCTCAATTAATCATAATTTTATTAATCACTCAACATCAAACTTAATAAGGACCTGAATGTATGCACAGAAAACTGAAGAGTGCAGTCCTTTAATAGGTTACAGTACTGAGAGACACAATCAATATTATTTTGTGCAAACTAAATAAATAAAAGCTGCATAGCCTAGTGGTTCTGGTTCTGTTAAGTGTTTTTCCATTAAAGGTCCTGTGTTCGAATCTGCTTGGCACCAGTTTTCCCTTTTTACGTTTTAAAATTGAAAAACAGGCGTAATGAGGAAAAATAATTTCACAAAACATGGCCCAGCAAGGATCGAACTCGGGACACTCACGTATAAATCAGTAATAAAACCACTAGGCCAGGACGATTATTGTTTATTAAATCAGCAACCTAATATTTATTAAATATACAATAATTATATGGTGTCATCTTCAACCTTCATCCGGGTCCTTTTTGACCCGGTTTTGACCCGCGATCCAGCACGGAAACCCGACGGTTTCAGGCCAATTTTGATGTCGAAAACGATGAAAAATTATCCAGAACCATTATGTAAATCGTTTCCAATATGTTTCCGGTTTTAATTTGGTTTAAAAAGGAACAAACTTTAATATCCAAAAATTGAAATAGTTAAGCATCGTTGGAAACGATTTAGCAAGGCAGAGGTATAAGAAGACTCTGATACCAAATGTAAAAGTTATACGAGTTCTAATCGATTTAAACATGTTTCATATCATATAACAACAATATCACATAACATGTTTAAACCAGAAGCGGAAGCAAAATTAAAAGCTACTAACCTCCAGCCATTGCTTAGTCTCCTTGCTTGTTGATGCTGCAAGCTTTCTGTTTCAACGTTCCAAACCCTTACTTACTCAAACTCGATGGTGTGAATTCGATGAAGAGAGAAAGCAGGTTCGGTGACCATGAAACAGTGTGAATACGTTCTATTTATAGAGTCTTGCCCATCACAAGGTCTTGGAACGTATTTGCACTTTTTGGGGGCTGAACTTAAGCACAATTCAGTTACATTCAAAGTGTGTATATCTGATTATGGGATAAGTGAGAGAAAAAGAGTGGACCAACTCATATGCTTTTTCCCCAAGAATAGGACTCCACAACAACTTAATTTGAAGCCCAAATATAGGGAAAAAGCCAACAAAAGCTTCAAAAAAGATACCGTTTTGAATTTGTTATTTCATTTTTACCATTTCTAATATTTAAAAGAAGTGAAATGCAAATAATATTTGACACTATAAAAAAAATGCCAATTTATTGGCGGTCTAAAGCCTCAAATAAGTTACAGAAACCGCCAATAATTATACACTTCTTGATTGCAAGGTGTATGTGTCATTATCAATTATTGTAAATGTTTGTTTTGTTGTATACGTTTTTTCTTGTATATATTGCCTATCAAGGGTATTTTTAATAATTTTATAATCTAATTCAAATATATTTTAGTGATTTTCTAAAATTTTAGAATAATGTTTCCAGGAGTTTCAATTATTAACAAAACAGTTTTTTTAAAGATTCCTTCGAACAAAATTCTTGTCATTATATATTCATGAAAAAGATATTTTTGGAAATAATTTGTGTGTCTTTGAGATAGTTGGTCGCCGAGTCAAACGAGACTTTAAAGTCCTAGCATGGTTTCTCCGGCAACGGAGAGCCTATTTGGCTAGGGCCGGCTTTGGCAAAGCTACTAACTAATGAAATTTTATGGTTGTAGAGGACTAGTTTCTATTCATCCCTGCAGAGCGCTTGTTTTTCTTCTTTGAGTGATTCACTATAGAAAACAAAACAATGGCTGATGATCAAGAATGGAAAACGGTAAACAGAAGGAGACGACAAACAAAACATCTTATTCCCGACATAGCAACGATTAGAAGGAAATATAATATGGAACAGCAAACGACATATTTCTTCACAGACATCCCGGACAGCTTTGGAGCAAAGGCGATGTTAGACATTTTTCAAAATAACGGAAACATTACTGAAGTGGTGATTCCAGCTAAGAAGGACAAATGAGGTAGGCATTTCGGCTTTGCTCGCTTTGAAAATGTCACGGATACTCGAAGGTTTGGGCTGTATCTTGACACCATTATCATAGGAAGGGATAAGATCAGTGTGAATCTTTCAAGATTTCAAAGAGATAGGGCTGGACAATGTAACAACCAATATGATGAGGGGAATGTCCACAACAAACAGTCTGATGTTAATATGAACATCTCTTTTGAACGCCAGAAACATAATCATGTCAGTGCAGGCGATGAATCTTATGGGCATGCTTTACGTTTTGGAAAGATCGGGGGGAAGAAAGAATGTAACAATCAAACAACACTCTCTTTCGTGTCGGAGAAGGAAGATTTGGAACGGTTGAAGAAAGCCTTTGTCGGAGTAGTAAGGCAACCGGGACTGTCTTATAATATACAGAATGAATTCCATATACAAGGGTATTTTGGTGTCAAAGTGACACCACTAGGTGCCAATCTGACTCTTTTAGAAGGGCAAGATGAGGGAGAGGTTGAAGCTTTAATGGAAGAAGCTAGAGATTGGATGGAACAATGGTTCAAGGAAGTTCGACCTTGGACTGAAAAAGATGTTGACTTGGAAAGATTAGTTTGGCTGAGAGTCTACGGAATACCGGCACATGCATGGAATGAATCCTTCTTCACTATGATATCTAAGTCATGGGGATCTTTTATCAACGCCGACGATGTAACAACGAAGAAGTTATCTTTAGATGTCGCACGTATTTTGATCCGTACATCAGGTCAAAGGGTGGTGGATGAGTTTATCGATGTAAAGGTGAACAACCAATTTTTTCATATCCGAGTTATTGAAGATTCATACGGTCCTATGAGGATCATGATCCCTCAAGCTCATAGACAGGAAGGGAGAGATGAGGACTCCGAAGAGGAGGAAGAGGCAATTTTTCAGAAGGTGGAGGTGGAAGAGGAGGAAGAGAGAGAGAATGCGGTGGTGGTGAAGAAAATTTATTAGCATTAATTCCTTATGATAATGTTATTAAAAAGTGTGAAGAAGTTACAAGAAAAGAGGTAGAGGGGAGCAATTTTAGGGAGGATAGGGTGGAAAATTCAAACCTTATGGTTATTGATGCAAATTTGAATTTGAATCATGATGTTGTTGAAGATTTTGTGGGAGATGACGTGGAGATGGATAAAACATTGGCTCTGGAGGATGGTAATTTAGGTGGGCCAGCCAATTCTAGCAATTTATGTCACATGAAGCAGGGGGTTCAGATAGCATTTTAGTCTCATCTAATGAACTGGGCCGTGTAAGTCAGCCCAATAGTCTATTAGTTATGGAAAGAGGAGGTACAAGAGAAATGAAATGTAGTGTTTACCAAGATGGGCCAAAAGTTGCTTTACTTAGATTGAAAAATGGCCCATCTCCCTCACTATCAATGTGTCCCAACGAAAATTTTTTTGTTTCCACCGCAAAACGTAAAACGGTGGTTCCAAGAAAAACTCCAACATCACCAAACCTTCCATCAAGATCTTTGAGAAATCAATACCAACTTGCTCAAAGCCTAGAGGGACGAAACCAATCAAAGGATTCAAGTTCGAGGTCGAACTCATCTTGTAGTGTTAATGAATCGACGCAAAATAAGGTGGAGTTAGAAACATGTTCACGAAATCCAATGGGGAAGCACAAGAAATTGAAGAATTCGAGTAGCTCTATTTCGTCAGCTGGGTCGGTTCTTTGTTGTAGCTCTTTGAAATCAGTAGAAATTAAAAATTGCAATAAGAATTTCTGGGACAAGCATGAGAAAGAGGTTGCTTCAAAAGTTTGGAAGGGGGTGACAGAGTTGGGGGTTGAAGGTGAAAAGGACGATGAGTTGTATGTAGAGAAACTTTTGGTCAGTGAAAAAAGAATGGAAGAAACTAGCAGAACCAGGGAGCAAAATAAATTCATTGACCCATGAAGATTATGTCCTACAATATTCGTGGATTGGGCAATTCGGCTAAATGTCGTCGGCTTAGCTCCTTATTAAATTCAGGTGCGTTTGACATGTGTTTAATCCAAGAAACTAAGAGAAGTGAGTTTGATGATTTTTTAATTCATGATTTATGGGGAAATAAGGATGTTGAATGGGTGGGCAAAGAATCTAATTGATTGTCGGGAGGTCTGTTGTCTGTTTGAAACTCTAGTATTTTTAAACTGCATTTTAGTTTTACAGGAGATGGTTTTCTAGGTGTTTGTGTTGAATGGAAGGAAAACTTGGTTTACATTGATAATATTTACTCCCCTCGCAGTTTGTCTGGAAAAAGGAAATTATGGAGTGATTTACTAGATTTTAAATCAAACAATGAGAAGAGTGAATGATGTATAGGAGGCGATTTTAACGCAGTTCTGAATGTGGGAGAAAGAAGAGGTAGTAATGGGGGGAGTAGCCAAAATGAAAGGACAGATTTTTCCCTTTTTGTCGATTTAATGGAGGTTGTAAATGTATCAATGGCAGGGAAAACATTCACTTGATTTAGCAATGATGGTACAACAATGAGTAGATTGGATCGATTTTTATTATCGGAAGGCTTTATTGAAAAGGGCGGTATTTCAGACTAGTGGATAGGAGATCGTGATATATCAGATTATTGTCCAGTTTGGCTCCTTTGCTCGAAGCCAAATTGGGGGCCAAAGCCTTTCAAGTTCAATAATTGTTGGTTAGATCATCCAGAATTCATCCCTTTTGTAACCTCTGTTTGGGAGAGTTTAGATATTAGAGGTAAAAAAGCGTTTGTTATAAAGGAGAAATTGAAAAAGTTGAAGGAAAGCTTGAAGAAGTGGAATAGAGAGGTATTTGGTATAATTGATCTTAATATTGATAATACTGTGACAGAATTGAATCAGGTGGAAGACATGATGGCAAACTGTACAGGAGAATCGAATGTTCCCCAAACTAAGGAATTAGTTAAGAAAATTTGGGAGCAACTACATCACAAAGAAAGTCTTCTCAAACAAAACTCCAGGCTTAAATGGATTCAAGAGGGAGATTCCAACACTCGGTTTTTCCATGCGAGTATAAAAGGGCGTAGACGAAGAAATCAATTGTCGATTCTAAAGAAGGGGGAGACGTGGATTCAAGGGGCGGACAACATCAAAAAAGAAGCGAAGGATCATTTTTCTTTAATTTTCTCTGAGGAGTGGAATAATAGACCGTTCTTACAGGGAATTGATTTTAATATGCTTTCAGCTGAAGACAATGCCTTTTTGCTGGAACCTTTTGCGGAAGAAGAAGTCAAGGAGATAGTGTGGAGTTGTGATGGCAATAAGAGCCCTGGTCCTGACGGGTTCAATCTAAATTTTCTAAAACATTGCTGGAACACTGTGAAAAAGGATGTGATGGCTTTTTTGGTAGAATTTCATGGTAATGCTACTCTTCCTAAAGCTCTAACGGCTTCTTTTTTGGCGCTTATTCCTAAAAATGATCACCCTCAAGATCTTTTTTATTATCACCCAATTTGTTTGATAGGATTGCTTTATAAAATTCTATCTAAATTTTTGGCATCGCGATTAAAAAGAGTTTTGGGGAAACTTATTTCTAAATGTCAATCTGCCTTTTTACCACAAAGACAAATTTTGGATGGAGTTGTGGTGTTAAATGAGATTATTGACTTAGCAAAGAAGAGGAAAGATAAATGTATGTTTTTTAATGTGGACTTCGAGAGAGCCTATGATACAATCAATTGGAGATTTTTGGAGCGTATGATGATTAAAAGGGGGTTTGCGGAAGGTTGGATGAAATGGATGCGAGCTTGTATTTTTGAAATTTCTATGTCAATACTTGTTAATGGAAGCCCAACTGAAGATTTCAAAGTTCAGAAAGGCCTACGTCAAGGTGACCCTCTCTCACCTTTTCTCTTTTTAATTGTGACTGAAGGCTTAACTGGTATGGTCAGAAAGGCAGTAGATATTGGTAAATTTAAGGGGTACAAGGTCAATGACTCGCTAGACTTTCAACTACTTCAATTTGCTGATGATACGATTTTGATGGGAGAAGGATCTTGGGATAATTTATGGACTTTCAAAACAGTGCTTCGAGGCTTTGAGTTGGTATCGGGTCTTAAAATTAATTTTATGAAGAGTAAACTCTATGGACTCAATGTGGAGGACGAGTTTTTGGCAGCAGGTTCTACTTTCTTGTCGTGTCGATCTGATGCAATACCATTCAAATTTCTTGGTATTCCGGTTGGGGCAAATCCAAGGAGACGAGAAACATGGAGACCGGTGGTGGAGGCTATGTCTAAAGATTAAATAGATGGAGTGGAAGCCATTTATCTTACGGAGGCAGAATTACTTTGATCAATTCGGTGTTGGCAAGTCTTCCGCTCTACTTTTTTTCTTTTTTTAAAGCACCATCTTGTGTCTTAAAACAGCTGGTGAGGATTCAAAGAAATTTTTTTATGGGGTGGAGGTTTAGAGGAGAAAAAATTGTGTTGGGTGAAGTGGGAACATATATGTTTACCTAGAGAAAAAGGAGGATTAGGTGTAAAAAATCTAGAACTCTTTAATGTGGCATTATTAAGTAAGTGGAAATGGAGATGCGTCAATGAAAGCGACGCGGTTTGGGTGGATATTTTAAGATTCAGATATGGTCATTTATCTTCGAACCTTTTGTATAATGAATCGTTACCCCTTGGAGCTAAGGTGTCCATCTGGTGGAGAGATTTGGCTAATGTGGGTGATACAATCAGTGCTGGATGGTTTAAGTCGAATGTTCGAAGCATAGTTGGTAACGGTAGAAATATAGCTTTTTGGAAGAATAAGTGGATGGGCAACAATGCTTTCAATGAGTTGTTTCCTCATCTTTTTGCAAAGGAAGTAAACCGAGATGTGATGATAGCTGATAAAGTTTTAAATAGTACTGTTGGTTCAAATTGGAGCTGGGAATGGCGAGAACAATTAACAAGTACAGAAGAACAGGAACTATCCGACTTAACGGAGCTGCTGACAGAGTTTACTTTCAACCCGATAGGGTGTGATAGATGGAGATGGGTGCCAAAGTCCGAGGGAACTTTACGGTAAAATCTTGTTATAATTTGTTGTTACACCTTGGTAATATTGATGTATTTGCCCCATGTTTATTGGTGACAATTAGAAAACTTTGGAAGAATGATTTACCATCAAAGCTGGGAATTTTTGGTTGGCGTTTGCTATTAGAGAAGTTGCCGACTCGGGTAGCTTTAGCACATAGAAATATAATAGCTAATGATAATGATCTAAACTGTGTTTTCTGTTCTTGCTCGATGGAGGACTCCAATCATTTGTTTTTCAATTGTCTCCATGTGAATCATCTTTGGAAGAAGATATATGAATGGATGGGCAAGAATTACAACAACCAGAATGTAGGACTTTCACATTTTATGCACTTTGGGGCTATGGTGAAAATGAATAAGGGAATGAAAATTCGGCATTTTGGTTAGCAACAACATGGAGTATCCGGCGAATGAGGAACAATATTATTTTTAAAGGTGAAGAATCAAATTTCCAAGGCCTATTTGAACGTATTAAAATCACATCCTGGTATTGGTTCTTAGGTAGAGCAGGGCGTTATTGTAATTTCAATTTTTCGGATTGGTGTAATAATCCTTTATTGTGCCTTAGTAGCATATAAATGTGCCTTTTTGCGAATTGTAAGGGTTTGAGTACCCTTGTGCTCCTTATTAATTTCATCTTTTGCTTATAAAAAAAAAAACACCCTCTTAGTTTTTTGAATAAAAACCTAATGTTTCTCCCTGATACTATCATTTATTATACAGTATTGTTTATTTTTCTGTACTTTTTAATTTGCCATTCAATTGTCTAGGACTATCTGCAAAATATAGAACATGTTCTTTTATTGTGCTGTATTTCTAGTTTATTTCTAAATCAATCAGGAACATATTCTCAAAGATATTGTATGAACACACTTTTTTTTTTTTGAATGGCTTATGAACACACTTTTTTACGTCGGTTGAAATTCATATATTTTCCACTAAACAATTCTTAAGTTTCTAATAAACAATTCATAAGGGGTGTCAATAGATAAAATCCCTCCCTCTTTGGGCCCTTTGTGTTTGGCAAACTTCGGTGGGATTTATTTTTCCCACCCTAATGATTGTGGCGCGCGCCCTACGAATTTATCAAAATACTTCTGTCCGCTACTTAAGTAGCGGACACCCCAAAAACACCATATGTTTATAATGTCCGCTACTTAAGTAGCGGACGTTATAAAAATGAGAATTTCTAAAATATAACGTCCGCTACTTAAGTAGCGGAAGGATAAAAAAGGAAAGTTGTAGGCGAGCGAGTAACGCGTAGGGTGACAAAAGTAATTCTCAACTTAGGTTAGGTTATGAAGGCAGTATGATGAGTACTCAAACTAATACATTAAAAAGGAAAAAGAAAAATACACAAGTTATAATGTAGAATACAGTACACGATGATCACTTGAGAAAGAAAAAGAAAACAAGGCAAAAATGGATACACCACCACTGACCAATCAAAATAAATTTTAGGTTTAATTGCACATGTGATTTATTTTGATTTTATTTTTAACAATGGAGTCATAAGGATTGAACTAATTAGGAACTCATGCATACTACTCAAATTTCTTAATATTAAATTGAATGTAGTGGCATTTATGGTTTAGTTATTTCATCAATAAAATTGTTTTCTTTTAAAATTGAACTTTTTGATTCTCAAGTATTCATATTTGTTACAATTTTAGTGCCAATCAATATTTTTAACCTCTAAAATTTTGGCTTCGAAAATTGTTATTTATTGCCCCAATTTTTAATTAGAAGATAAAATACTACTTTTATGGACAAAGTTCAACTTTTTTGGGCCAAAATTCACTATTTTCAAGACTATATTTGGATTGAGACCAAAAGTACAATAAACATGATAATTTAAAGGGGTAAAAAATAATTTTGAAAAAGAGAAACTATTTTTATGAGCTTGATAAAATTGAGGATAAGAAATGCAAGTAAACCTAAATTCTAACTCTTACTTAAAGATATATTATAAAGAATCCACACCACGCACAAGAAAGATAAATCAGTATTCAGTGTCGTTCATGACATTTTATGGATCTTAGGTCAAATATAAGATGAAAAGAAAATTCTTTCATTTAATATAATGTTTTCATAATCCATATTGATTTATTATCAACTTTATCATTTTCATGATCCAAATTTTCGTTTGACTGATTCAAATATTCATTCCTATTGTTAGCCAAATTTTCTTGGGTATCTACCTTTTTTAAAACAAATTTATCAAGAGCTCATTGTTGTGATTTTATTAGCTCTTCATTTTTATTTTCTTTCTTTTTTTATTATCAGATAAATGTTTCTTAGGCAACATCATCTAAGCTTCAAATAGAAACAAAAAAAACTCAAGTAGAGAACAATAGCACATCTGAAGTAGAATGCTGACTTCAAAGAAGATTCGAAAATCTTTAAGATCCAAATGGTTGAAATTGGATGCAAAATATAATTTGTTAAGTATTAACAATTTGTCGAAAATAAGTTAAATAACTTGTTAATAAAATTAGGAACGCAAGAAACAAAACAACAAGGTATCCTAACTAAGAAACATCTATAGCATCCATACATACCTTAGAAAAAACACAGAAATTAGAAACCCACAAAACAAACTCAACATAAACAAAGGCAAAAAACTACGAAGTTCTATTTTGATAATCCTGCCAATTATATATAATCACGTTTTCTACAAATTGAACCCCACTCACTTATTTAGCAGGTACAAAAAAAATTGGACCTCGGTTACATTTAGCAAGCATAATTGTTTTTATTTTATTTTATATACAATAGTAGGCAGACATAATAAAAAAAAATTGGGCTCCTTAAAATAATGGGTCTTAGGCCATGACACTCATTGCCTTAGCTAAGGGTCGGAGCTGTTAGTACTCATCAAGTCTTACATAGGCACAAAACTTTTAGGCACAAGGCACACACACAAAAATTAAAAAAATTAAATAAAAAATAAATTTCTCACATCAATCAATACTACTTTATTTCTTTTCTCTTTAATTTGTGTTACTTGTTGTATGTGCGCCTAAGAAATAATTATCTAGCCTTCTACCTATATAAATATTTCACTAGAAATCATTTTCACAATACTATCTTAATATGTTCCATCTTGAGCTTGGTATTAATTAGGATCGACTCATGCATTTGTGGGTATGCAACTTAAATGGGAAAGGTTGAACCAAACCAAACATGAACATTAATTGAAATTTGCTTTTTAGGCTCCCTATGTTGCTCTAAAATCTTCCGTCTTGATTAAATTACCCTTAGTCAATTTCGGAACTTACGTTTCGAAATGACTTATTTTTTTAAAAAAAATTGATATTTCGGATCCTAGGTGCCGAAATGACCTTTTTTTCAATGTTTTATATATTTCGGCACGTAAAATCCGAAATTAGTTCATTTTGGCACCTACGTGCCAAACTTAACTAATTCTGAAAATTAGTTAAGTTTGGCACGTAGGTGCCGAAACTAGTTAATTTCGGCACATAGGTGCCGAAATTAACTAATTTCGGATTTTACGTGCCGAAATAGTTTTTTATTTTCAAATATTTTATATATTTCGGCAGTTACAATCCGAAATTAACTAATTTCGGATTGTAACTGCCAAACCATCCAAGATCCAAAAAATTTGGGGTATTTTCGGATTTTTGAGGGGCTTAAGAGTACTGTAGGGGGGCCTAAAGAGCAAACTTCACATTCTATTCAATTAGGCCCGTGGGCTAATCTATAAGCCCAAAAATAAAATACAAAAATTGAAAACACATTTTAGAGTGACTTTTTCTTTTCGCGTCCCCCATGATACTCACGTGCTCTCTGCTATTTCCAATATACCTCCTCGCTATTTAGGATGTGAGTGTGTAAAATGACAAAAAATTTAAAAACATTGTTCGCCTTTGACACTGCGACCGTTGTTCGCATGCTACACTGAAAATGTTATTCGCATGCCACATAGCGAACTTGTTTGCAGTAAAATAAATTCTCTCATGTAGTAAAAAATGATTGTCACGTGGCCAAATGTGATTGGTCACGTAGGAGCGGTAAAATGCTTGAAAAATTCTATAAAATGTGGGGGGGCATTGTGTGAAAAAATCACATCAAACTCATTCTCTCCCTCCCTTACTCCCTCCCTTATTCTGTCATTCTTGTAAAAAAAAAAATAATTTATTGTTGTTTTTAATTTTATTTAGTTTCATCTAAACGACCACATAGTCCGTTATCAGTTACTCATATCGCTCTTACTCGTGTTGTTTAATTAGTCACATTGGTTGGGAACAATATGATAATTGACAAGAGACTTTTTGTGTCCTAATTGGAAATGATATGATTAACGTAGAGAAGCAGAGCCCCGTAGGACCGCCAGAGGATCATGTCCTAAAGTGGGACTTTTCCAAACACAAATGGGGCTGTCATACGCTGCTAAACTTTTTGGTTCATACCAGCTAAGTGGCTGCCTGTCGACCCAACTAAACTTTTTGGTGATAAACAATGGTAAGTGGAACATCATAATTTTTTTTGTCGTTAATATTAATATCAGTTCTTCCCATTTGTGCCGGTCCTTTTCTTTTGATTTCTAATTAATTTTGATGTAATTTTTGTGTCTAGTAACAATTATGTTAATGCAATTTTTTTGGGAACAAGTACATTTTTTTTTAAGGACATTTCAGTACATTTGTTATTTGTTAGCATATGTCTTATGTATATTGTTATAATTTTTTTTCCATGTGATTGTTCTAAATCCCCCAATTTTATAAAAAGACATATATATCCTATTAAAAGATATTTTCTATAATACATTCTACCCATTTGAGTAACACTAGAAAAAGAGCAATTACGAGTTGAATTTGGCCTAAAAATTTCCAATTTTGCATTATATCTACCCTAGATTTTCTAATTTTGCATCATATCTACCCAAGTTTGCCTATGTTGATATGAACATATTTAACCAAAAAAAGAGAGACAAATGGCAGATTGGGATTAGCTAGTAGGCAATGAGGGAGGTGAGGGAAGTAAGGGTGGCATGAATAAACCTAACTCCCAACTATAAACGAAACCCATACCATAATCAATATTAATATCACCGAAATAATTAAATGAAATGCTACCTATGCTTATCATGTCTGTCTTTTCTCTATCATTAAAAAAACCAAACTCTTGCTTTCACTTCCCCAACCATCCCAACAGGTGCTATGATCACATACATCAACACCAAAATTGTCATACGTTTGAAATTGTGGAATTACAATTGCCCTATAATATAAATTAATGATAGTGACGGATGTTATATAAGTGCAAGAAAAATTCTTATATTTCCCCTTCTCCCATTAAACTTATCTTAATGAATTATATATTTTTGACCATCATATATATTTCACTATTCAACATTAATAATGGACGTATTAAAAACCATTAATAATTAATCGTAGGTATTTAAAATATTGAATTTAAGTACCAACCAAAAAAAAAATATTGAATTTGTTTTTTTATGTTTTCACCATCAGTTTATTCTGGTTCGGGAGTCAGTTCTGACATCAAGTGGTTTCGGCTCCCTTCTGATTTCAGTTGCGGGAGATCGAACAGTGGTCCTCCCTACCAAGTCAGCGTCAATCCCACTGAACCAACTAATGATTGGTTAAAAAAAAAAACTTTGAATTTAAGTAGTATTTCTTTGTCAGGAATAATTAGACATATTTTCTTATATTTCTTATTTTAAGACACAAAACCTCATCCAATTTCTTAATTAAATGAACAACTTATTTCATATATTAATCTTGATAATTGATGAACAGCTCAATGATTAACATTTAATTAACTCACATGCATAACGTAGGAGTATATACGGTATACATATTTTAAGAGTCAATTTTTCATTATTTTTTCTCTATTGCATGGCATCTCCAAGAAATTTATTTTACTTTAAAGGACATGATTATACAATTACAATGTTAAAAACAAAGGTTAATTACACTTTTGATTTCTTATCTTTATTTTAGGTTTTAAGTTGGTAGCTTATTTTTTAAAAGTTTCAAGTCGTACCTTATCTTTTCTGCAGGTTTCAAGTTGGTATCTTCCGTCAATTTTTTAACTATTACCGTTAAATTTAGACATATGTCATTGATTTATATGTCCAAAAAATTGTCACATGTCCAAATTTAATTGTAATAATTAAAAAATTGACGAAATATACCAACTTGAAACCTACAGAAAAGATAAGGTACCAACTTGAAACTTTTAAAAAATAAGATACAACTTAAAACATAAAATAAAGACAAGGAACCAAAAATATAATTAAACCTAAAAAAAATTGTTTCATGTGAAAAAATTTAGATGAGATGGGGGAAAGACTTTAAGGCTCGTATAAAATATTCAGAGAGACACGACACCCACACTTATATTTATCTACAACATAATATCTTATAAGTGTGTCAACTTATCAATCATCAATCAATACTATATACTAGAGCAAGCTTTGAATTGCTGATGTGGCAGCCTAACAAAGCTCCTCTTTTGGGATCCCATTTTTCTTTTTTCTAAGCTCAAGTTGGTGCTTATGTGTCATTGTGCCCCACTATTTATTTTCTTTGTCCATTCATCTCCCAAGCATATTGTGTACATCCTTTTGTATCCTTCATGTACTAATTAATCATTAAACACCATAAGAAAATTGTTATGAAAGGTGAAACAATCATCTCTTTTAATGTTCTTTTTAGTGCCAAACCTTTTCATTCCCACAATAATAAAAAATGGTTTGGTAAATTAATTATATATATATATATATATATATATATATATATATATATATATATATATACAATCTCTCCTCATACATACATGAGCATGCATGTGAAATTTCTATTTGGAAGGGTTATTAGTGTTGTAGAAGAATGGTGATTTTCTGAAATTTTTGTGATTTTATTGTCTTTTCTTTTTCTTCTTATTCAACTATACTTGATGTTGATTACCCGTCGACAAGGTTTCCTGCTATGTATCAGATGATGGTTCAGCTATGTTGACATTTGAAGCCTTATATGAAACAGTCGAGTTTGCAAAGTTGTGGGTGCCCTTTTGCAAAAAGCACAATATTGAGCCAACCAAGAGCACCTGAATAAATTGTTTGAGCTATTGCAAAAGAAAAGATGTTGATAAGGTCTTAGCCCACCAAACCAAATTAAATATATTGTTTTACCATTTCATTTTTTAACGGATTGAATTTTTTGTGTAATATGGTGGATTAAATATAAAGTAGTATTTTTTGGGTGAATTGTTGCAATATATTCATAGACAATTAGAAGGGAAAAATTCTGAAACTCATGTTATATATTTTAAATTTTACTATTATATCACAATGTAAATATATTATGTCTAATGAACATCGAACTGAAAAAAATGGAGAGTGGTGAAGTCCAAGTCATCCAATTTCAATGGTACTTTAATCTTATGTGGTAGTATTGCTTTGGATTCATATTTTATATCAACGAGAGAGAATTGAAACTAATTTAAAATAACTTTTGAACAAAAGAAATTGAAAAGTGGCCGAAGTCCAAATTGGAGGAAGCAAACCACTCGAACTACACAAACCTCTGGACCCGACACCCACACCCCACCCATCTCTATCGACTCCAACACATGATATTGAAGCGGGTGGAAAAATGCGCGAGCGGAAAATGCTCGCTAAACAGTAAAGTCGCCACCGAACTTTATTTATTCCCGGAGGAAAAGGAAAATATCGATAAAACCTTAAAAGCAATGGAAAGAGGGTCATCGCAACCATTTCCAGGTTCGGGAGTCGATTATGTGAGGGGAAGGTATTAGCACCCTTCACATCCGTTGTATTCAACGGGAACCTTCTCATTAATTTTAGGGTTAAAAATAGTGTTTAATTTGCTTGCATGCTTTTAATTAATTATTATGTACAAAGGGGAAAAAAGCTAGTTTTTTATTAGTGTGCTTGACAGGATGTATGAATCCCGCTCCTACGTATTCCCGGGTGCAATGGGAAATTCAAAGCTACACGCAGTTCTGGGTAAAAAATAATTGTTGGTTGATTGATTTTATTTGTGAAAAATGTTTCAGTTGCACTAGGCGAAAAAAGTTTGTTTGATTGAAAAATAAACGCACGGAGGCGTGAAAATGGTAAGGTTGGTTTGTTGAAGTTGATTTTAATTTTTAGAATGACGACTACCCAAGTTACGAGCCATACGTCAAGAACTCGGGTAATCGGGAGAAGGAATGATATACACCAAACCATCTCTTTTTCATCCACTTATTTACCAAAACTAAGCTGGTATGCATTTAATAAAAAAAGAATTATTTTTTGTGTTTTTGTTATTTTTACATATTGAATAGATTAAATATTTAGAATGACGACTACCCAAGTTACGAGCCATACGTCAAGAACTCGGGTAATCGGGAGAAGGAGTGATATACATCAAACCATCTCTTTTTCATCCATTTATTGTTTATTTAAAAAAGAATGTTTTACTTTTTAGAATGACGGTTATCTGGACCACAAGTCATACGCCAAGTATCCAGATAACCGGGGAGAGAGAGGGCCATACGTCCAACCACTCCTTTTTCATTCGAGTTTACTATAAGAAAATATTTGATGTAAAGTGCTTTAAGAGAAAGAATTAGAATTGATGTTTTTATTGTTTTATTTAATCACGTGGGAATGCATATGCATACAGTAAAACACCCCACTGCCCATTTAATAAATTAGATAAAACTAACATAATATAATATATAAAAACAAAAAAATGAAATAAACAAGGAGGGAGACATAAAACCAGTAGGTGTCCACCTTCTTCTTCATTCATTCATGCGTTCCTCTCTCTCCGTCGTGCCTCCATCACCGGTGACGGCGGCTCAGACGCTTGCCACCGCTGTCGCCAGTCGTTACTCGCTCTCACATCCTCTCTCAGTCGCTGCAGCGGTGACGGTGGTGTGTATGTTTTGTCGCGACGGCAACTGTAATGGCGGTGGCGGCGAATTTGGCGGTGGTTTCTTTCTTTTTCCTTTTTCGATCTCTCTCTTCCGATCTCTTGTTCTTTTTCTGTTTGTTTCTTTTAACTTTGTTGTTGTTCTTGGTTGTTAACGGTGAAGGTTGGTTTATGGGAAGAAACTTTTGGAGGTTGTTGGTGGTTTTTTGAGAAGGTTTGGTTTATGGTGATGATTATGTTGTTTGTGTCATGATAATATGTGGTGGAAGATGGTGAAATAAAGAGTGGAGTATGTGTGGTTGTGTTGTTGTTTGGAGATTGTTATTGTTTGATATTGAGGGTGAAGATTGAAGGTGGTTTATTATGTGGTTATGGAGGATTAAGAAGAATGAGCATGGTGGTGGAAGGTGGTGATAAGTGGTTGTCTATGAGAAAAGACGGTGTTTTTTTGGTTATAATAACAATGGTTATGGTTGTAATAACAATGTTTTACAAATATGAATTTTTGTGTTCTCCCCCCTTTTGTTTGAAAATCTATTTGTTATTTATAATGAAGAAAATTAGGTTTAACTTGCAATGGAATGAAATTATAGGAATTGAATGTAGTTTATGAGTGAATGAGAAATTTCTCCATTGAGACAGATTTGCCATGATTGCAAGATTTTTCCTTTTTATTTATGTTGACTTTTCTTGAATTTTTTTTTATGATTTTTTTAATTTCTTTTGATAAAAACTACAAAAAATAATGAATAAAGTTTTCTAAAAAAAATGCCTAAAATAAAAAAACGAAAATTAAAATTAAAATTGTATTTTTATGATTTTTGAATAAAATATAAGTAAAGTAAGAAAAATACAAAAAGATGGAAAAAGTGGGACTCGAACACATGACAGTAGACACAAAACTCCTTGAACATTCTCTTTATTACCAAATAGGCTAGCTCAAATACTTGAAACTAAATGCGACAAAAACCTATATGATAAAAAGTATGGGCAAAATTTGGGGTATGACAGATATGTTACGCCTCCCACTCCTAAAAGGAGCATGAGTTACCATGATTCTTAGCCAAATACCACATGCAAGAATTGTGTTGATATACAATAAACTATTGATATAGTTCTTTTTTTTTTTACACATATTGATATAGTTTTTTTTTTGACACACATTGATATAGTTCTTAAACTATTACCAACTCTTTAATTTAGTCCATAAGGTATAAGGTATATAAATATTTTCTAAATTATATATAAAATTATTTAATTTAGCGTATAAAATATATAACAAATTATCAATTGTATAACAAAATGGCCTTGAGTTGCTCTTGAGCTTGCATTAATTGTGAAAAAAACTTCTCATACTCTTTTGTAACATCTCCCCTTTTTTATTCTATTTAATTATTATTTTAACAACTTTTTAAGTAAAAAAAATAGAACTTTTTTATTCTCCATAATTTTTATTAGAGGTTCTTATAATAAGGGACAAATGAATTATCCGTTTAAAAATACCTAAACTTTAAGATGCTTTGATTTGACATCAATCATTTTAAGGAAAACTAAACATAGAATAAAATAACATAAACTACATAAACTACATACAATAGACATATACTATAGTTCTTAAAATCCCTTTTAAAATTTATTTTTTGAATTTATTGTGAATATTATTACTAAATAAATAAAAATTATGTAGAAATCATAGTAATTGATTAAAAACAATTTATTTTACGTCCGGATCTTCTTAAGGAATATTATTTCAACGAAATAATAGAGAAAATCAAAAAATATATTTGAAAGTAATTTCAAGAGCTACTTAAATGATACTTAGTGTTATTTTAGTTTATTTGAACGCCGTGCTAATTTTTATCATCCATCTATTATATATTACATTTATTTTTGCACAAATGATGTGTTTGATCTGCTAAAAAATTGAGGATTGGACTGAACAATTTTTGTTGTACCATATTTAATTTAGAAACTGATTATGAGAGTGAACTAAATAGGTAGTAAGATACATGAAAAAATAAGAAATTTTTTTACCTATGAAACTGATCTAAGTTATACATTTGTAATACTTTTCTTAGGAAAAACACTAATGAAATTTATACAATAAAATTTAAAATTTATTGTAAAAAAAGGTTTAGGAAAATACATTAAGTAAAATGAACCCCTTTCAATTAATTAACTTGATTGAATTGAAAAGTGTATATATGTTTCCTATAAAGGTTTTAAATGGAAACATACGGTCGCAATTTTACTGATTATACAATAGCCTCCAATGTTGAGAAATGGTGAAATAATTTATCAGTTCATATGAATATTTTATTTTTTATAAATAAAATATATTTGTCTTCAAAAATAAAATTATATATTTTTATTGTAATAAAAAAGTTGTTGTGTATTTAACTCTAAACATTTTAAAAAAAAGAATGTACAACCTTTGTATATGTGGAAGATTAAATCATGGAAATAATCAATTAAATTTTAAATAAAAAATATTTATTGTAAAAGGTATTAAGAGGGATAGTTACTATTTTTTCATAAAAAATCATTTGAGCACACAGTTTAGAATGGTGCATGTGAAAAAAAATAGTGTTGGTTGATTATTTTTTTTAAACACTGATTTATTTCATTCCATTTATGTTTTAAATGAAATAATTTCATCGACTCAGTTTAGAATAATTTTTTTATAGTACCTATTTTTAGTCCACCATTTTTGTGTTGAAAAAATTAAAAAAATATTAAGAGAAAAAAAAGGAATAACAAAAATTTGAAAGTTCGCTTACAGAGATATCGTAAAATAAATTATAACCTTCAACTTCTAAGATTTTGCATATAGGTCAATAGGTCAATGCAGATACATTCAATTTTTTTCTAATGTAGTTGAGACATACATTCTATTATTTTTTCTAATTATAATGTAGAAGGAAAACTTCCGATCAAATTGAGGTGCTCCACAATCAACACACCCAATGACCACATTTGCTCCATAAAACAATCTTTAAACTTCAATCCTAAAAAAGGTAGAAAATGGATATTAAAAATAGAATAACATTCATATATACTTGAAAAATACAGATATACAGTGGTTGACTTACTTGTTGAGAATATATAAAAACATACAAAAGGTACAAAATAGAAAACAAAACATAGAAAACATACAAAATAATTTAAATACAAAAAATGAGAGAGCATGGTTAAACAAAAAGTACGTGGAACTGATATTGCTTATATAAGGACCATGGTTACATTGAGAAGCATTCCAACCATCATAAGATTTAATTGTAATGAGTGTGTAGTTATCATTGCATTATATTTTTACAAATTCCACGGTTACAAAAAATTTAAGCATGATACTACATTGTAATCTTGACATCTATGTTCTCAATAGATGGTAGAAGTTGATGTATATAAAGACTAATTTAATAAGAATAATTGAAATAATTATTACAATTAACAAAAGTTAGTTACATAAAGTAAATGAGAGAAAGGCAAAAAGTCACAAATAAATACGCAGCTTTTAATAGATTTTTCCTCAATATTTTTTATTAAAATGATTTAATACAGATAAAGATTGGAAACTTATATAACTTTGTTAATTATCTATTTACATTATATTGACTTTCTTTAAGCTTCCTTTTAATTCTTTTGAAATTTCCTATAAATATATCAACTTTTATTTTTAGTTTCTCTAAAAAAAATCTTCGAATGTTGGCCCCTCTAAATTTTAAGTCCCCTTTTTTTTAACCAAAGTTCACATATCATGTTCAAAATATTTGAGTTTAGCTTCAGTTATTGGCCTAGGTTATAAAGAAATTTTATCATGAGAAACATTCATATACGATGGTTTCACGTTACTCATAATTTGATCCCGCTTTTTAAAATAGCGTAAATGTTTGCTCTCCTATTTGCAATTTAAGGTCTCTTATACGTAATGACAATGAAAATATTGACTTCTTTTAGAGTTTCTTCCAACTTGGTGAAATTTTATTCCAACTTTTATTGATCTTAATAAGCTTATGTGCTCTCAAACTTTTTGTTTGTTTTTGTCTCTCATATTTAATAAAATTTGCTTGTAGTTTTATAATTTTGTTACCAACATAATTTTAAGGAAAAAAACTCTTTTTTGAAAGAAAACTCTTTGGAGAAGTACTCTTACTTATTTATAATATATAGGGTACTAATATAAAAAATATAGACTAATATTTGATATACTTTTTCTTATAATCAGAAAAATTTATCAAAGAGAGTAGAAAGAGTAGTCCAACTCTTCAAAAAAAAAATCTTAATCCATTATCGTAGCGAATGAATCTACTCGCCTTCTAAGAAAAGTTCATAATTATATTCTCTACTTCTATTTCATATTCTTCCATTACAAATTATTAATTCAATGTAAAGATGTTAATCATACTTTTCTAACTGAATTTATTTGGCTTTATTTTCTATTATTATACGTGATTGAATTAATTAAGAGAATACACAATTAAGTGTAAAGAGTACAATAATATATTTCACTTACTAATTAGTTATTTTTTCTATTGCAAAGTAATATATATAAAAAATAATAATCACATGCAATTGCGTCCACTCTACACAATAAACAATAATCACCATTTCTATTTTGTCTTATACAATTCTTTTTGCGCAGAGACCTAAATAGTAATATATTTACCGTTCAAAAAAATATATACAATTCTTTTTAATTTCACGAAAACTTACTACCCACTGAGCTAGCACAACCTATTTTTAAATTTACGGCAAGCCGCAACTGCCACTTTCTGCTTAAAATTGATCTTGCCTCTTTTTTTCCCGCTCCAACACAATACTGCTCCATATGTGATCTACCAGCCCCTTTGCACTCCTTTAAAAATGCATAGTCAATATATAAAATACTATTTAAAACTACATAAAAGAAGGCAAACGTTATGCATCAAACATGAATTGGTAAGCGATATAATTTATAGCATAAACTTTGCATTGTAATAATCCTCATTCTTTGAATTTGGAGAGACAAAAATAGACACACACCCATTAAAATAATTCTTATTCTTCTAATGCAAAATATTCAACCCCTTAAAATAAAATTTCACGCCCCCATTTGTCATCCAATAGTTGCTTGAGGAAAACTCAAATTTGTACTACAATCATTTTGGTTTTGTGCACAAAATCATATATTTATAAATACAATGGTTAGGAAAAGATAACAATTTAAAGGATTGTATGATAAATTTATTTGTTATAGTTAAGGAATAAGAGTTATGGAATATGAAAGAATGGTAGTTTAAAAGTTGATGTGACAAAGTTATTTTTTAATAAAATAATAGCACAATAGTAATTAATAAACAATATAACTAAAGTAATTTTTTTCATAATTAAGAGAAGTTGGTAAAATTTAAATAGAAATGTAAAGTTTTCTTAGAGGTGTCACATCATCACAATGCTTGAATATGAGCAACTCAAACTTCCTTTTATAAGTAAAAGATAAATAAATAAATTTATAAGTAAAAATAGTGCATTGATTCTTCACTTACCTCCCCTTAAAAGTATTTTCAATGTTGAGTGATATACAACAAAGGTAGAACTTGTGATCTGCAATACACGATAAAAAGAAAATCAAGTACATTTCAAAAAAAATAAATCTAAGATAATACTAATGTGCAATTTATATATGATCTTCCTCTCTCACAAATATCAAACAATTTATGCAATAAAAAGTTAAACCCAAAAACAAAAATAATAAAATGAAGTAGATAGTGTTCATGACAAATTAGTGTTGTAAGATTTTAGCAGGAGAGATAGTGTTTATTTCCACATTTCTCTAACTTATATATAGATGACATTTATAACATCAATTTTTAATGCATGTTAGAAGTGACTTTTCATGTCATGATATAGGGTAAGATTTTATTGTTGTACGTTATTTTTCATTAGGATTTGATTATTAGGGAAGTTAAACAATTGCCTAAACTCACCTTGAACTAACTTTTCTTATGGAAGATGTAGTGGTGTAACCCTTTTAGATAATATTTAAATTAAATGTAATTATAACTGGAAAAGACACAAAAAAATCATGAGAAAAATGAATAAATAGATAGGTGAACATAAATTCATAAAATATTATAATTTCAAACAATAATTAGTATAAAATAATTGAATAGATAAAAAAAATTACTTTTATTTATCTCTAATTTTAACTACTATGGAAAACAATCATTAAAATTATTTTAAATATGAATAGGATAATGAGAAATAAAAAAATTTACTTTTATTTATCTCTAATTTTAACTACTATGGAAAACAATCATTAAAATTATTTTAAAAATGAATAGGATAATGAGAAATTAATAAAAATTGTTACACATGCCAAATTATTAATTTTTTTTTTTGGTTAAGGCCAAATTATTAATTTAGATTTTGCATTAGTACAATATTGGAGTGTGGGAGTGGTAAATAGTTATGCAAGAGTATAAAAAGTAGTATAAAATTTTTATTAGTGAAAGAAACAAATTATTTATTTTAGATTTTACATTAGAACAATATTGATATGTAAATAGTTATGCAATGCAACATGAAGAGTAAAAAAAAGTAGTATTCCCTATAAATTTTTTATTAGTGAAGAAAATAAATTATTAATGGATTTGGTGGCCATAATTTGTAAGAAGTTATATAGTGATAATTTGATTTGATATATTGATATTTAAAATGATTTAATTAAAAGAGACGGTGAAAAGGTTTAAAATGATTTAATTAAAAGAGATGGTGAAAAGATTTTTAATAGAGATTGTAAACTTTTTTTATAGAGTGTCACATCATCACAAAACTTGATAAGGAGCAACTCAACATTCCTTTTATATGTAAAAGATTTTAGGAATAAAATTTTGTTTCAAAACGAATATCATTCTTACTTTTCAATACAATATTTTCCAATTCTACTTCATAATTGTTACCATATCCACTATTCCCAATTAAACAAACCAATAACTTATAGAAATATTTTAATAAAGGAAAATGTTAAACAATGCTCACGAGACATTAATTAAACATACTAATAGAATTTTTTTGTCTTGGTCCACAAATCTCAGCTCAAATGGTAGAAATACCGAAATTGCTAGTGTCGGACGCTATAACCGGAGTTCGATCCCTAGTCACTCCACTTTGTGCGTGTGAGTTTCCAATGACTTTGCCATTTCGTCTATCAACAAAAAAAAGAAATTTTTTATCTTGAAATTTGTAAATTTAATATCTTAAAAATATAAAAAGTTATCTTTCTATCATTAACTTTATTTTTAATTTCCTTTTTTAAGTATGTTTAACAAATGACCAGAAACACTGTTTAGCATCACCCTTTAATAAAAGTATTACTATTTTCTTTGAAAATATACAAGAAATTTGTTTTATTATATTAAAAATCAAATGAAGTAATTACATTTCTTAATATTTATTAAAAAATCTTAAGCAATGTTCATTTTGAGACAGACCGAGTATTTAAAATAAATTAGGAAAAATGAAAAAAAAAAAAAAAAAAAAAGAGTCTAAGGGGGATGGATGGATGTTGTTGGTTTGTGAGTGTGTGTTTTTGATGAATGGAAAATGAAATTCAGCTAGCTTCCATATTTGACCGGTTAGGAAGAAGGGTTGGTGGGAAATGGTAGCAAACTCATAGTCAAGAGAGGCACCCAATTCCATCTTCATCCATCATTATACAAAACAATACAAAAACAATCAATTCAGCTACCACTACTTCCTTTTTATTAATTAGTACACTATTTATTATTATTAATTCATTTTATCATTATAAATATCATTATACAACGTGCACTTCTTCTTCTTCTTCTTCTCAATCCCAATTCATATCATATCAATCAAAATCCAATTTTTATTTACTGCCTTGTTTTAACCTTAGCAAAAATTTAATCTTTATCTATAGACAGAAAGTGGGTAGCTGAGAACTACTACTATTAGAAGAATCTGTTATAGTATTTAGAGAGAGAAACAAGTGTTGTGGCAGTGGCAGGTACCACGTGCTTGTTTCATTGAAGACACTCATCAAACCTTAACCCAAACCAAACCTACCCTCTTTGTTCTCTCTTTTTTTGTTTGGTTGGTTTCTCAGTGATCAACATTTTCTCACTTATAATTCACCTTCTATACCTTTTTTCTCATTCTCAAAAAAACACAACAATTTCGGTACCAAATTAAAACAATACAAAATTCTTAATTTTCTCCTTCTCCAAGGTTTGTGTCTTTCATCCATTTCTTCTTCTACTTAATTCTTGATTGTTGATTTTCTTCTTTTTATATCCACCCTTTTGTTTATATGTTTAGAAAGTTCAATGCTTTAGTGAATTTGATATTGTTCTTGAAGGAAAGGAAAGGCTTTTATACTCAATTTGTTTTCAGTTGTTCAAAAAATTGTTTTTTTGTTAGGTGGGTTGATTTAAACTTTGTTTTGTATGCCAAATCACATGGTGGGGGAGTTTAATTGGTTGAAAAGTTTTGAGTGATTGCAATCATTGGATACTGTTTTTTTTTTTTTAAGTTCAATACTGCATCTGAGAGAGTGAGAGTGATTGAGAGAGAGAGAGAGATGCTGAACTGCTAGGCTGTGTTTGGCTGTTTATATCTTGCAGTGAAAGCTGTGAGTTTGATATTGATGGATTTGTAGTAGGATTTAATGGATAGAGTTCTGATTTGTCAAAATGACTTCACCTTATTAGCCATAGTTCTGAGTGATTCCAAAAATTGGAGTTTCTTACCAAGTCCATATATGGTTGACCAAACAGAACCTAACAGCTTTTTTGTTTTTTTATTCTTTGTACTCTGTCAATCTTGCAAGATAAGTTAACATGGATTTTTTTTTCAATTGCTTGTTTATGTGTTTTATCTTGAGTTTTTTCTATACAAGATACTCTTCATGAATGATTTTGATGAAACTTTTCTAGATTTCTATTAGGAAAGGAGCAAGAAAAAAAAACTAACTTCAAATTTTTAACTGTGTAGTACATTGGAGACAGCTAGAAGGAGAATAATAATGGCTAGCCTTGGGAGTGGAAATGGACACATAAACGGTGTGGTACCGAATAGGCATACCGCTACAACATCTGAAGTAGATGAGTTCTGCAATGCTCTTGGAGGAAACAGACCAGTTCATAGTATATTGATTGCAAACAATGGAATGGCCGCAGTCAAGTTTATTCGTAGTGTTAGGAGTTGGGCTTACGAGACGTTTGGCACAGAAAAGGCCATTTTGTTGGTCGCCATGGCTACTCCAGAGGACATGAGAATCAATGCAGAACATATCAGAATAGCCGATCAGTTTGTGGAAGTACCTGGTGGGACCAATAACAATAACTATGCCAATGTACAGCTTATTCTTGAGGTTCGTGATGTTCACTTCATGAGGTTTTGTACTTCCAAGTAATTGTCTAAGCAGATTTTGTTAAGGAGAGTAATGAGTAACAAAGCATGAAAAGGAACTTGCACTTGGACATGTTTATTTGTTTTGTATTGCATTGTTTGTTTCTGTTGCTTGCTATTTTTCTTGTTCCTTTAAGTTACTGCAGCTTATTCTTCACTGCTTATGTAATTATGATTAATTTGACCTACGTAATTTAAAAATTTCACTGATGGGCGATGGCCATGTAATGTACTTCTCAGATTGCAGAGATAACTCATGTTGATGCGGTGTGGCCTGGTTGGGGTCATGCATCAGAGAATCCTGAGCTACCAGATGCATTAAAAGCAAAAGGAATTGTATTTCTTGGACCTCCTGCTATATCTATGGCAGCATTGGGAGATAAAATTGGTTCATCATTGATTGCTCAAGCAGCAGAAGTGCCAACCCTTCCATGGAGTGGTTCTCATGTAAATTTTATATCCCATTGTTGTGTGTTTCTTTTGTATGTTGTTCCCAACTTATGACTTTGTAAATTTTTTATTTTTTATAGGTGAAAATTCCTTCTGATAGCTCCTTGATTTCTATTCCTGATGAAATTTACCGGGCAGCATGTGTTTATACATCCGAAGAAGCAGTTGCAAGTTGTCAAGTTGTCGGATACCCTGCAATGATCAAGGCATCTTGGGGTGGTGGTGGGAAAGGCATAAGAAAGGTTTGCTTCTTGTGTGGTTAACTTCGGCATGTAGAAAATCATATAGTATCAATGCCTATGCGCACTTACACGAACACCGGATACAACACCGACTTGTTGAAACCGATGATAATTTGAGATAGTGAAAGTGATTGAATTTAACTACATGTGTCAGTGCTACATTAATCAATGTTGATAATCTTGTGCCGATCATATTTTTTTTGTGTTTTATTGGAAAAGTTTAGAAACTAACAGATATGTGGATATTTTAGGTTCATAATGATGATGAGGTAAGGGCATTGTTCAAGCAAGTTCAAGGTGAAGTTCCGGGCTCACCTATATTTATAATGAAAGTTGCCTCCCAGGTTAGATAAACCACTGAACTTTGATCTGACGAGCATGATTCTTGGAGTCTTGATCATATTCTGACAATCTCTTTTGCTTCTAAATAGAGCCGGCATCTTGAAGTGCAATTGATTTGTGATCAGTATGGAAACGTTGCAGCTTTGCACAGTCGTGATTGCAGTGTTCAAAGAAGGCATCAAAAGGTATGAAAATTGTCTGTTACTACGCCAAATTGTCATGGTGGAATGAATCTTGTTAATGACATTATCAATCATCTGCAACAGATTATTGAGGAGGGTCCCATTACTGTAGCACCTCCAGAAACAGTGAAAGAACTTGAACAGGCGGCTAGAAGATTAGCTAAATCTGTAAATTATATTGGGGCAGCTACCGTTGAGTATCTTTATAGCATGGAAACTGGCGAGTACTACTTCTTAGAGTTGAACCCCCGACTACAGGTATTGTACTATAACCTTAATTTTGGACCACTTAATAATTAATTTGTTTCTCTTATAATTTGATTGCTTCACCTTTTGACTCTGGTTTTCCAGTTGTTTATGATCGATATGTTAGTATTTTGTTTGAAAATGGACATAAAAGCAGTGTTCCTTATGATAATGCTTAGAATTATGATTTGACATAGGCTTTTGAGCTTAATATTTTGTTTTATCATGTTTAAAATATTTCCTGATATTGTTTTGTACTTATTGATATATAGGTTGAGCATCCTGTTACTGAATGGATAGCTGAGATAAATCTGCCAGCAGCACAAGTTGCCGTTGGGATGGGTATCCCTCTCTGGCAAATTCCTGGTACGGCTCCAGATATATGTATTTTTTATTACTATTATTGCTTTCGTATGTATAATTCATGTGTCTCACACTCTCACTTAACAGAGATTAGGCGTTTCTATGGTATGGAACACGGTGGAGGGAATGATGCTTGGAGGAAAACATCAGTTTTAGCTACCCCTTTTGATTTTGACAAAGCACAATCTACAAGGCCAAAAGGTCATTGCGTGGCTGTGCGAGTGACTAGTGAGGACCCTGATGATGGTTTCAAACCTACCGGCGGGAAAGTGCAGGTTACATACTAAATCCAGCAGCAATCTCAGATTTGTTTACATTGTTCATCCCATAAGTGTACTGAGTTAAAATATATTTGTACAGGAGCTCAGCTTTAAAAGCAAACCAAATGTGTGGGCCTACTTCTCTGTTAAGGTAAGTTTCATTTTCTTCAAATGTAGATTTAACTTGAACGTAAGCCACTAGGTTTGATCTAGTGGTGAGGGCTTTGGGTAGTATGCATGAGGTCTTGGGTTCGATCGTCTGCTCCTTTGTAAACCAAAAAAAATAAAAAATTAACTTGAATGTTGAGATGCTTAATTTTGGCAATTATTTGTTTGCAGTCTGGAGGAGGAATCCATGAATTCTCAGATTCTCAGTTTGGTAAGTAGGAACTGTTATTATTGATCTTTGAATGCTCAAGACAAACTGCATAATTTGTTAATTTTGAACTCTAGGGTTGTCAATTCTCCATAACTTGCTTTGTTTTTAGTTCTTGCATTTATGTCTTTACACAATTCCCAATATTATGTCTTATCTTCTATTAGCTGCTAATTTGCTATGTTTGTTTTTTTTTTACCTCAGGACATGTTTTTGCTTTTGGAGAATCTAGGGCTTTAGCAATTGCAAATATGGTTCTAGGGCTGAAAGAAATTCAAATTCGGGGAGAAATTCGTACCAACGTTGATTACACAATTGATCTTCTGAATGTAAATCACTGCAATGATGAATACTTAGTTTTATAAGAAGTGTTTATAATACAGAAGTGACAGTTTTACAATATTTGATCTCAGGCTTCCGACTACAGAGACAACAAAATTCACACAGGATGGCTGGACAGTAGAATTGCAATGCGGGTTAGAGCAGAAAGACCACCCTGGTATCTGTCTGTTGTTGGAGGGGCACTCTATGTAAGCAAACTTGCTTTTCTTAATATCTTTTTCCCCTTGAGTTTATGTTAGTTTCTCATGGTGGAATTCGTGACCTGTGCTGCTTCCAATCAATACAGAAAGCTTCTGCTAGCAGTGCAGCTTTGGTGTCTGACTATGTTGGCTATCTTGAAAAGGGGCAAATCCCTCCTAAGGTAATATATCTAAATCGGAGGAACATATGATTCATATTATATCTATCCCGTTCTTATTTTCTAGTGATACTAATGTCAGTTCATAACTATGCCAGCACATATCTCTTGTCCATTCTCAAGTGTCCTTGAGCATTGAAGGAAGCAAATATACAGTATGTAATCTTATAAATTTTCAATTTGATGGACATTCTTTATAATTTCCTTAACTTTTTTGGGACTTACGCTATCTTAGGTAATGCTCAGTATGCATAACTCATCTCCCAATGCAATTTTTTTCTAGATTGACATGATACGAGGAGGACCTGGAAGTTATAGTTTGAGATTGAATCAATCAGTGATAGAAGCAGAGATACATACTTTACGTGATGGAGGTTTGCTGATGCAGGCAAGTATTGTTTTCTGAACTACCTATGTATTTGTGCTTCTGTAGTTCTTTCCACTATAGTATCATCCTGGACATCACTCTTTTTAGTATTTTATTGGAGTCCTTTTGTTCTATATCTTATTCTTGATTTCATAAACGGTAGTTTCCACTTGTTACAGTTGGATGGAAACAGTCATGTAATATATGCAGAGGAAGAAGCAGCTGGGACTCGCCTTCTAATTGATGGGAGGACTTGCTTGCTTCAGGTGAAACTAGTTTATTTTTACCTTCGAAGTTCTATTTATTTTTATTACGGCTGAGGTAACTAAAACCCCTTTCATATGCAGAATGATCACGACCCATCAAAGTTAATTGCAGAGACACCATGCAAGCTTATGAGATATTTGGTTGCGGATGACAGTCACGTTGATGCGGATACACCATATGCTGAAGTTGAGGTCATGAAGATGTGCATGCCTCTTCTTTCCCCTGCTTCTGGGATTATTCATTTCAGATTGGCTGAAGGTCAAGCCATGCAGGCTGGTGAACTTATAGCAAGGCTTGATTTAGATGATCCTTCTGCAGTAAGAAAGGCAGAACCCTTCACTGGGAGCTTCCCAATCCTGGGTCCTCCTACTGCAATTTCAGGTAAAGTTCATCAGAAATGTGCGGCAAGTTTAAATGCTGCACGGATGATCCTTGCTGGCTACGAGCACAATATTGATGAAGTGAGTAAATTCCTCCCCTTTATTTATTTACAATGTAATCTACCAAATTTTTTGGATTATATTATTGTTCCTAGTTTTGTATATGCATGTCTTGTTGACAAGCTAGACATCTTACTCAGGTTGTGCAAAGTCTGCTCAATTGCCTTGACAGCCCTGAATTACCTTTCCTTCAATGGCAAGAGTGCTTGGCAGTTCTGGCAACCCGTCTTCCTAAAGATCTAAGAAATGAGGTAAAGGGACACCTTGCCGGTTTTCCCCCTCTGATTTATTGTTTTCTAACATGATCTGACCTGCCCTTCATCTATGTGATTTGTCAGTTGGAAGCAAAATATAAGGAGATCGAGAGTATTTCAACCACCCAAAATATTGATTTCCCTGCCAAATTATTGAAGGGAATTCTTGAAGTGAGTTGATGTTCCTGAATTGTTAATTCTGATGTTTTCCCTTTTGATGCGAATAAATAAATTTACGGGTGTGTTTTATACTACAGGCTCACCTTTCCTCATGTCCTGAAAAAGAAAAAGGAGCCTTAGAAAGACTGGTTGAACCTCTGATGAGTCTTGTAAAGTCTTATGAGGGTGGAAGAGAGAGCCATGCTCATAAAATTGTTCAATCTCTTTTTGAAGAGTATCTTTCAGTTGAAGAACTTTTCAGTGATAATATACAGGTTAGTATGATTACTTGATTGCTTGAACTACTATTATCTGCGCAATTTAATCTATTATGGCCTTTTTACTTCTACCAACCAAATTAATTTTTCTAGATGATAAAAAAAAATGCATGATTCATTGTTTATGTCTTATTTAGATTTTAAAACACACCAATTAATCATTTTCCATTATTTATTTACCGGAATGAAACTGTTTATTGTATGTCTCAGAGTCCGGGCGCATATAAAAACCATTCTTAAATCCCCATGTTCATTTCATTGAACTAACCATTGGTTTATTATTCAACTACTCGAAAGCTAATAAGCTAGTTTTAATATAAAAGATGTATTCCTAATCATTCAGTTTCCGATAACATTCGTAACATTTCCCCTTTCCTCTGACATCTAGGCTGATGTAATTGAACGACTCCGTCTTCAATACAAGAAAGATTTGTTGAAGATTGTAGATATCGTGCTCTCTCATCAGGTATGAACTTTTATAACATACTCAGCTTGAGTGATTTACCTCCTTGATGTCCTGTCGACATGATACTGCAATTATGCTGACAGCATTTCATGGGTTTCAGGGTGTCAAGAGCAAAAATAAGCTGATATTGCGACTGATGGATAAACTGGTTTACCCTAACCCTGCTGCCTATAGGGATCAATTAATCCGATTCTCCCAACTCAACCATACAATTTATTCTGAGGTTGGTCATGCTATATATAGAGGATCTGCATCATGTTATATTTTAAGGAGTTACAGTGTCTCTTTTAAATTGATCTTGTGTATGATACTTTTAATTTATTTAAATCATTTTGATTGAAATCCCGATTTGTGATCATCTTGATGCAGTTGGCTCTTAAGGCAAGTCAACTGCTTGAACAAACTAAATTGAGTGAACTTCGATCCAGCATTGCTAGAAGTCTTTCTGAATTAGAAATGTTTACCGAGGATGGTGAAAATATTGATACTCCAAAGAGGAAGAGTGCCATTAATGACCGAATGGAGGACCTTGTGAGTGCTCCTTTGGCAGTTGAAGATGCTCTTGTCGGTTTATTTGACCACAGTGATCATACCCTTCAAAGGAGGGTTGTGGAGACTTATATACGCAGGCTCTACCAGCCATATCTTGTCAAAGGGAGCATCAGGATGCAGTGGCATAGATCTGGTCTTATTGCTACATGGGAGTTCTTAGAAGAACACGTTGAACGGAAGAATGGGGTTGAAGACAAAACACTGGTGGAGAAACATAGTGAGAAGAAGTGGGGAGTAATGGTTGTAATTAAATCTCTTCAATTTTTGCCAGCAATTATCAGTGCTGCATTAAGGGAAGCAACCAACAACTTTAACGATGCACTTAAAGGCGGTTCTGGCGATGCAAGTATCCATGGTAATATGATGCATATTGGATTAGTTGGCATCAACAACCAAATGAGTTTGCTTCAAGACAGGTACAATTTCGGAAACTGAATACATTATTTTCAACGTAATTCTTTTTGAAGTTTTTTTTTTTTGAATTGTCAAAGCATCAATGGTTGTATTTAGTATAGGTTAACTTTTTGGTCTTTTGCAGTGGTGATGAGGATCAGGCTCAAGAAAGAATTGATAAGTTGGCCAAAATACTCAGAGAGAAGGAAATAGGGTCCATAATACATGCTGCAGGTGTTGGAGATATTAGCTGTATCATACAGAGGGATGAAGGGCGTGCTCCAATGAGGCATTCCTTTCATTGGTCAGCAGAAAAGCTACATTATGAAGAGGAACCTCTGTTGCGTCATCTGGAACCTCCGCTATCCATTTATCTTGAATTGGTTGGTTATTTCATGGTTCAAGTACCCTTTTTATTTATATTCCACTTGTATGCTTAATCTTTAACTCATTTATATTTGTCTGATTATAGGACAAGCTTAAAGGCTATGAGAATATACGGTATACACCATCCCGAGATCGTCAATGGCACCTATACACAGTTTTGGATACCAAGCCACAACCAATTCAAAGAATGTTTCTTCGAACACTTATAAGACAGCCAACCACATATGAAGGATTATCTTCTTATCAAAGGCTGGATGCAGAAACGTCTCGTACCCAATTGGCCATGTCCTTTACTTCAAGGAGCATTTTTAGGTCCGTGATGGGCGCAATGGAGGAGTTGGAACTTAACTCACACAATACCACCATCAAATCTGAACATGCTCATATGTACCTCTATGTCATTCGCGAGCAACATGTAGATGATCTTGTGCCTTATCCCAAGTAATTATGAATGGAAACCTCTCTCTCTCTCTCTCTCTCTCTCTCTCTCTCTCTATATATATATATATATATATATATATATATATATATATATATATATGTATATATGTCAAATAACCGATTATCCCAAAAGCTTAAGCTGTTAGGATAGAGCTACATCAATAGTTTTATATTATTTCTAACACGCCCCCTCACGCAAGAGCCCACTTGGGCTTGAAGCGTGGATAGTGCATAGGCCCACCTACCATATGCTTAAATTCCACTTTTAATTAGAAAGTGAGGGGAGCGAGAATCGAACTCTAGACCATTTAGTCATAGAGGCTCTGATACCATGTCAAATAACCGATTATCCCAAAAGCTTAAGCTGTTAGGATAGAGCTACATCAATAGTTTTATATTATTTCTAACAATATATATATATATATATATATATATATATATATATATATATATATATATATATATATATATATATATATATTCTTTTATATGTAGTAAGGAAGATTTCATCTTCATCTGGTTCTTACATTTTGGATGTTAATACCAGGAAAATTAACATAGAAGCTGGTCAAGAAGAAACAACAATTGAGGCAATCTTGGAAGAACTGGCACAGGAAATTCATTCCTCTGTTGGTGTAAGAATGCATAGATTGGGGGTTTTTGTGTGGGAAGTGAAGCTTTGGATTACAGCCTGTGGACAGGCAAATGGTGCTTGGAGGGTCATTGTAAACAATGTGACTGGTCATACATCCACTGTACATGTAAGTTTTTATTTGCTTAAAAGTTTCAAGGGAAGATTCCTGCATACTGCAACTTTCATCTTCTTTATTGATTTGATTTTTATAATTTCTTAAATTCAGATATATCGAGAAATGGAGGATGCCACCACTCATAAAGTGGTCTACAGTTCAGTCACTGTAAAAGGCCCATTGCATGGTGTACCAGTGAGCGAAAACTATCAACCTTTGGGAATTATTGACCGAAAACGTCTCACAGCAAGAAAGACCAGCACCACATACTGCTATGATTTTCCCCTTGTAAGTGATATTTAATTAATTTAGTTGATAGGTTTCTTTTGTCTATCTGTTCGTGTATGTGCACCATCTCTTTTTAACGAGTGGATGACAAGTCAAACTAGGTTATCTGATGAGAAATGCTACTTGCAGGCATTTCAAACATCCTTGGAACAGTCATGGTCAATTCAACAGACAGGAATTCAAAGAGCCAAAGATAAGGATATCCTAAAAGTAACAGAGCTTAAATTTTCAGAGAAAGAAGGTAGCTGGGGTACTTCTCTTGTTCCGGCGGAGCGTCCTGCTGGACTCAATGATGTTGGCATGGTAGCCTGGTTGATGGAAATGTGTACTCCTGAGTTCCCATCTGGAAGAACAATCTTGGTTGTTTCAAATGATGTGACTTTCAAAGCCGGTTCTTTTGGCCCAAGAGAGGATGCTTTCTTTAGAGCAGTAACCGATCTTGCCTGTGCAAAAAAAATACCTTTAATTTACTTAGCAGCAAATTCTGGTGCCCGCTTAGGCGTAGCCGAGGAAGTCAAATCTTGTTTCAGAGTTGGTTGGTCTGAGGAATCTAATCCTGAGCATGGTTTTCAGTATGTATATTTAACACCTGAGGATTATGCTCGAATTGGATCGTCAGTGATGGCACATGAATTAAAGCTTGAAAGTGGAGAAATCAGATGGGTTATAGATACCATTGTTGGCAAGGAGGATGGTCTAGGAGTTGAAAACTTGAGTGGCAGTGGCGCCATTGCTGGTGCCTATTCAAGGGCATACAAGGAAACCTTTACATTGACATATGTGACCGGCAGGACTGTTGGAATTGGTGCTTATCTTGCTAGGCTTGGGATGAGATGCATACAGAGACTTGATCAGCCTATTATTCTTACCGGTTTTTCAGCATTAAACAAACTTCTTGGTAGGGAGGTCTACAGCTCTCACATGCAACTTGGTGGACCGAAAATCATGGCAACGAATGGAGTCGTTCATCTTACAGTTTCGGATGACCTTGAAGGTGTTTCTTCTATTTTGAAGTGGCTTAGCTACGTTCCTTCTCATGTAGGTGGTGCACTTCCCATTGTAAAGCCCCTTGACCCCCCTGAGAGAGAAGTGGAGTATTTACCGGAAAATTCGTGTGATCCTCGTGCTGCCATTTCTGGAACTCTCGATGTTAATGGAAAATGGCTGGGCGGCATTTTTGACAAGGACAGCTTTGTGGAGACATTAGAAGGATGGGCAAGGACAGTTGTTACGGGAAGGGCAAAGCTTGGAGGAATTCCTGTGGGAATTGTTGCTGTGGAAACACAAACAGTTATGCAAATAATACCTGCTGATCCAGGCCAGCTTGATTCTCATGAGAGGGTTGTTCCTCAAGCCGGGCAAGTGTGGTTTCCTGATTCTGCGACGAAGACGGCTCAAGCAATATTGGATTTCAACAGAGAAGAGCTTCCGCTTTTCATTCTTGCGAACTGGAGAGGCTTTTCAGGTGGACAAAGGGACCTTTTTGAAGGAATTCTTCAGGCTGGTTCAACTATTGTCGAGAACCTTAGAACATACAAACAACCCATATTTGTGTACATCCCAATGATGGGTGAACTCCGAGGTGGGGCTTGGGTTGTTGTTGATAGTCGAATCAACTCAGACCACATTGAAATGTATGCTGAGCGAACGGCTAAAGGTAACGTCCTTGAGCCGGAAGGAATGATTGAGATCAAATTTAGAACAAGAGAATTGTTGGAATGTATGAGAAGACTTGATCAACAATTGATTACAATGAAGGAAAAACTTCAGGAAGCCAAAAGTAACAAGGACTTTGGTACATATGATTCTGTGCAGCAACAGATTAAATTACGTGAAAAACAACTTTTGCCTTTGTATACTCAGATAGCTACCAAGTTTGCTGAACTGCATGATACTTCCTTAAGAATGGCTGCAAAGGGTGTAATCAGAGAAGTTCTTGATTGGCGTAACTCACGTTCTGTCTTCTATCGTAGACTGCACAGGAGAATCGGTGAGCACTCACTGATCAACAGTGTGAGAGATGCTGCTGGTGACCAGTTGTCACATGTATCTGCCATGAACTTACTCAAAGACTGGTATGTGAGTTCTGATATCGCCAAAGGCCGAGAAGACGCGTGGTTGGACGATGAAGCTTTCTTCAGATGGAGGGATGATCCTTCAAATTACGAGGATAAATTAAAGGAATTGCGCGTCCAGAGACTGTTGCTTCAGTTGACAAACATTGGTGACTCGGCTCTTGATTTACAAGCTCTACCTCAAGGTCTTGCTGCCCTTTTAAGCAAGGTAAAAAACACTCGTTATTATTTAGTTATTTACATCAACTGTTTAAGGTTTATCATTTGCTTTATCATGTGTTGAAACGCGGAGATATGATTATTTGAATTTTCATGTGCAGTTGGAAGCATCAAGTCGAGATAAGTTGACCAATGAACTTCGCAAGGTACTTGGTTAGGAGACAATATCGGCGCTCGTGATCTGCCCATGCACTCATGTTGTATTGTGTTTTAGTCGTTGATGCATGACCGTATAGAATGTACTCATTATATCTGTGAAATTTAGTGTTTTATCCCCCAGAAAATGGACTTTCACTTGAGGGATAAAACTGTAAATGACTTCAATGTTGGATAGATATTTAATTTATGCAGTTAAGGATCACAACCAGCACCACCATGTTTGGTCTATTTATTTGCTGGCTGGTTGATTCTTTGTGTGTATCCGAATAAATGTGTAATAATTTGTAACATTGATTATTTTTTATGATAACAAAATTTTGGGCAGTTAACATATGTTTCCCAACAAGTTTATAGTCACCCATTGGAGGGTTGAATATATGAAATTTTGTTTAATCAACATATCAAGTTTTCCAACAATTTTGTTTGGAATATTTACAAGCATTTTCACCAACTTTGAACATTATTCACAGCATTCAAAACTGATATGTTTAAAACAAGGAAGGTAGGAACTGATATCTTGTCATTTCAATATGCTAAGTATTTGTAATTTTGGACTTGATCAAATTGTCTATAAAAGATAGAAGAGTTTTAAGAATAAAATAAATATAATAATCCAACTAAGAACAATATTCTTAGGAGATATAATTTAGGGCTAAATATATTTTTTTGAACAAGGGTTAAATATATTATTTTTTTAGGGTTAAATAAGCATGCATTTCATTTATGGCTTAAGGAAAATAGTAGAGATTGGTGAAAAAAGGAAAATAGTGCAAATATTTTATGACTTAAACGATCAATTTGTTAAAAAAAAAAACTTAAGGAACTAACTTGTGTGGTTAATGTATTAAAAATATATATAAATAAATAAAATAAAAAAATACAATTTTCAATACAAAATTATAACTAGTGTCAAGGGACACAAATTAGCGTAACCAAAATATATAACTTAAAAGATCCTAAAATGCATGTGACCTAATATCTTCAACTCAACTTTTTCCTCATCAAAGAAGCCTATAAAATACTAGAATATAAAAACACTATTTCAATTGAGAGAAACAACTTAGCATAACCACATCCTCAAAATGGCCAACATAGTAATTGGTCTTATCTCAATTATTGTACATTGCATTACAGCAGCACAGAGGAGAAATACACTTTACACAACAACAAAAAATTCAGCATCATATCTTGTTATCGATGATGGTGTATGCAAAATAAGGTAGAGACACAAGGTAAATTTAGAGGATTTTCCTTCCTTCTTCTCAACACACCGCCACACATCACCTCATTGTTTCGTTTTCTTGTCGTTTCATCGCCATCTTACTGTCTCGCCGTTTCGTCGTCTTGTCATCATGACCGAACTTCACAGCCCCTCAAATGCTACCAAGAAACCCAACGCTGTCACTACTACAATTATTATTATTATTATTATTATTATTATTCTAGAAAAAACACTTTGCACAACAACAACATTTCCATTTCCGGCTATCATCAATGATAGTATATGCAAAACTATGGTAGAGACACAAAATTACACATCTTTAGAAAATAAGGTAAATATTAGTAACATGGGCTCGATAATATGTGTCAGCAATGTATACCAAAAAAAAAAAGCCTCTTAAATTTGGAGTATTTTCCTCCCTTCTTCACATACCACCACCAGACATCACCTCATTTCTTGTCCTTTCATCGCCGCCTTGCCGTTTCGTCTTGCACATCTTGAAATTTAATTGTTGCACAATACAGCATCAGGAAAAGTAGTACACAGTGCAACTTAAATATAACATCATGAACTTAAATACAGCAAATACAGCTTCAGTATATAGTACACAGTGTGTTGTAAATATATTATTATTATTATTATTATTATTATTACTATTATTATTATAGATCCTATTTAGTTTTACTTAGCTTCTAAGTTAGGCCCATTAGGTATAGCATATAGTCTATTTAAACTCTTTAGTGATTGTACTCAATAGACAATTCTAATGTTACACATATTTTATTCATCATTATTTTATTCAACACAGTGCAACTTAAAAACAACAACAAGGTGCAACTTAAATATACAGCAGGAACTAAATATACATACAGCATCAGACACTAAATATACAGCAGCAGGAACTTAAATACAAGAAATATAACAACACAGTGCAACTTAAATATACAACAGGAACTTAAATATAGCAACAATTGTACACAGTGCAACTTAAATACATCAACAGGAACTTACATATAGCAACAAAAAAATACACACACTATTATTATTATTTTTATTTTTTGACAAAATTATTATTATTATTATTATATACCACTATTTTTCATTTAAAAGGAGATGAATAATATATTCTCAAATTGGCCATCATAATAGTTGGTCTTATTTCAATCATTTTACTTTGCACTACAGCAGAACATGAGTGAAAAACACCTTACACAACAACAAAAAATTCAACATCATCTCCTGTTATCAATGATGGTGTATGTAAGACTATGGTAGAGATACAAGGTTACACATGTTTAAATAAAGCAAAGGAAAATAATACTAGTACATGATGCAACATAATTACAACAACATGAACTTAATATTAGTACTATTATTATTTATTTATTTTTATTTTAATTTTTGACAACATTATTATTATTACTACTACTACATGAAAATGCATGTGGCCTATTATCTTCAAGTCAACTTTGTCCTCATCAAAGAAGTCTATAAAATACTAGTATATAGAAACACTATTTTCAATTTCCATAGAGTGAAATAACTAAGCATAACCACATTCTCAAAATGAATAGCATAGTAGTTGATCTTATCTCGATTATTTTACTTTGCATTACATACACAACAACAAAAAATTCAACATCGTTTTCTGTGATCAATGATGATGTATGCAAGACTATGGTAGAGCCACAGGGTTACACACGTGAAGAACATAAGGTAAAAATTAGTAACATGATCGTCTCGTTTTCTTGTCGTTTCATGATCGTCTCACCGTTTGGTGTCTTTTTATCATAACTGAACTTCATGTCCCTCAAATGCTACCAAGCAACTCAGCGACGCCACTTCTTCTTCTTCTTCTTCTTCTTCTTCTTCTTCTTATTATAGACCATTATTTTTATTTCAATGGAGAGCAATAACTAAGCATAACCACATTCTCAAATAGCCAGCACAATAGTTAGTTTTATCTCAATATTTTACTTTGCATTATGCCGCCACTACTACTTATTATTACTACAAGAAAACTGCCATATACCCACGGACAATTTTAGGTACGATTGTTCAAGCCGTAGGAGTAAATTTCATGTTCCGTGGGTATAGGTGTACTCTCCCCAACTTAGAACTTTGTTTGTCCTCAAACAAAAGTAGATTCAGAATATAGACAAGCTCAAAATACCTCAGTGCATAATCTCATTTCAAAGTTTGTGATCAATTCCAATTTCAAATTTCAAGTTTTCATAATTCATGAAATGCAAATTCAAAATCAAATTCCACAATCATCCATGAATCAAAACTTGAAGATGAAACAATTGCTTATTCAAAGTGGGATTTCAAAACCATGTTCAAATCAACAGTTAATTAATCAGAATCATAATCCTCACTGATTTCACTCAAGCAGGTGCTGTTTTTCTCAGTCTAGACAATGCATACACAACAAATCAATTTTGAAATACATCTCAGCAATATCACATAATATGCAATTAGTCATGAATCACTAAGGTCTTTATTCGGGTTGTAATGAGGTCAGGCTACAAAAAATCTTTGTTTTTCTTTGAATTCAAAATGCCTTAAAGATAAGAGAGCATCTATTAGCCATGTATAACATTTCACACTTCACACTCTCTTTTTCTTTCCACATATACCACTTCCAGTGATTCTTTAGTTTTGACACTTGTTCCATTTATTTCATTTTCTTTTCTAACACGTTGTCTTTTATTTTCAATTTTGTGTCAAACTAACTTTCAATCTTTTTCTTTTCAATTTCAATCACCACATTCAACTACTTTTCTCAATTGATTTTACTTATTTTGCCTCAACCTACTTCTCCCCAACTTGAATAGAACCCTATTGAAACATAGATGCTCTCTTATCCTAAGACAATAGGACAAGAAACTTGTTTTTTTATTTTATTGGTTTAGGGTTAAAGATTTCCAAAACAACAAAATTTTCAATTTTTGGCTCAAAGGGGTTAACAAAAGATCACTATCTCACAAGGTAGGTTGTATTTGGCCAAGTAGTTATCACTCAAAAAGAAACACGGCCTTGATCCTTTCCATGACTTCATACACATCAAGTAATCGCAAGATTCATGCAAAACCAACAGAGTCATATGCAATTATCACACTCAATATATGTAAAACATGGAGGTGCACACAACTCACCGGCTAGGTCTAAAATGATTCTTAATCAATCAACATGTTTTCAAAGAACAAGTGAAATCAAACTTTAATAAAGCAAACATTTCATTTTCATGCTAACATTCAAAGATAATTACAAAATTCAATCTTGAATGAAGCATTTACTAGAATTGCATTTTCATTGTGTAATTGAAAACTAATCACAACCCTAGACAATTCAAATCATATGCACATGGTATTCAAAAATTCAAAAATTTGAACCATTTTTTCAATCAACCATCAACATGTTGTTCAGACCAAAAGAGAAAGATAAATTAAGATATTCATGATAAAGCATAAATTTAACCAAAAGCTATTTAAAATAAAGTTCACAGAGTTTTGGAGAGCTTTTCAGTCGATCTTTTTCTTGTCAGTTGTCTGGCTCTTCTTCACTTCTTTGATTCATGTCCTGGTCTCCATCTCCAACTGTTCCACTAACATCACTGCTACCAACATCAAGTTGTCTCACCTCCTCCGGATAAAATGGCTTTTCCATAGGGCATGGGATCTCTGCAACTTAATAATGATAGGTTTCATGACTATACTATCTTGTTGCCATGAAATTAACCACACTCGTGTCTCTTAAAAACACTACACAAAGTTAACAAGTGCCATACAATTCAAATCCTTCACACAAACACCTTCCACGTCAATTGAGATTCACAATTTTAAAGTGGACAAGTATAATCAAGGTACTGTCAAGAGAATGTTATAATTCATTGAAAAGAAACAAGTGATACACACTAGGATTACTTAAGCAATGGATGTCCTTTTTAAATAATAACCACTTAGTTCTAAATAAGCAAGCAAAGACACACAACAGTACTCACATGAGTTTCCATGATTAAAAATACAGATTATGTAAATATACCCTCAAGTAAACTCAAATTATCAACATTGAATGATTGGCATTTTTAGGCTTCAAACAATCACATGTTAACAACAGTTCAGATTTCATGATACTATCCAAAGAAAAATAGGACTGCTCTTGTTCCTAAAGAAGCAACATTAAATTCATAACAGTCATAAACTCAACCATTTAGCTTCTAGGCCAATTCTTACTTAACAACTAAAATAATGCAATCATGGAACAAGGTTAAAAACCAATTTAAGAGGAATTGCAACCACAATAATAAGCATGGTTCATGACAGTTACAGGTTCAGTACTTAAAGTAGCTAGCAACCCCAAATTTTCAAACATGGTGTTTCCTAAATAAGCAACAAAACTTCACAATGCCATCAATACCAAAGAAATCACACAAACACCATTTTTCAACTTCCTAGTTACTAATTCATCAAATTTAAGCAACAATTTCAATTAGAACCAAGTTAATGCCTCAAAAATCTTTCAATCACATTCAAACCCTAACATGCATTCCCTTTCTAAATAACAAGAATATTTAAGCAATAATTGATTTCACCCATTAAAGCAGACAAGAAACATAAAGGTTTTGAGATTCATGAGCAATAACAATTCGTACCTCTCTATCTTAAAATCAAATGCATAGAATTTGAATGAGAAACTTAAAATCATGAGCAAAGAAGTGGGTACCTGAAGATGCAGTTGAGATGAACAACCAATTTGTGGTGTGTTGTGATTTAGAAAGGAGAAAAAGTTTTGATTTTTGGAGGTTTTACAAGTGATAGTGGTGATGAGAAAACTTAGAGAGAGAGTAGTTTTAGAAGTGGTAGTGGTGATTGGAAGCTTTTAATGAAAATGTGTGCAGTCCTCTGTTTTTTTTTTCAAGATAAAAAAAATAATAAATGCAGCTTCGCTTAGCGAAATTTGCTTGGCCTAGCGAAGATGACAGAAAAACAGAGTTTTTAAATCTACAAAATGCACTTAGGCAACTTGCTTAGCTAATAAGACAGATGACAGAAATTGTAGAATTTTCATGAGATGCAATGGTTTAAATTTGGCTCATTTTATGTCAAAATGCACTAAAACTTCAAAATTGTAAAAATTAAAATAGTAAAAATAGAAAATTGGGTTGCCTCCCAATAAACGCTTGTTTAACGTTGGTAGCTCGACGCCTGATTCGTTAGGGCGGCCAAAATGAAACGGAAAGCACATCATCCTAAGTCTTCAATTTATTTGGAAGGAACTCCATGAATTTGAAGTAGAGATTATGTGGAGTCCATATCCTCCCCAGTTGTTTGTTGAACAAGGCACAAATGGATTCTATGACTTCATCAATTTCAACCTTGTTAACTTTAACAATCTCTTGGTTATTTTCCTCTTCTTTTTCAACTAATTTCTCTTCTTCTCCCTCATTCTGGTCTTTCTCTCCAACAACAACTTTCTTTAATTCTTCAATGACTTTCTCCTCCATGACTTCAATCTTCTCATCAATTTTAGTAAAACTTTCATGCTTTGTTGAATTGGGTTGAGTGTAGGGTGGAGGGTTTCTGATTCCTTGTATACCAGTCATTTGCTTTGCCATCTGACCAAGCTGAGTTTCAATGTTTTTGATTGACGCATAGGTGTTTTGCTGATTAACCAGTGTATCCTCCAATTTTGAATTTTGATCTTGTTGAGGAGGATTTTGGTCATACTGGTGTTGTATGTTGGATAATCTTGCATCGTGTCTCCACCCCTGGCCATAATTTGGATTATTTCCTCTTTCATAACCAGTGTTGCCTTGAAATTGCCCTTGTCTTTGTTGATTACTCAGATAGTAAACTTCTTCATTCAACGGTGGACAATAACCAGTGGGATGGTCTCCATTGCAAAGCTCACAATAAGCAACATGTTTGTGTTTACTCGGCACTTCTAGCATCTCCTTGAGTTGTTGAGGAAGCTTTGACAATTGTTTTGTCAACTCTTCCACTGCTTGAGCAAAAAGCTTATTCTGAGCTAACATTGCATCTGTTATACCGAGATCAATGGTTCCTGCATTTCTTTGTGAATGACTTCTATTGTATTGGCTTTGATGGTCACTGAGTGTCATTCTTTCAATTATAGTTATTGCGTCTTCAACACTCTTTGACATTAAGGAACCACCTGCAGCTAAATCTAAGAAAAGTTTTGGCTGATGTTGAAGTCCGTTGCGGAACATATAAATTTGAGTAAGATCATCGAAAGCATGGTTATGACATCTTCTCAACATAGACTTGTACCGCTCCCATGCTTCACAAAGTGTTTCATTTGACCCTTGGGAAAATAAAATAATAGCGATCTTGGCTTCCATGAGCTTATAGTGTGGAAAGAACCTGTTGAGAAATTTTTCCTCAAGTGCATTCCAATTGGTCACAATCTGAGCCGGTTGGTCCAAGTACCATTCTTTTGCTTTTCCGATTAGTGAGTGGGGAAACATTCTCATGAACACACCTTCTTCTTCTGCTTCAGGTGCTCCGAGTGTATCATCAATCTCATAAAACTTGGTAAGATGAGTATATGGATCCTCATGGTCTAAACCTGTAAAAGGGTTAGCATATAAGATTTGAAGGAGTCCAGGTTTTATCTCTATTTGTCTGGTACTTTTCAGAGGTCCGACAATGTGGGCTAGCCGTCTTGGGCTGTTGTGACAAGGCATTACACCACCACTTTTGTTGTTGTTATAACCATGGTCAGTCATGGTTTATGCTACTATGGAGAATCTGAAATAGAAATAGCTAACAAGAAGAGATACTTTGTCCAGCAAAGAGGGGTTAGGATAAAACACAACTTATATACAAAAGAAATATGTACATATACTTAAAACAATACAAATTGTTGCAATGCTCCAATATCTAAACGCCAGTCCTCGGCAACGGCGCCATTTGATGTAGTATCAAAAGAAAGTATGTTTATATCGTCTCCACAGGGACTGATGCAATATCGATGCCGTTCAACAATTTATATGGTTTTAAGTAGGGTGTTGGAATGATTTGTTATAAAACTTTCAAACATAAAAAGTACGATAAAAGATGATTAAACTGCAGAAAGATTAAATTGTCGGGACTAGATTTCACTAATTAATTCCTATGTATTACCTTAACCAAACATACATATATTTCAGTTATCAATCAATATTTTCACGTATCGCTCGTCGAACGTTTCCGTGTCCAGATAACGCCGAGATATCTATTATATCTATTAACCTCCGATGTCTCGGATCGTCAATCGATAAAATAACATTAAGCTTCGATACTCTAAGTGAATATTAAACATAAATCTATGTCTAGAATTTAACATTTAATAAGTGATTACCCTAGTTCTTTGATTCAAATAATATATGTCTATATCAATTCAAATCTTAAAGTAAAAGATGAAAATCAAGGATAACACTAATATTGATGGATAATCTAAAACATATATATAAAGCCATGATCAAGATTAATACATAGTTATAAACAAGCTACATCTAATCCCAACAAAAATGTCTTTACCTACTCATTACCATGGTAGCTTTACACAAGTGAGAAGAAAAGAGATGAAATAATAGCACCAGTTGATTTCTCGAACAGTTGGTGTGCATTCCACCGTTTTCTTCCGTCCGTTCCTGCTCTCTCTCTGCGTTTTTCTCTTCTTTCTGTGCTGTGTGTATGAATTAATATCACTATGAAGTGCTCTTTCATTCCTTTTTATAGGCTTTGGAAAACTTTAGCCTTAAGTAATAGGATTCCTTGGCTTTTAAGTAAGATAAAAACGGTGATGCATGTTGCAATTTGACAGCCTTTTTCCACTTGTCATCATTGGTTGGATGCTTTTACTTTTACTTCATTTTTTTACCTATTAATCCACAAGATAAACATTAATAATAATAATAATAATAGGTGAAATAAGTGAAAATAGCTAAAATACTAATTTTCTAGTAAAGAATGATATTTACAAATAGTTGGGGTTTTTACTTCAAATAACTTATAAAACAAGTTAATAAATGCTTAAAATAGATAGGTAAAATCACTGCTTTTTGGCACTATAGGACTGGGAGAAAATTTGGATCGCTAAGCTTAAAATTAACACGGGGGGTTACTCCCTCCTATTTTTTTTTTTTTTAGCTTCTCATTCCCCCACCCAAATCAAAGATAAAAATCAAACCCTAATAAAATCAAATTCTCTTTATCTTTTCTTTCTACCACCCACATAGAAACTCCAATCTATATCAATCCAACCATGTCGATGAAACAAGCGGAAGTAGAATATCGGCCGGATGACGACAAAGTCGCGCACCGCAACGACAACATACTCATCTGAGGCAATTGAATATGGAAAAGGGTTTTCGGAGGCAGGGTCTTGCTTGGTGGAGGCTGGATAGGGAAGATAAGTAAAACCCCTTTCCCTCTCTCTCACTTTGTTGACGGTAACCCTGTACATTTTTTCTTTTATTTGTTGATTGTTTTTCTATTTTCATATTTATTTCACTTTACTTTCTGTCTCAGGTTCTCTGTTCATAATCTGAAACTCTTTAGAACTGTTCAGGTGATTAAAGATGGAGATTCTATCCTATATGGTTTTTGTTGGTTCTTCAATTTTTACTTTCTAAATGATTTTGTTTTTGTTCTTTCATGTTGAATCGTGTACCCTTTTGGATGAATTAACATGGTGTGTTTTGGATTGAGTTATAGGAACAAAAGGGTGTGTGTGGATTTATCGTGTTGGATAGTTCAGCTTGAAAATGTGATGTATCTCTCACAAGCATGATATTCCTTTGTTGATTTAACAGAACATTGTCATTGTGCACTCCATATGTTTGATATATTGAACTTGAATTTCTTATCATTGTGTTGTTTAGTTTTTTTCCCTATAGGTGGGCCTTTTGAAGAAATTTGTATACTTGCACTACATTTGGTTTTTTGTTACAAGGCATGTGTCAATTGAGGCATTCTTCCCTACAGTCTAATTTCAGTCCCACAAAAACTAGGAGAGCAAACCCATCTATACTTGGCAAAATTGAGGTATACTTGCGATTACATTGTTCTAGTGGATTCTCTGCATGCCTTAAATTTTGCTATCCTTTCTATTTAATTGCCTTGCTTAAGTATGTTGTATGTTATGAAGGATTAAAAGACTAACTGAATGTCTTTTTAATTGATTCGGATATCAGAGGTTCTTTGTGAACTAGAGCTCACCATAAAGAGAGTGAATATCTCTACTACACCAGATAGTATAGTGGTGGATCTCTTTTCAATCAAGGATACAAGGTTATAGATTTCTACCGATGAAGTTTTGTGCTAAACTATTGTGCCCTTATTGATAGTTTTCCTTTATATCTTGTAATGTAAAACCATTTTTTCCTTAACTCAAGAAATGTGCTTTTAAACTAACTGACCTGCACAATCTTATATAATCAAGGAACTTCTACATACAAAGAAGAGAAGGAAAAACAGAGGAAGAACCATTTAAATGTAAGATCACGGAGTAAGCCGTTATCACTTTAGCACTTGGTAATTTTAGTAAATATCAAACGCAAGATTTTGAGGCAAAGTAAGGACATTAATTTTTTAATGATTTCTTGCAATTTAATCATTTAAATGTAATTTATTTGGAGGCATGATTTTCTTATAGTGTAGTGTAAATGGATGTGCCATTTTTTATTTCCTTTCCTGCTATTTTGGACTTTTTGATTTAATGTGGTTCAATGGATGTGTCAATTTTGAATGGATGCAGTTGATAAAACTTTAGGGAAATCAAAGAAGGAATATTACTAATAACCTTGTCCAGGTAAGCATTAACGTTTATCTATATTATAATGTTGTTGTCCTTCTATTAATTTGTTGTGCTGCAACAAGCATTAATTTTCTGTGCTACAACAAGCTGAGATTTGTAAAGAAGAATCATGTCAAACTTCTTGATTTCTAAGAAAAACACATGGTGCAATTTGGCTACATGTTTAATATTTAGCATTTTGAAACCAATAGTAGTATCTAGAAAGGGGTATTGGGCCATGTCGCGGTGATTTTTGGATATCGAGTTATTAATTAACTTCGAATCGCAATTTAATGTCCCACCACCGATCTTTAATTTATCCGAGGGAAAGGGAAAAAGTTCGAAAAAAAACCCTATTTTTAGAGAACAAGGTTCGGGGGTTGGTTATACGAAGGGAAGGTATTAGCACCCTAAGTATATATAGTACTCTATAGGAACCTCTTGTTTTTATTTCTAACTTTGCGCTTTATTTTTAATTGCTTGTAAAAATGTATAAGTGTAGGAATTAAAATGATGACAAAAAAAGTTTAAAGTGATGGGAAAAGAAAAATGTTTTGTTGATTTTATTGATTGGAGAGACGAGTCTCATGCCTACGTACCCGAGGGATCAAACCACCGTAGTTCGGGGTAAAAAGACGAGTAAATTTGTTGGTTTGTTTTTAAGGTTTTGAAAATGGTTTTAAAGGTAAAAAGCCAAAAGCGGCAAAATGTGAGTTTGATTTATTTTTATTTGTGAAAGAGAGTCTAAATGATTAAATTGATTAAAGTTTGATTATGAAAATAAGACGCGGACAATTGGTTTAAAATCCAAGGTTTGTTGAGAAAATGTTTTGAGTGATAAAAGACACTTGGTTTAAAATCCAAGGTTTAAGCATGATTAAAAATGTATGAATAAAGAAAATGCACTTGGTTTAAAATCCAAGGTTTTTAGGCGAGAAAAAAGACACTTGGGTTAAACTCCAAGGTTTTAGCGATAAAAGAAGCCATTGGTTTAAAGTCCAAGGCACTTGGTTTAAAATCCAAGTTCGCGATAAAAAAAAAAAAGTCACTTGGGTTAAAATCCAAGGTTTTCACGATAAAAGATGCCGTTGGTTTAAAGTCCAAGGCACTTGGTTTAAAATTCAAGTTTTGCAATAAAAAGAAACGTTTGGTTTAAAGTCCAAAGTTTTTGAAAAGTGTATGATGACAAAATATTTTTTGATGCTTGATGATGATGTTGAAAAGAAAATTGTGTTGACTTTTTTTAAAGAGGTTTTGACCTCACTTTTGAGAACAAAATGACTAATTATTTTTGAAGAGGTGTTGACCTCATTTTTGAGAATAAAATGACTAATTATTTTTGATTGGAATGTTGGGTTCCAAAATAAAAAGGTAACGCGTTAAAAGAATAATAACGTCGCAATAAGCAAATTAAGCGCAAAGACGATCCGTAATGATATTTTGATCAAAACGGTGTCTTTTCCCTCGGAATTAATATTCTAACGTTTTTTGCGGGAAGCGATAAATAAATATGCATGAGATGCAATTTTTCATTTATAGTGTACATTTGTTCCTAATTACATTCTAAAGTATTTGCAAGGAAAAATAAATATGAGATGAATGCAAGAGTATGCTATGCAATTTAATTTTACATCAAATCCTAAAAATACAATCTAATGTCCTTACAATAAAATAAATAATTAATTAATTAGGCAAAAAATAAAATAAAAACAGAAGGGGGTGCAAATATCAATAAAAACATAAAGGGGTGCAAAAAGCAACTCTGGGCCCAAGCCCAGCTGGAGGGCGTGGGTGCATGTAGAAAAATGTAAAAATCAGATCAGAGTCGTCTGATTGATCAGACAGCTCTGATCTGATCACAGGCAAAATGCAATCAGAAACGTTTGATCATGATCAGAATGACTAAGGCGCGCAGGTGCACCATTAGGCCGTGCACCTGCGCGTGCAGGATCACAAATTGGGTATAAAAGGAAAACCCTAAAAAAAATTACACAAATTTCTCTTCTTCTCTCTTCACCCGCCGCCGTGCTCCTCTCCTCTCTCAATCCTTCTCTCTCGTTTCTGTTCTTTCATTCACTCACATTTTTTCTTCCTTTCTTCTCTGATTTTCTCTCTCGATCTCACACTCTCAGTTTTTAAAACTAAAAAAAAACAATCAAAAGAAAATCTAAAAAAAAACAGAACGAGAAAGGAGACCTTGGCTTTTCTGACTTTGATATGATTCTTCTTCTTCTTCGCGTTTTCGTTTTTTGTGTTTTGGTTTGACTTCTGGTTTGATTTTCCGATTTGGTTCGGACGGTTTGGATTTGCATCCGGTTTTGGGTTTTGATTTGGTTTTTTGGATCCGGTTTTGATTATGATGAACGAAGGTGATGATGATTCAGAGATGGTTTGTCTGGTTTTGATTTGTGGGTTTTCTGTTTTGGTTTTTTGCTTCTGGATTTGAAAGATTGATGATGGGTTTGTGATTTCGGTTTGGATTTGATATTTGTGATTTCTAGGTTGATGATGATGAACGATGATGAACTGGGTTTCTATTTTCTGGGTTTTATTTGATGAATTTGATTTATTTTTGATTTTTGATTGAAAGAAATTTTTTGCTGCGACTGATCCAATTTCTCCCTGGAAACTGTGCAATAAATGCACTATTTGTATTGTGTTAGACCTAGGGTTTTGCAGATGAAAAATACTCCATTTGGACAAAATTGCCCTTGGGCTTGGATTGGACAAAAACACATATTTGGACCCAAAAATAAAAAACTGAAAAAAAGCACCACAAAATAAAAACGAAAATAATAATAATAAAAAGAAAATGACTAAAAAAAATGAAATGAAATAAAAACCAAATTAAATAATTAAATAATAATAATAAAAGAAGAAAATATAAAAAGGAAACAAAATAAATGAGATATTTTAAAATACCTCTCTGCCGAAATTTCGTCTGAAATGACAGAAAAATCCGTCTTAAAAAGACGCATAAAAGCGATCGGTCAAAAAATGGGGTATGACAGATGCCCCTATTTAAGTTTCTTCCATCGGAGATAAAAAGAAAAAGATGATTTTTGATGATGTTTTTGTTTTGGTTCGACGATGGAAGAGACTTAAATACAGAGTACACCATTTTTTGACCGGATTGAACTATAAAATGCTATGATATGATGTTACGAGTGTTGTGCTTATGAGTGTTATGTTTACAAGTGTTTGAATGTAATGAAGATTATTTGACAGGGGTAATGAAGACAGAAAGCGATAAAGTTCTGTATGCGGACAGAAAGCAGTAAAGTCCTGTGTGCGAACAGAAGTAAAGACTGAAAGCGATAAAGTCCTGTGTGCGGACATAAGCAGATAAAGTCCTGTGTGCGGACAGAAGTAAAGACAGAAAACCATAAAGTCCTGTGTACGGACAGAAGTAAAGACTGAAAGCAATAAAGTCCTGTGTGCGGACAGAAGTAAAGACAGAAAACCATAAAGTCTTGTGTACGGACATAAGTAAAGACTGAAAGCAATAAAGTCCTGTGTGCGGACATAAGCAGATAAAGTCCTGTGTGCGGACAGAAGTAAAGACTGAAAGCGATAAAGTCCTGTGTACGGACAGAAGTAAAGACCGTGTCCACCAACATTGTGAGATGGTAAGGACAAGTAAAGTCAGTGTCTACCAACATTGTGGGATGGTAAGCAAGTAAAGGCAGTGTCTACCAACATTGTGGGATGGTAAGGACAGAACGAGGAAATAAATTGTGTGCTGACATTGTGGGAGAGCGAGCCATGACAAGAATATGTATTTGTCTAGACCAGACACATTGGAGATGACCTCTTTTGGGGAAATTAATCACAAGTTTGCAGTTGATTGTTTGCAAAACCTGGCACTTGAAATATGAATGATGGAGGCATCTCTGGACCAGACTCACTAGGGATGACTCTTTTTTGTATGAATGATAGAGACATCTCTGGACCAGATACACTGGGGATGACTCTTTTTTATGATTTATGATTGATGGAGACATCTCTGGACCAGATACACTGGGGATGACTCTTTTTTATGATTTATGATTGATGGAGACATCTCTGGACCAGATACACTGGGGATGACTCTTTTTGTGATGTATGATTGATGGAGACATCTCTGGACCAGATACACTGGGGATGACTCTTTTTTGTTTTGAAATATGAATGATGGAGACATCTCTGGACCAGATACACTGGGGATGACTCTTTTTTGTGATTTATGAAGCAAGACACATGATGGTCAATGCAGTATGTATGAATGATTTTGTGTGTATGTTGCATGTAAATACGAATGTACGTATGGATATGTGAATGATTGTATGTATGTATGTATGATTGTACGTACGAATGTGTGATTAATTGTATGTATGTGTGAATGTATGTACGAATATGTGATTAATTGTATGTATGTATGTATGATTGTACGTACGAATGTGTGATTAATTGTATGTATGTGTGAATGTATGTACGAATATGTGATTAATTGTATGTATGTATGTATGTATGATTGAATGATATTTGTACATGACTGGATGAGACAAAAGATTTGGTCAGGTAAGATGAGCATTGGGCCAACGTATCCGTACAATCACTCAATAGTCCTCCATTGGGGACAGCACCCCTACAGGTGAAATAAATCAGATTCTCGGGGTAAAACCAGGTATGGTATGTCAATCCATGGTAAGAATGATTACTTCTTGGGGTAAAGCCCGTCGGTCAGAAGTTTGGCAGAAGTCGCCATTTCGTACACTGAAATCGAATATTTTCTCATGGTCTTGTTTCGACAGTCATGCTTTTGCTTTCTCTTCTTTTTTTGAAATCCCTAACTTTTGCCTGGACCGCCCTTTCGGGTTTTCAATCCACCGGGAATATATACCTTTTTTTGTTTTGCCCCTAATTTTTGCCTGGACCGCCCTTTCAGGTTTTCAATCCACCGGGACGCTCATTTTTTTTGCCTAAGCCGCCCTTTCGGGTTTTCGACTTAGCGAGCTGTTCTTTTTGCTTTTTTTTTGCTTTTGCTTTTTTTTTTTTTTTTTGTTAGAAAGAAACAAGACTGATATAATATGCAAACTTCCCAAAGGGATGCCATTTGCTGCTGGTATGCAAACTTCCCAAAGAGATGTCATTTGTTGTTGACTGCAAACTTCTCAAAGAGATGCCATTTGATGTTGAATGCAAACTTCTCGAAGAGATGCCATTTGCTGATGATATGCAAACTTCTCAAAGAGATGCCATTTGCTGCTAATATGCAAACTTCTCAAAGAGATGCCATTTGCTGAGGATATGCAAACTTCTCAAAGAGATGCCATTTGCTGTTGATATGCAAACTTCTCGAAGAGATGCCATTTGCTGTTGAATGAGCCTCCCAAACGGGTCTCAGCTTCTTCTTTCACTAGGGAAAAGAAAATCATACAAGCTTCTTAATGATAACCACTTGCTGTGGATAGACATGATAATTTTACTGGAAAGATTTGAAGGCGAACCAATGCTGGTGATTCCACTAGGGAAATAAAACTATGTTGTGGAGTATCGAGTTTTGCAAAATAAATGCAATCTCCTGAACCACCTTCCAAACAATAACTGATGGGGGATCAAAATTCAATCCAGGAACAATCTGGAGAGAAACGGTCAATCAAGACTTTAGTGAGAAAATAGCTCAACTAAAGGGTTGTTCTTATCCAAATATGAACTGGAGTAGAACGCTGAATAAAATGCTTCCATAAGGGACAAGCTTAATGAAGATTCAAAAAATAGTGTGATTTTCTGCTTAAGGGGTAAACTCTAATTGAGAGAAGTACATACACCTTATGAGGAGAAGGGACAAATATCAAAATGCAAAAATGAGCAACGAATATAAATTCGGCTATGCGTGATGAATGAATAAATGCATGAATGTTATGATGTGTATAATGTATATGCTGACAGAACAGACAAAACAGATAAACAGACAAATTGGAGATTACCAAACAAACCAGTACAACCGGATATTCAGCCAATCTCAATCAAGAAGGAAGCATCACTGGAGAGAAATCAAACCACTGATAGAGTAGAGTCTTTCTTCAATGCTCAAATCTCACTAGGGAGAGGAAAATACTTCTTCGGGAGGATCCTCCAAAATTCAATCTTCTAATAAAGAAAATCTGACGAAGGGATGACAAATGTGAACTTCGCTTCGAAGTTTAGCTGGGGAACATTCAAGTTCAGTATTTAGTTGAAGAATGCAAGATCACATACCCAACCCATTATAGCAACACTCTCCTTTAGGGGAACACTGCACATGTCAATAAAACCCAAAAAGATTAACTCCGTCGAAGGCTGATTCTTGGCTTAAGGGGGAAGAAATATAACAACTATTTTGGCAGATCTGGATTGCCCCTGGAAACCACTTCAGGTGCCCCAAGTAAGTGAAACATTGACTTTGAATCTTTGAAGTGTATGCCACTGTATATAAAGACTTGCCCCTGATTGGCGGGTTCCTGATGTAATTTGCCCCAAGTTAGGAGCGCTTTGAATTGATTTGTCCTTGATTAGACCGATTGATTGAATTTCCTTGATGCCAAATATAAATTTGCAAACAAAATTGTTTCTTTTGAAAAATATTTCTGATGTAATGTACATGCAAGTTTTGGAATCGAAAAACTTTATATAAAACATATGTGGTGTGTGCAAAAGATAGTTACTCAACAAACAGGTGGAGTCAGTTTTAACAATAATTTTGCTGATTATGCTTTCAAAGTAAACCTAGCTTCAATTAGGTCTTTTGAGGGTTATAACGTGGCCTGGTTCATTTGAAAAGAAAGATGATTAGGCTCAAAATTCTGTTTTAACCCACCCACTCTTCTTTGATGTCTTTCATTCCTATATTCAATTAATTCATCAGACATGCTTTGGTTGACAAGAGGATTTCTTTTGACAATGATGTTTGAGGTTGACGCTTTGGTCGAAGCTTTGATGAGATTCTTGCAGGGGCAGTCACTTTTCATTCACAAGCTTGTTTGCATAATTTTGCTCTTAATCCCTTATTTTTGCATGGATCAATTCTTTTGGATTTCGCGGTCCATCGGGATGCCCTGAATTTTGCCTAAGTCTTTTTACCTAGCGGGCTTTTTGTTGTTGTTTTGTTTGTGTTTTTTTTTGTTTTGGTGTAGGATGATTGTGACTGCCACATGCTATTGTGAGTTTTGTCATTTCAAGACTTCCTCTATCTCAACAGATTTACCCTCTTGTATTGGGATGTGTCATTGAATTATTGAAAGACTACCCTGCCCCGGGTCAAGATTAAGGTTTTTTATTATAGAAAGAACACCAACTTCTGGCTCAAAGGGGTTGACTACGGATTATCTCTTTATTTTTCCGGTGTTTGGGAAGTGAAACAATGCCTTACATCATCAACCGGGTCCTAATGAAAGCATATATCAACAATTTTAAACATTTAATTTACATCATTCTCCCCTCAAGTTTGTTAATATGAAAAGTGAAATAGAAAAACATTGCCATTTGTGATGGCACAAGAAAGGAGTGAATACGAATGGATGGATTCCAAAATATGCATGCTCATTGTTTAGAAATATTAATTTAAAAGATACAACTTTAAAATGCAAATAAATGCTTGGCAAGAAAGAAATTGCAATTGAAAATAAAAGGCCTAGCGATCCTAGGGACAAACTTTTTGATTCTCTTGAAAATGACGGAGGACCCATGATTAAGCTGAGGATGAACTTTGATCGTTCGAGCTTGGATCATTAAAAGATAACATGTTGGTATGGACCAAATTCTGAACCTCCTTCTTAAGGGCATAATTGTGTTCAACATCATGACTGGGTGCCCCTTGGTGGAAAGCACATGTAAGATTAGTTTTGCATGGATGACACCTGTTCACGGAGCATCTGATTCTCTCCTTCGAGATTTTCCATTTTCCTCTTCAAATTAGATCGAGTATTGTGGATACAAGTTGCTTTGTACTGAATACGCCGAGCCACATGACTTGGACAGAGAGGAAAGAAAGAACATGAGACTTGATTTTGAAACTTTATGAATGCAGTATGATGTGTTTATGCTAAAATATGCAATGCGTTTTTTTTTGTTATCGAAGGACTTATCCTAAATTAGTTGTAAACATTTAGACATGGATTTTGTAAGGAGAAAAAAGAGAAAAATTTGTTATTTGTCATTTGAAATGAATGTTCTCTATAATGTTTACAAAAAATTTGTTTAAGTTCTTCGATATCGGATGAGGAAAAAGAATTTATGAATGAGTGCATGCATGCATGATGCGGAAAACATGGTGGGGTTAAAGTATAATGTTGGAGTCAAAGGTGAAATCCTCCCATGTGGTATGTACTAGGGTTTATTTGTACCTGCATGACGGGTTCTAAAAAGTTCCCAAAGTCATTGACCATCTCATGGATATCACTGGGTTACGGGACTACTCTCGTTCCGATAACATCCACGGGATAATCTCGTTTGAGTGTAGTTTCGCGTGACGACTAATCTCAAGACTACTCTTGATTTAGCCACCGCACTACGCCCTAAAAAGGCCAAGATGGGTTAAAGGTGATTCTAAAGGTTCTCGGCTTCGCCGGACACTCACATTGAAAATAATACGACCATCATGACTTTTCATGACAACGAGTACTACCGTCGTGAGGCCTCCACCGAGCGGGATCATATCACATGTGCTTCATAATCCAGACTACTCTGGATATGTCACTATGATTTCACCCCATCCTATCTTATTGTGTCACTCAAGCCCGGGTTAGGACTTATCTCACCACTCAAAATCAAACCCAAGTATATATATACAAACATACACAAGTAAAAGAATAATAGCGCGAAGATAGTAATTAAAACAAGTTAGGCTCAACCCGCTTGGTTGTCCCCAGTGAAGTCGCCATTTCTGTCGCGATGATTTTTGGATATCGAGTTATTAATTAACTTCGAATCGCAATTTAATGTCCCACCACCGATCTTTAATTTATCCGAGGGAAAGGGAAAAAGTTCAAAAAAAAACCCTATTTTTAGAGAACAAGGTTCGGGGTTTGGTTATACGAAGGGAAGGTATTAGCACCCTAAGTATCTATAGTACTCTATAGGAACCTCTTGTTTTTATTTCTAACTTTGCGCTTTATTTCTAATTGCTTGTAAAAATGTATAAGTGTAGGAATTAAAATGATGACAAAAAAAGTTTAAAGTGATGGGAAAAGAAAAATGTTTTGTTGATTTTATTGATTGGAGAGACGAGTCTCATGCCTACGTACCCGAGGGATCAAACCACCGTAGTTCGGGGTAAAAAGACGAGTAAATTTGTTGGTTTGTTTTTAAGGTTTTGAAAATGGTTTTAAAGGTAAAAAGCCAAAAGCGGCAAAATGTGAGTTTGATTTATTTTTATTTGTGAAAGAGAGTCTAAATGATTAAATTGATTAAAGTTTGATTATGAAAATAAGACGCGGACACTTGGTTTAAAATCCAAGGTTTGTTGAGAAAATGTTTTGAGTGATAAAAGACACTTGGTTTAAAATCCAAGGTTTAAGCATGATTAAAAATGTATGAATGAAGAAAATGCACTTGGTTTAAAATCCAAGGTTTTTAGGCGAGAAAAAAGACACTTGGGTTAAAGTCCAAGGTTTTAGCGATAAAAGAAGCCATTGGTTTAAAGTCCAAGGCACTTGGTTTAAAATCCAAGTTCGCGATAAAAAAAAAAGTCACTTGGGTTAAAATCCAAGGTTTTCACGATAAAAGATGCCGTTGGTTTAAAGTCCAAGGCACTTGGTTTAAAATCCAAGTTTTGCAATAAAAAGAAACGTTTGGTTTAAAGTCCAAAGTTTTTGAAAAGTGTATGATGACAAAATATTTTTTGATGCTTGATGATGATGTTGAAAAGAAAATTGTGTTGACTTTTTTTAAAGAGGTTTTGACCTCACTTTTGAGAACAAAATGACTAATTATTTTTGAAGAGGTGTTGACCTCATTTTTGAGAATAAAATGACTAATTATTTTTGATTGGAATGTTGGGTTCCAAAATAAAAAGGTAACGCGTTAAAAGAATAATAACGTCGCAATAAGCAAATTAAGCGGAAAGACGATCCGTAATGATATTTTGATCAAAACGGTGTCTTTTCCCTCGGAATTAATATTCTAACGTTTTTTGCGGGAAGCGATAAATAAATATGCATGAGATGCAATTTTTCATTTATAGTGTACATTTGTTCCTAATTACATTCTAAAGTATTTGCAAGGAAAAATAAATATGAGATGAATGCAAGAGTATGCTATGCAATTTAATTTTACATCAAATCCTAAAAATACAATCTAATGTCCTTACAATAAAATAAATAATTAATTAATTAGGCAAAAAATAAAATAAAAACAGAAGGGGGTGCAAATATCAATAAAAACATAAAGGGGGTGCAAAAAGCAACTCTGGGCCCAAGCCTAGCTGGGGGGCGTGGGTGCATGTAGAAAAATGTAAAAATCAGATCAGAGTCGTCTGATTGATCAGACAGCTCTGATCTGATCACAGGCAAAATGCAATCAGAAACGTTTGATCATGATCAGAATGACTAAGGCGCGCAGGTGCACCATAAGACCGTGCACCTGCGCGTGCAGGATCACAAATTGGGTATAAAAGGAAAACCCTAAAAAAAATTACACAAATTTCTCTTCTTCTCTCTTCACCCGCCGCCGTGCTCCTCTCCTCTCTCAATCCTTCTCTCTCGTTTCTGTTCTTTCATTCACTCACATTTTTTCTTCCTTTCTTCTCTGATTTTCTCTCTCGATCTCACACTCTCAGTTTTTAAAACTAAAAAAAAACAATCAAAAGAAAATCTAAAAAAAAAACAGAACGAGAAAGGAGACCTTGGCTTTTCTGACTTTGATCTGATTCTTCTTCTTCTTCGCGTTTTCGTTTTTTGTGTTTTGGTTTGACTTCTGGTTTGATTTTCCGATTTGGTTCGGACGGTTTGGATTTGGATCCGGTTTTGGGTTTTGATTTGGTTTTTTGGATCCGGTTTTGATTATGATGAACGAAGGTGATGATGATTCAGAGATGGTTTGTCTGGTTTTGATTTGTGGGTTTTCTGTTTTGGTTTTTTGCTTCTGGATTTGAAAGATTGATGATGGGTTTGTGATTTCGGTTTGGATTTGATATTTGTGATTTCTGGGTTGATGATGATGAACGATGATGAACTGGGTTTCTATTTTCTGGGTTTTATTTGATGAATTTGATTTATTTTTGATTTTTGATTGGAAGAAGTTTTTTGCTGCGGCTGATCCAATTTCTCCCTGGAAACTGTGCAATAAATGCACTATTTGTATTGTGTTAGACCTAGGGTTTTGCAGATGAAAAATACCCCATTTGGACAAAATTACCCTTGGGCTTGGATTGGACAAAAACACATATTTGGACCCAAAAATAAAAAACTGAAAAAAAGCACCACAAAATAAAAACGAAAATAATAATAATAAAAAGAAAATGACTAAAAAAAATGAAATGAAATAAAAACCAAATTAAATAATTAAATAATAATAATAAAAGAAGAAAATATAAAAAGGAAACAAAATAAATGAGGTATTTTAAAATACCTCTCTGCCGAAATTTCGTCAGAAATGACATAGAAAAATCCGTCTTAAAAAGACGCATAAAAGTGATCGGTCAAAAAATGGGGTATGACAGGCCAACTTCTTTTAACCAAGGGCCAATGCTTTTTTATAATAGTTGGCATCCTTTACAACTACAAAAAGGTAGGTCCATATTAATGCTAGATATTGGATGAGTGGGAGTGGCATAAGTTAAAGGTTGTATGAATATTGCTAGATATATGCATATTAGCTTCTAACAAAGTTGTAGTATATTATGCATGTTATACCTTAATTCAATTTGGGATTGCTTATAATGGCTTCTTGCTAGATATATGCATATTGGCTTCTAACACAATTGTAGTATATTAAGCATTTAGTTTTAGGTTCTTCTGTGTTTGTAGCAATATGATTGACTATCTTCAGTTTCTTCTTTCCCATTTGAATATAAAGTTTATGATACACGTTTTTTGTTGAATATGAATGCAATAGCTTGCTTCTTGTTGTTGACATCCATTAAGTTGATTTTATGACTTGTATTTTTTTCTATATTTTCAATAGGTTCCAGACTAAAAATTATCCAAGTCCACACACCGATGAAGATGGAAATGAAATAGAGAGCCTGTTTGTTTCAGCTTTAAAAAAATAGATTTTTTCTTTGTATTTTTGAAAATGGATTTTTTAAAACCGTTTTTCAAAATATTACAAGTTTTTTTATATTCGTTTTTTCTAAATTCAAACACTAATTTTGACATTATATAACATAGACGTACATTATTGAAGAACAAAAAATAGTCAAAATCTCAATTTTTATAAAAAATTGTATTTCAAAAATGATTTTTATGAAAATCTATTTGAAATAGCTTCAAAAAAAGTGATTTTTTTGAAATTTTGATATCCAATTTTTTTTTCAATAAAATGATGAAATACCTAAAATAAGATTTTAAGAATAACTATTCAAACCAAATTTTCATTTGAAGCTTTTATAAAAAATTTCTTTGTAAATTTTTTTTATACAAAATTTTCTAACACTACAAAATCTATTTTCAAAAAAATCCAAAACAAACGGGCCCAGAGTGGAAATGATATGATTTTTTAAATACAGTGTAACTTTTGAGATTACGAATTTGTAAGTGTTTTTAAATACAATATGGTGCTATTATTGGTTCATATGTTTAACTATATGTAGTTTGAAATGTTTGAAAGATTTGTTAGTATTTAATAAAATTGAAGTTTTCTGTTATTTTGTCTCATAAATATTGGCAATTTATTATTATTTTAAAAATTGTTTGATTAAAAAATTATCAAAAAAAAATTGTTTGAGTAAAAACAAATTGGTAAAAAACAATTTTCAAATCTATAAGACGGAAAAATGTGGTGGGTAAAAAAAATCAGCAGATGCAAATGGCTGTTGGTATAGGTCTGAGTTGTGTCCAACAGCCAAAATTGCCGTAGCTATAGACTATAGTGACGGAAAATTTCCGTAGGTATAGCGAGATAAAGTGGACGGAACAAAACACCTGTGGGTATAGGTTTGAAGGTCTATACCCACGGTTTTTGGACATTTACCTACAGGATTTCGCCGTGGCTATATGTCAAATTTCTTGTAATATATTATTATTATTATTATTACTATTTTATCAGTGTGATATCACATATATAAAACATTGAGAACAACTTTACGGATGATGCGATCTTCTGGTGTTTGTACCAAACCTTTGTGTTTATTTTTTCATATATTAAGAAAAATGAGTAGTAATGGGTTTAGCTTTAAGTTTTTGTCTTTTGAAATAGATCAACAATATTAATTAGAAGTATATCTTTGAAAAATTATCATAAATACACATAATAATTTGCATAGGATCTCATATTTCATGACATGTGTTAAGCATTGAAGAATCTTGTAGTACAAATAACTTGGAAGAAGAGAATAACAAAGTCCTAACTAACTTGTAGCTGACTTTAGAGCTTGTATAATATGTAGTTAGTATAGGTTAGCTTAATGTGTTCCTTAACTTGTATATAAAAGGATCTACATTGTATTCTTTTTCATTTAATTGAACGAAGAATGAATAATTCCTCTATCATTTCAATATTTTCTCTCATTTCATTCATATGTTAACATGGTATCAACGCCTTAACGACCCTCTTCCGCAACCGTAACTGCATTGTAACCGTTTTTTTCCGGCGAACAGAACCTACCATGGATCATTTTTCTCCGTTCTATGTTCATCCCATCGACGGTCCTTCCTCCGTCACCGTTACTCCTCTTCTCACCGGTTCGAACTATCATTCTTGGTCTCGATCCATGAGACGTGCTTTAGGTGCGAAGATGAAGCTTGATTTTGTTGATGGAAGTCTTCCTCCACCTCCGGATGCGTTCGATCCAAGCTTTCGTACATGGAATCGATGCAATCAATTGGTATCGTCTTGGATTTTGAACTCTGTCTCCGAAGCCATTGCGCAATCGAGATCTTCATGGAAAACGCTGTGGATATCTGGAATGATCTTCGCGAACGTTTTTCACAAGGTGATTTGATTCGTATTTCCGAATTGCAACGTGAAATTTACGATCTCAAGCAAGAAAATCGTTCTGTTACTGAATTCTATTATGAATTGAAGCTTCTTTGGGAAGAATTGGAGCTTTATTTACCAATTCCGACGTGCACATGTCGTGTTCGTTGCTCTTGCGAAGCTATGCGTGCTGCTCGCCATAATCATGTGGTTCTTCACACAATTCGTTTTCTCACTGGCCTCAACGAGAACTTCTCTGTTGTTAAGTCTCAAATCTTGCTCATGGAACCTCTTCCAACCTTGAACAAGGTGTTTTCCATGGTGATTAACTTTCCTCTTGTTGATGAATCCAAGATCTCTGTTAATGCTGCTAAATATAGCAAACCTTCTGGCTCCAAATCTTCTCGTGGTTGTTCATATTGTGGTAAAGACAATCATGTTGTGGAGAATTGCTTCAAGAAGTATGGAGTTCCTCCTCATATGAAGAAATCTCAATCTGTTGGTGTTAATGCTGCAATTGAGGGAGGCAATGTTGAGTCACATGCATCATCCACACCTTCTCTTTCACAGGACCAGTATGATAAGCTAATGACTCTCCTTCAGAACTCTAATCTTGTTCCAAATTCTACTACAAGTTCCAATCAGGTTGGTTCTTCAATGAATTCTGATCATACATCAGAACTTCACAAAGGTATAAGCTCTCATTCACATAATGCATGTATTCTTAGCTCATGGATTCTAGATTCTGGAGCTAGTCATCATATATGCAGTTCATTAAATTGGTTTCAGTCATATTGAGATCAATCCTATAAACATAAAATTACCTAATGGAAATTTTGCTATTGCAAAGTATTCTTGATCTGTTAGTTTTTCCCCATCATTCACTATCACTGATGTTTTGTATGTGCCAAATTTTTCAATTAATTTGATTGCAGTTTCCAAATTGTGTCACACACTCAATTATCACATTAAATTCACTAGTTCCAATTGTTTCATTCAGGACCAGAAGAGTTTGAGGATGATTGGTTCAGCTGATGAACATGAAGGACTGTACTACGTGGATCTCACAGATAATATTGCTCATGTGGCTACCTTTGAAGGCACAAACTATCCTACTATCCCTAAGTCTGCCATTTGGCATTCCAGAATAGGACACCCTTCTCACCATAGGCTTGTTAGTTTACATGAAAAATTTCCTTATGTAACCTCGGATCAAGGTGGAATTTGTGATATTTGTCACCTTGCTAGGCATAAGAAGCTTCCATATAAGACTAGTTTTAATAAAGCATTACATGCTTATGATGTAATTCATTTTGACATTTGGGGTCCTATATCAATAAAATCTATTCATGGTCACTCTTATTTCTTAACTGCCATAGATGATTATAGTAGATATACATGGATTGTTTTAATGAAAAGAAAAGCTGAAACTAGACAACATGTTGTGCATCTCATTAATTTCATTAAAACACAGTTTGATCATCAAGTTAAAATTGACAGGTCTGATAATGGACCTGAATTTCTAATGAATGATTTTTACTCTGCTAGAGGTATATTACATCAAACAAGTTGTGTGGAATCTCCACAGCAAAATGGAAGGGTGGAGAGGAAGCATCAACATCTTTTAAACATTGCTAGAGCATTACTTTTCCAGTCAAACTTACCAAAATATTTTTGGTCTTATGCTGTTTTACATGCTACTTACATAATAAATAGAATTTCTACTCCTGTGTTACAAAATAAATCCCCTTTTGAAATGTTACATAATAGTTTACCTGATTTACATGAGTTAAAAGTGTTTGGATCTTTAGTTTATGCATCTACTCTTTCTGCCAATAGAACAAAATTGTCACCTAGAGGCAGAAAATGTGCTTTCTTAGGCTACAAGCAAGGTGTCAAAGGCACAGTTCTACTTGATCTTACCACCAAAACCATATTCATATCTAGAAATGTAACACACCATGACCATATTCTCCCATATCAGAATCAATCCACAAAGGTTAACTGGCATTACCATTCTAAGTTTCACTATGACCAGTCACAAAACACATACACTGACACTAACCTTGATGAAAATATACCTGTTGAACCTACACCTCTACAACCTGAACATATTCATCCCACTAACTCCATTGAACCTTCTTCCATCACTCCTTCAGATAACACTGAAAACTCATCTACCACTAGGCCTCATAGAGTAACACATAAGCCAGCTTATCTGTCAGATTATGTTTGAAGTTCTGAAGGTACATCAACTAACTCTTCATCCACAGGTACTCTTTATCCCATTTCTTCTTATCATTCATTAGCACATTTGTCAAAGTCTCATAGTGCATTCACAATGTCAGTCACACTACACACTGAACCTAAAACCTACATTGAGGCTTGTAAGTCAGAACATTGGATACAAGCTATGAATTCTGAGCTTGAGGCTTTAGCTAGAACTGGAACTTGGAAAATTGTGGATCTACCACCCAACATTAAGCCTATAGGGAGCAAATGGGTATACAAAATCAAACACAAGTCTGATGGTACAGTTGAGAGATATAAAGCCAGACTTGTGGCCAAAGGATACAACCAGGTTGAAGGACTTGATTTCTTTGATACATTCTCTCCAGTAGCCAAACTCACTACTGTCAGAATGTTACTTGCCATTGCTTCTATCAAGGGTTGGTATTTGCATCAATTGGATGTGAACAATGCTTTTTTGCATGGTGATCTACAAGAAGATGTGTACATGAGCATACCAGATGGAGTTTCTTGTTCTAAACCACATCAAGTATGTAAGCTTCTCAAGAGCCTCTAGGGCTTGAAGCAAGCAAGCAGAAAATGGTATAAGAAACTTACATCCTTATTGGTTAGGGAGGGATATAAACAATCTAGTTCTGATTATTCTCTCTTCACTCTCAGTCATCAAGGAAATTTTACTATCCTTCTCATAAATGTTGATGACATTATACTCTTTGGTACAAGCTTAGATGAGATTGACAGAATCAAGGCTATCCTAGACACAAACTTCAAAATTAAAGATTTAGGAGTTGTGAAGTATTTTCTTGGTCTTGAAGTAGCACACTCAAAGGAAGGCATAAGTATATCTCAGAGAAAATACTGTCTAGATTTACTCAAAGACTCTGGTCTGCTTGGATCTAAGCCTTCTTCTACTCCATTGGATCCATCTATAAAACTGCACAATGACAATGGAAAACCATTTGAAGATATCAGTTTATATAGAAGGTTGATTGGGAAATTACTATATCTTACCAATACAAGGCCAGACATAGCTTATGCTACCCAGCAATTAAGTCAATTTCTACACAATCCTACTGTGACACATTTCAAAGCTGCTTGCAGGGTTATTAGATACTTAAAGCATAATCCAGGTAGAGGACTCGTGTTTTATAGACATTCAGATATCCAATTAATTGGATACTCTGATGCTGATTGGGTTGGATGCTTAGACACAAGGAGATCTACCTCAGGGTATTGCTTCTTTCTAGGCTCATCTTTGGTTTCATGGAAAGCTAAGAAGCAATTGACAATCTCAAAATCTTCTTCTGAAGCTGAGTATAGAGCCTTGTCTTCTGCCACTTGTGAACTGGTTTGGTTATTGTATCTTTTGAAAGATTTGCACATTGAGTGTACCCAATTACCTGTGATATTTTGTGACAATCAAAGTGCATTACATATAGCTTCTAATCCTGTGTTTCATGAGAGAACTAAGCATATCGAAATTGATTGTCATTTAGTTAGAGAAAAGGTACAAGAAGGATTGCTGAGATTGCTTCCAGTTTCCACTCAAGATCAGCTTGCAGATTGACTCACTAAGGCTCTCCCAACACCTAAGTTCAATCATTTTATGACCAAGCTTGGATTGCTTGACATTTATCAAGCATCAACTTGTGGGAGGGTGTTAAGCATTGAAGAATCTTGTAGTACAAGTAACTTGGAAGAAGAGAATAACAAAGTCCTAACTAACTTGTAACTAACTTTGGAGCTTGTATAATATGTAGTTAGTATAGGTTAGCTTAATGTGTTCCTTAACTTGTATATAAAAGGATCTACATTGTATTCTTTTTCATTTAATTGAACGAAGAATGAATAATTCCTCTATCATTTCAATCTTTTCTCTCATTTCATTCATATGTTAACAACATGGAGAGAGTATTTCACATATTTGACATTATAACTTCAAGTATTAAGTTTGAATCTCCTCACTTTAATTAGTTAATATTTAAAATGTGACACCAATATTTTTTTACCGACTCAGGTTACAACAGAGGATGGCTACATCCTGAGCCTGCAGAGAATGCCTGCAAGACTGTCCGGCAAAAAAGCAGACAAACCACCTGTGCTAATACAACATGGTCTCTTCTTTGTAAGTTTTATATCGATGCAAATTCATATACAACTTACAATATTGTATATGGAAAGACAACATTTTGATTCCTATGATTTATTTCAGGATGGTATTGTATGGTTGTTGAATTCTCCAAAATAATCATTGGGATTTATTTTAGCAGACAGTGGATTTGATGTGTGGCTTGTAAATGGTCGTGGTACAAAATATAGCACCATGCACACATCACTAAGTCCTAATGACAAGGTTCTTATACATATGATATGATATGATATAATTATAAATGCATTTCAGTTTTTACAATTTTAATTGATTGATATAAATTATAATTGTTTTTTTTTTTCATTTTGAATAGGCTTATTGGGATTGGTCATGGGATGAATTAGCTAATTATGATCTTCCTGCTTCGGTCCAATATGTTTACAACCAAACTGGTCAAAAAATATACTATGTCGGCCATTCTCAGGTAAGCTAATACTACTTAATTGAGTGTTTATTTATTTTCTATGCTTTTTATGTATATGTGACAAACATATAAATTTTTTAGGGATCTTTAATGGCCTTTGTTGCTCTGTCTCATGGGAAGCTTTTGAATATGCTGAAATCAGCTGCATTGCTTAGTCCAATTGCTCATATGTTAATTCCTTCTGACGAAATAAGATTTGTTGCGTATAAGCTTATAAGCTTTTAGCTGATGTGAGTGTGGAAAAAATCATATTGTTTTGTCAATAAAACATAGGACAAAATTTATGTGCATTACTTTAAGGGGAAAAAAAAAGCTTTTAATAAAAAAAAACTACTTCTTTGTGAGAGGAACAACAAAAACCGCATCTGAAACAATGCATGTAAGTTTTGTCCTAAAACATAAAGCATGCTCTATTTAGCCAAATTATGTATTAAAATATTTATTGAATTTAATTACGAAAATATTTTCCTTTTGTCTAATATAACAGGCTGTAAACCGCTTAGGCATCTATGAATTCATTCCTAATATGTAAGAATAAGTAAACATTTTCATCTATTCTTACTATATTTTTGTTAGAACATTTGAGTGCAGAAAGGTAAAACTTAAAAAATCTACAGTAAAAATAAAATATCAATTTTTTTTCTAATTGGTAGGAATGTTGCAGCAAAATGTGTCAAACACATATGCAACACTCAAAACATCAACTTTACAAGTTTATTGTCTTTGTTAACAGGTACTTTACATGTTATTGATAAAATGATTAGGAAGTTTCACTTAAATATTATGTATCAAAATGATTACAACTATTATTTATTTTATTTTGATTATCACAGGTCCAAATTGTTGCATAAATTCTTCTAGGTTGGATTTCTATCTTGATCATGAACCACAACCAACATCAACAAAGAACTTGATCAATTTTTCTCAAAGTAAGTCTTCTACGAAGCGACATTTTATTTTTTTTACTTTTTTGTTTGTTGTGACTAAACATTATTACACTTAATTTATATACAAAACTAGTATAATACAATTACATCTCGTCATGGTGTAATTTGATTCGATGCAAATGTAACAAAATTATAACATCAGCGTATAAAAAATAATATAATCACAATATCACTTTATTTTTATGCATTTTTTATTAGGACTAATAAATTTTTATTGATTCACTCGTGTATTATAAAATTTGAGAAGTGATCAGAACAAGACAAATAAGAAAGTATGATTATGGTGATCAAGCACAAAATTTACTACACTATGGACAAATGGTTCCTCCAACTTATAACATGACCAAAATCTCAAGGGAATTCCCTCTTTTTCTAGGTGTTGGAGGGCGAGATATTTTGGCTGATGGACAAGATGTAAAACTTTTACTAAATGACCTCAATAATCATGATCCTAACAAGCTTGTGTTATTGTTCAAGGATGTTTATGGACATGCTGATTTTGGTGTAGATGTCAATGCTAAACAAGTCATTTATGATCACATGATAGATTTTTTCAACACGTATTGATTTTACAATAAATTATTTTGTTTTCAATGGAGTAAGTTAGATTTATATGTATACTATAACACACCCGTGTTGTCGCATCGGTCGCGCGTTCTGTGTGTGTTGAAATCTGTGATTAGTAATAAAAATTATTTATGCGATCAATTAGTTATTCGCATTTTCAGGTGTTTTGATCGGCAGATAACTTGCCCCATGTATTACACCTGAAAATGCGAATAACTAAAATAAAATTAATGTTTTGATCATCAATTTTGTCATAAACCTCTATTATCACCGTCAATATTATCTACAGGTTTTATTTTTTGTCCTACAAGCAGGCACTTAGCCGATCTTAACCGAAAAGTTTAGCAGGATAGGACAATTTCATTTGTGTTTGGGAAAGTCCCAGTTGCCAAGCTCCAATAACCAACTTGGTGGAATGGGTTTTGACTCGAGAGATAAAGTTCCATGTGAGTGGCCTCTGTTTTTGCCAATCATATCGTTTCCAATTTGCCCGTAAAAAATCCCTCGTCGATTATCATATTGTTCCAACCATGATGATTAAACAACACTGACGGAAACAGTATAAGTAGTCGATGAAAAATTATGCGGTCATTTACTTACAGAGTGACAAAAATTAAACTAAATTAAAAAAAAAAAAAATAGAAGAAATGAGATGAGGAAGAGGTGTGAGACAAGTGAACTGAAAATGAGTTTATATAGAATTTTTTAAGGCTCCCCTTTGGCTAGAGCTATGACATGGTCACACAAGTGGCCAATTAAAATTGGTCATTTGACATGCTTTTGACTGAGACCTGGCACCGACCGATCCGCTATTTAGATAACGGACGACATTTCCAAAATGATTTATTATTATAGCATCCGCTACTTAAATAGTAAAAGAATAAAATTGAAAACTAGCCGGGCGCGCCAGAACACATGAGCCCAAAAGAAATTCTCATAAAATTCGTATGTAACAAATCACCGTAATCTTTTACACTATGTTTGGTAGAAGAGAAATAAGAAAGAGAGAAAGAAGGGAGAGAGAAGTTGGTTTAGAAGAGAGATTGAAGAGAAAGATAAAATAACGTGGTCTTTTAAAATAAAGTGAGTTGATGGATGTTACTGTGTTACACAACTTTTTTTAGTAAAGGATATATTGGTCTTCTTCTCTATTTCTTTCTCTCTTGTACCAAACAACATGTCAAATTTAACAAAAAAAAAATGTCAAATCTACTCTATATTCTATGATGCACGAGTATTCCTTTTGAGAAAAAGTACTGGTACCGGGTACGCACCCGTACCAGTACCGGGTACATATCTATACCTTAATTTATGTTCATACACATGTGTTAGTTTTTCTAAAAATGTCGTACCCCGTACCGGTGCCCGTATCGGGTACCGGTACCGTACCCGCACCTAGACAACGCAGACTCTATTTCTCTCTTTTCATACTCTTTCTCACCTATTTCTCTCTTCACACTTCTCACAACCAAACACACCCTTAAAGAGGAACGGCCTAGATAGAATGTTATACCAAACAAGCAAGGTTCATTTTCTTTCTCAACATCAAATTAAATTTATTTGCTATGCCTATGTGATACTTATAACTGGAAAAAGGATATATTAAATAAAATAATAAAATTCAATTCACGTATATATTACTACATCATCTTGTGACTTGTTAATTCATTATTCAAATTGATGATAAACAAAAAATAGCAAGAGATGTTTTATGATTTTAAACGTCATTGTCCCCGTTGTTACAGCCTTGGTTTGGTTGTCAAGATGTTTTATGTGGAACCTCCGGTTCGTACCTGTTTATTTGAGTATGTATTGGCTACTAGGCCAATATTATAGAACTGGACGGTAGCCTAAAATCATTCGCACCCGATTTTTCAATTTTTTCCCATCTCTTTCAGACTTCCGATTTTGGAACTAGCTTCCGTTCCCAATCCACCTGGTTTTTAAAACATTGTTTACAACCATTGTATTCCAAAAAGGAAACAACTTTATCTTCTCCACAATCCTAAGAAAACCACACATAATTTCTCAAAAAGATGACACAAAAACTAATGATTTGTAAGTATACATCCAAATAACACACAAACTGTAATATTTCAAAAGTGACTTGTGGGGGAGAAACATTCCTCCCAAAAATAGTTATATAAACCCGGTAAGGGGATATATAAAATTGAATTGGTCGTTGGCGTGGAGTAGTTAACGAATGGAGTAATAAGCAGTTTGAAAGTTCTATCCCCACCCACAACATTCGACATACTGATCCATATAGAGTTTAAATGACTGAAAATATGTTGTAAGGAAAAATATGCTGAAAATCAGAGCACATGTAGGGAGACAGATGTTTATTATTTACCAATACAGAACTTGCTAAATATATTTGATAAAACTTCCTCCGAAATATCATCTCCATTTATCTGACCAAGGGACAATGCAGCATCCCTCAAATCAATTGTCCAAAAATCCATAGGTAGTTCCTCCTTTATTGATGATTGTAACCTCACAAGCGCTTCCTTGGTCCGAACAAGTTGTTCACATTGTCTCTGCAACATCAATGTGTCAGACAGATCAACACTTGGGACATGTTTGGTTGAGTGAAAACAGTCATAGAAAATAGAAATGCAACTAGGATATGCATCCACAGTTATGTTGTTACTTTCCATCCACCTGTTTTCATAACTAAATAAAAACACGCCTTTTACGTCTATTTTGATTTTACCAAACGTAGATTCATGGTCCTAGGCTTTCCCAGCAGCCAATTGATTCGTTCCCCATTCAAAAGGTTAAAATTGTTTGAAGCTAGACTTTGTGAGAGAGACAGAAAGCTAGTATGATATCATACCTGATTTACGGTCCATCTGCGACCCCCAGCAGCAATGCCATCCATACCCACAATCTCTAAAACAGCCCTCTCTAAGTCTTGTATTCCTTGACTTGTTACAGCACATGTAAAAACTTGCTTGCTGAAAATTTTGTGACTGTGATGACATCTTTTGTCCCATTCAGTCTCAGCACTAGGCTCACAATCTATCTTGTTGACCACGAGGATTACTGGGGTGGAAGATCCAGTTGATTCCTGTTTTTACAGAAAGATTAAATAAAGATTGTAAACTAATATGCATCTTTTAATTGTCTGACAGCATCGTACAAAATAACACCAGGAGCCAGTTTATTATCAAAAGAAAGATATTAGGTTGCAGATGTAATGTAAAATCTGATGTTTTAGGGGCTTTAGGCCTAATAGAATGTCTTTCTCTTGCGTGGTAATATAGGACCTAAGCGGCTTTCATATAGTTGATCTCATCTATCAAGAAGATACTTTTGTTTTCCTAGTGGCTACAATCTAGACCAAAAAGGAAGATGGCAATATTTATTAGGCTGCTAAGTGTTTGTGCCCACTTATCATCCGATATCTGCGGTCACTTGCCTAGTTCAGTGCTGCCTACTTGGCAACAATATCTAACATTGCACACAAATGAATAATAGTAATAAATGGAACAAAGATAATTTAATGGTGAAACCTTAGCAGATTGAATCCTTTCCAGAAGTTTGGTGTCTTCAGAAGTCCACCCTTCAACAGCACTCACAGTCATGATAATTAAATCAGCACCTTTGGCAACAGCTTCAGATCGCTCCACACCTATTAAGAGGATAGATACATGTGAAATAATATGGTTAAAGTAGCAAAACACTGATGAACATACACGCAACCAGATACCTCTAAATATTGCCAAGTAAAATCAGGAAATGTTGCTAACCCTGTATCGAACTAATCTCATTTGATTTTCCATTTCAAAAAAGTGAGGATTATTTGCAAGCTTATATAAAAATATTGAGCTGTTGAGATAAATCGCGCCAATTTATTTCAATTGTAGACATCATAAAAGCTCACTTGATGGGACACCAAACAACTGGTAGCAATACAGTACCGAGAGTAAAATATGGTGCAACAAAAACTTGTGCGTCTTGGTCTTAAAGGAGGAAAAGGAAAGTCTTACCAATTTTTTCCACAATGTCATCAGTGTCCCTGATGCCTGCAGTATCAAGAAGGGTTATGGGGATGCCGTTGATGTTAATACTTGCTTCAATCACATCTCGAGTTGTTCCAGCAATTTCAGTAACTATTGCTCTCTCACTCTGCATGCTACAAGAGACCATGCTCAATAAGTTAAATAACCATGAAGTTAATATATGCCAACATGATAACTAACTATGGACTCCCCTATACTCAAAAACACACAAACATCTACTAGTTTTACAACCCTTAAATAAATCATGGAGTTTAGAAGCCAATTAACTGTAAAATAATGAAGTGAATTGTTTCTAATACCAAAGCTAATAATATCTACACAAAAGATTCATCAAATGAAATGAATAAATTATCAAATTATAGTAGTAAATCGGTAAAGTAATTGGGACATACTTTGCTCCATGCATTAAGAAGGCTTGACTTGCCGACATTAGGACGGCCAACAATTGCTAACTGCAAAAATTTGATATAAGATTAATAGTAGGTAAGTAAACAATAGACATCATGAAATTCATATAAATATGACCTACATAGAATTGTTTTAGTTAAAAGAGCAAAAATCTACACCTATTACAGCCTAGGATACTTCATGACAAATAAGCACTTGTTAAAAGGCCAGAAGCTATCTTCTGTGTCATACCTGTAATCCAGATTGCAGAAGCTTGTCATAATTTGCCGTTTCCAATGCATTCTCAACATCTTGTGACATATGTTGTATTTTATCCATAATCCCATTCAAATCTAGCGGTGGCATCTCATCTTCGAAATCCAAACGAGCTTCAATCTCAGTGAGCATGTCGATGCACTGATTTCTCAATGATCTGACAAGAGAAGAGAAACCACCCTGTACAAGAAGGTAACAATTTTCAGCGCGGCTTATTCAACCATCAACAGTAACAAGAATAATACCAAACACACACAACCTGTATAACCAAAGAACCAAGTCTCACATCTAACACAAGCATATGGCATCATAACAAAAAGAAGAAAACATAGTTGAGCTAAACATGCCTGAATTCCTTCAAGTGCTGCATCAGCGGCAGCCATAGATTTAGCTGAGATCAGTCTTGCAACATTTTCAGCTTGGGACAGATCCAAACGACCATTTAGAAAAGCACGAAGAGTAAACTCTCCTGAAAGACCAAAACACCAATCACGAAATTGCAATGTACTTCATTCCACTTGCATATAAACATGAATATCACAGTGCAGTCATTTTATGCAGAATCTATTAATGAAGCTTTCAAGGTATTGTTTGGATAAACAACTTAAGCGCTTGTAGCATAAACACTTATCATATAAATACAATATATAAGATATTTTTGAAACAAAAGATGAAATAAAGTTAAACTATTTTCATATAAGCTGTCTGTCTCGTTTGGATAAACAACTTAATCAAATGCTTATGTATAAACTACTTATCTAAGCTTTAGGTCCTGTCTGGATTAAGAACATAGGGCCCATTTGGATTGACTTATTTTTGAGCTTATGATAAATAGCTTATGGAAATAAATAAGTTTGTATGTTAATTCTTAAGTTCTCACTAACGAAAGTTTTATCTTTATATATTGTTTTTTCATAAACTATCATGACAAACTTATGAATAATACATAAAAGTTTATTCATTTGCATAAGCTCCAAAATAATTTAATCCAAACCAGCCCTTAATCAAGCGCTTATGGCATAAATTTGTATCATATAAGTGGTTATGTATAAACTTTTGTAACAAAAGATAAAATAAAGTTAAATTGTTCTTATATAAGCTATAAGCCATTTTCACAAACTATCCTAAAGAACTTATGATAATAAGCTTGAAATAAACTCAAATTACATAAACAAGTGCTTATGCTACTACATAAACTCAGATAAGTCAATCAAAACAGACCATTAAACTACACCTCCATAACCAAATCGTTTCCATAAACACTTCCAACAGTGTACTTATGCTAGTAGATAAACTCAAATAAGTAAATCCTAACATGCACCAAATTGAAGGAATAGGTAAATAAGAAACAAACCTGGCTGAGCAAGTGTTGCTCCAGCTTCCAAACAAATCCTAAGCACACGACGCAAACACACTTCATTCCCATGACATTGAAGTTCAACAACATCTTCACGAGTATATGATCTCGGTGCTAACATAGGCACTGCCAAAACCTAATAAAATCATCAATTTAACAAATTACATTACCATTACCGAACCAAAACAAACACACAATAACTAACTAACTAACCTCGTCGATGACATTTCCATCAGAATCCAAAACGACGCCGTATTCAACAACATGACTAGTAGGCTGCCACGTGTTTCTTAAAGCGGGTCGAAATACTCGACCCGCAATAGACACCGCATGAGGACCCGAAAGACGAACGATTCCAACAGCAGCAGGAGGACCACCTAACGATGTTACTATGGCTGCAATTGTTGTCGAGGTTACAACATCGGAGTTATCATTCTCAGTTGGTTTCCCTAACCGTTCGTCTTTCTTTACAACAACACTGTAATTGTAATTAGTTGAAAATACACGAGAAGAAAGAAGACACCGCCGCCACGTGGCGCGAGTTGGTGGAGAGAAGAAGCGGTTATAGGTGTTGGTGTGTAATATGTGGCGAAATACAATGCGAAAAGAAGCCATAGCCATGGCCATTGCTATCTGCTATCTGTTACTACTTTCTTTGTTCTATCCACCATTTTCGTTCTTCGCCAACATCTCTGGCCCACTAGGCCCGTTCAAATCTAAGTGCAAAATTTTATGGGCTTCTTACATCGTCACAAACTTTTCTTGCTATCTGAATCCCCCCATTTTACTTCCTACTAAAATGCTACTATTGATTTTATTAATTTTTTTGTCAAATAATTTAGTGGCTAAAAATTTCAAACTTAAAGTGGATAAGTAGTGTGTGTGTGGAGTTCAAACTCTAGTCTAGTCAATACACATATAATGAATGTCTCTATCAACTAAGTTAAACTCATGAAGACATTAATTTTTTGTTCTAATTTGATGACATCTTATATTTAAAAATACTAGTAACCGGCCCGTGCGTTGCACAGGTTCAACGGAATGCCATATATGTGTCAATCATGGACGTTGCCAATCATGGTTGTTGATATTAAAATTCCTATTAACAAAGTTATACACCGAATTGTATGAGCAAAGTGGCACGTTAATCAAATTTAACACGGGAATGAGGCTTATCACATTCAATGATCAAGAATGGAATGATAAGTGAGTTGTAGAGCATAAATTGGAATGATATAAATCAAACTAAGCAAGGATAGTCATAGAAGAAAATTAAGATAAATTAAGTTGAAGTTGGATACAAACATCATCAACAACATAAAATTAAAAAGGATAAGCAGAGTTCGTAAAGGAACATGCATAGCATAGGGAGATACATTTTGTCATATGAATAACACATGAATACTTAAAGCATAAAATACTGCTCAGTCTGGTAGAAAGGCTTCCGTTTGGCATCTCTTGTGGGTCCAATCATGGTTGTCCTTGCATATGTCGTGCCATTGACCAGAGATTTGGCAAGTGATATGAGGGTCACTTTCAATCCGGATATCACATTTCCATGAATGTCCAAGTCAGTCAATTAAGGTTAGTTGAGCATCCTCGTTTAATAGTGCGTGCTCGCAAAACCCCCTCCAGAAGAGTGTCTGTTTGGCATCCAACCGAATGTGAGACAATACAATAAAACCATTGGTTTACATGTAAGTTAAAAACGATACATACCAAAGCCCCTGACTGAAAATGAGAGGATGTCAAAGTAGAATCCCTACTTCTCAAGTTTAATGTATATTAAAGTATGATTATAAACTACACATTAAATTAGCATTGCTTATTCTTGAGTTGGATGTGCTCGCTAACTACGAAAAAATGAGAATATGCGCTAACTATAAAATTTAATTTTCTCCTAAGAGCACACTTAAACCATTTGGCAAAGACGGCTTAAACCAGACAAAAAAAAAAATAACGCACGAAACGACGTCGTGTTTGGATGCAAAGAGTTTTTTAAATTTTTTCACGCTAGGTCAACTTCAAAATATCGACAGAGAATTTTATAATTTTTACGCGCCACTTATAAAGAGGTTTATAATTTTTGCGCGCCACTCATAGAGAGGATTAAAATCTATGTGTGTCACTTACAGAGTTTTTAAATTTTTGTGCGCCAAGTCAACCTCTAAATATCGATAGAGAGGTTTATAATTTTTGTGCCCCACTTTTAAGAAGGTGAGATTTGTTTATAATTTTTTTGCGATACTTCGACCTCTGAGTATTGATAAGTAGATTCGTAATTTTTACGCACTAAGACCCGTGACATGTATAAAATTTAATAGAAAGATTTGTACTTCAACCTCCACTTATAGGAAGGTTTATAATTTTCTCGCGATACTTCGACCTCCGAGTATTGATATAGAGATTTATAATTTTTATGCGATACTTATAAAGAGGTTTACAATTTTTTACGTAAAAATTATCAACCTCTAAGTACATATAGAGTGTTTTAATTTTTGTGGATACTTCGACCTCCCAGTATTAATAGAGAGATTCATAATTTTTACGCGTTGCTTCCACTCGATTCTGTCTTCTAAACCTTATTTAGAAACGGAGTGGACTTACATAAAGGATTGTAATCCAATCACCATTGTCAATGCCATAAAAATCTTTTAAGTTGGACCAACCAGCTTTGAAATGCATTTTCGAATTTTTCTTGCATTTTCAAATTTTTCTTCCCATGTATCAATCTCATTTTTCTTTTCATTTGGATCTTACAAAGTAACATCATGTGGGAAACATTGCTTTCGGCAATACAATCTTTTAAAGATAAAGAAAGTTATAGACATATTTAAAGGTCACTTATTGCGTTGATATGATTTTTTATGTTTTTGGTATTGCAGAATTTGGTGGGATATAATTTATAGAGAAAACGGAGATGAAAATTGTTTGTTACATGGGGAATACTCTCATGTTTTATTTTTCTTTCTCATTTATTATTCATAACTATACGACTCTATATATAGAGCTACATAAAAACAAATCATATATTTTAAATAAGAAACAAATCCTATAAATTCTAAAAAAAAAAATATAAATCATAAACCCTAATATTATTTTATTTCAAATATAAATTTAAACTATATGTAGATCTAAAATCTTCAAAAAATATATTTATGCATTACTCCTAACACTCCTCATTGACTGAATATCTTTTTTGTTATATCCAAACACCAACATGTATAACTTTGTTTTATTGAACCCATGGCCAAAAAATAAGAGAGGAAAAAAAAAAAGAATCCATAAATAAAGATGTTTTTATAGCAACATCAACTTTGATTTATAGCAACTCTGTGTAAGTAAAAGAAAAAAGTAGCACTTGATAAGCTTTTCTTTACTCTTTTTTAAAGGGTTCAAATCCTATTTTTCAATAGGGTCCAAATCACAGAGCAACCATAGTGAAAATAAAATTATCGATATAAATTGATGTAAAGAAAAGAAAATTGATATTTTTTGTATTTTTTATGTTTTTTGCCATTTTTACATTTTTTGTTTTGAAATAAAAATATATAAACAAATAGAAACAAATTAAATGACTTAATTTTTTTTTTGTGCAAACCAGAATAAGGGGTGCAGGTACCAACCAACTGAAAGCCCAGCCCAATAGGGCCCATCTATGCCAAAAAAAAATCAGAGGGTTTATCAGGACCGTCAGATGGACCAGACGTTCCTGATTTGATCAAAGGTGAAAAGGTTACGATGCACGCGCGCGCACCAGATCAGGAGGGTATAAGTACCCCACCCCTTCAGAAAAATTCATTTGTAACAAAAATTTCTCTCCCTTATTTTTTTTCCTCTCCTCTCTTCTCTCTCACTCTCTAAAGGATGAACTCCAACCGGAGTTCTTCGTGTTCTTCGATTTCCGGTGGCGTCCACCGTGAATCCCAGTTTCCGGCCACCGTAGCCGTTTCACCACCGTGTCAGTCACCGGTCAACCGCCACCTTCATCGGAAAATCCCAAAAAAACCCTAGAAAAATCCAAATTCACCAAAATCTACACCAAAACTCGAATCTCATCTCCCCTAATACTGATTTGAAACCCAACAACCCGAAATCAAATTAAACAACCCTAAACCCCAAAAATCACATCTTTTCGGTTTTAACTCTACACAAACCAAAACCAAACTCAATCTTCACATAATCATACATAGTGAATCAACAAAAATACATCCAAAAAACTGGTAAGTTTTTTATTTTTTTTATCTTGTTTTTTCTCTTTCTTTTTTCTGACTGTTCTACTTCTTTCTCTTCATGCTAGGGTTATTGTGAAGTGATAGAGGCAAGGATTGTAAAAAAAATTAGGGTTTTTTTTGTTTAGTCAGAACTTGTATTTTTGTAGATGTTTCTGTTTCTTTACTGTGTTTTTTTTTTTTGTTTGATCTAAATAGATTAATATATAAAATTTCTCTCTTTACAAAAGATGTTAAATCAAATTATGCAGAAGAAAATAATTTCAAGATTTTTTTTTTTTTTTGAATACATAACTAACTTTGTATCTCTTTTTAATATGGATCTTATGACTATTAGCTATATTTCAAAAAATCATCAACATATACAACTGTCATACATTTACTTTACAACCCCCACAAAGAAAAATTTAGCATATAGATTTAAGAGCATATCTTTTTTATGGTAGAGAAAGGAATTGGTGCAGAGTTAGTTTGGATAATCACAATGAAAAATTTAGTTTTGAACACCTTCGCCACCACCGTGCTCGGAAAATACAGCCACCTGAATTTTTGTTCTCTTCTTCTCCACGTATGTCACACCTGCAACAACAAAAAAAAAAAATCAAAGTCTAAATATAATTTATTTTTGTGTTTATAGTGTAGATTTTGTATGTTTGGATATGGTTATTTTGTTTCGTTATGGTTATTATTATTTGGATGAAACAATTTAATTTCTAGCAAACAATCAAGAGTCCAACACTCAATTTTACTTAATGAACATCAAAATGTATGATTAACAAAAATAAAAATAAAATCATACCGGAGATTTTTCACTTATGCATCCTGCAAAAAATCCACATTTGTTAATGAAAGATGAGTAGTAAATAAATGCAATGAAGAAAATAAATTGTAGAAAGTGAGAGATAAGAGAAAGAAGGTGAATGAAGAAAATAAATTGCAAAAAGTGAGAGATAAGAAAAAGAAGGCGAATGAAGGAAAATGAGTGAGGGAGGCGTGAGGTTAGGGAGAGAGAAGATGAGTGGAAATGTTGCGAAGATGATTTATATAGAAGGGGAATGAAAATATTGAGTTGTCACTTAAAGGTGTCTTGTAGCAATTGGTGAGAAGAGAGGTCCAATAGAAAGACCTTGCATATTTCCTTCTTCAAAGAAGGTTACTTCCTCTAGTAAGCAATGAAAGACCAATGAATGAAATAGGATTGACAATGTCAATAGAATGCACCACATGGAAAAACTTCCTTGGAAGAACATGGTGGTAAGTTGAAAGTAATAAGTTCAACCAATTGGAACAATGGTTGAACAATGATTACACCATGTGATCATGGTTGAATTTGTGAAGTAAGAAGCTACAATTTTCAAGGAACATGGAACCAATAAGATTAAGGGAATGGAGCACACTAGTCACAAAATGTTGATGCTAAGGGAGATAGTCATTGGCCATAAATAAATGCAACCAATTGGAGACATGGAAAAAGAAAAACAATCATTATACCATGTGACAATAGTTGACATTGCAAAGAACACTACTCACGCATGAATGGATGATGATATGTGGTCATTGATCATGCATGGAAGAATGAGGAAAAACACATGATGAAAGCATGGTGCATATGCCATAATTGGTTAATTTAGATGAACCATAATACACATGAATGGAAAACCATGGTATGTTATACAAAGACATTAACATGGAAGAGATATATATATATATGGTGGATAACCAATTGGGAGCACACCACTTGTTAGCATATAATTGAACAAAGGATTGGGACCACAAGTGGAATGGAGAACCAATGGGTAGCACACCACTTCTCATTCTTTCATTGAACAAAGGATGGAGATCACAATTGGAAGCATCTAATTGGGCATGTGACATAAGAAATGACATAAGGCACTAGGGTTTCATGAAGGAATTAGGGTTTTTGGATGGGAATTAGGGTTTGCAGACCTTACTTTTATTATAATTGAAAGATAATGATGTACCCAATTGTAGGGTTGGAAATAGGCCAGGCCAGGTCACAGACTTTGAAAAGCCCGAGCCTAGCCTATGAAATTTTTTCGAGCCTAAGACTGGCCTATGACCTATCAAAGGCTTTTTTTTTTGGCCTGGCCTATTGCCTATCAAAGGCCTGGACTGACCTTATAGCCTACTTAAAAGCCTGCGTTACATAAAGGCTCTATATAGTCTATATTACCTTTTTTAAAAATAGGCTAAACAGGCCTTAAAGCCTATTTCAATTTAAGCATACAATTTTCAACATCATGTCATATATTTGCTAAATTTCTACCACAATTTCTACAACATTATGACAAGCTAATAAAATGATTAGCACGTTAATTAAAAGCGCTAATAAAATGATAAATACATTTAGGTAAAATTGTTTGCTAAACACTATTGTTAATCAATGTAGTCCGCAACAACCAAAATATACACTTTAAATTAGCAAAACACATTCAGTTAATCAATGTAGTCCGCAATAACCAAAATATACACTTTAAATTAGCAAAACACATTCAAACCAAATTTCAAGTCAGCAAAACACATTAGATCTTCAAATCCAAACTCTTAAGTGTAGAAGCAGCAAAAACATCCAAAACTCAAGGAATAATGTCTAACATCAAATCTTCAAGTTGACTTGTATCTCATGTTTTCAACCTTCGATGCAAAAAGAAAAAAAAAACATATTTATTAGTACATTCACAACTTCCCTTTGACTAGTACTGCAAAAAAAATTAAAAACATGAAATAATTCTAAAATTAATATGGTTTCAAATCTAAATTAAATTACATCAGTAACTGAATTACATTATATAAGTTGAAAATTAAGTCAACAAACCAACATTAAAACCCATACTTATATAAAGTACTATCAAATACTAGAATTTCATTAGTTAATTAAACTCAACTAAGCACGTGATTTACATACATACTATAATCAAATGAATAAATACTACTTATAAAATATCATATCAAATAATACCTTTGAATTTTTAGTCACGTTATACTTATGATGGAACCAATCCCCGCCACAAATGAGAGCTTCAACAGAATCTTCACTTAATTTACCGCGAAATTCATCAATAACTCTACCTCCGGCACTAAATGTGGACTCGGACGCCACAATTGAGATTGGAATAACTAATATATCAACAGCCATCTTAGACAAGATCCTATATTTCATGTTGTTGTTCCTCCACCAATCCAAAGCACTAGAAAGTACTGTTAGGAACGCAAATACCTTCATCAAGATACTCCTGCAATTCTGATTTCATTGGAGAAATTGCTTCATTTTCTTAAATAATGCTCATAATTTCATCAAATCCAGTTTTGACAGCTACAACATTCGCATAGGAGGATAATTGATTATTACTATTCAAATTAGCAACAGAAGAAGAAGCCTCTACCAAAGATAGAGCTACACACTCATCATATAACTCATCCAATGAAGACCTGACCTTCTTAATATTTTCATCGGCAACTTCTTGAGATTTATATATCTTGGGAAAACATATACGCATCATATGAAACTTGCACCTAGGATCCAAAACACTAGCAATAGCCATAAGTAGATTACACTCACCCCAATATTTGTCAAACTTTACTTTCATAGGAATTGCCATTTCTCTCATAAAGGGATCTTCATCTTCATTTGCCTTATCTAGTATTTCTTTCACCTTCCAAACTTCGGCCAAATACAAATTTGCAGTTGGATACTCACTACCTACATTTAAAATGGTAGTAATATATTAAAAACAAATAAGAATAATATAGTACAAAGAAAGAGTTGATAAAGAGTTAATAAACTACCTGAGATCACATGAGTAGCACGATTAAACACTTCGAGCAATTTACAAATTTTCTCAACTTTGTTCCATTCTTCAAGTGAAGGGGCAAAATCATAATGAGGCTCTCTTTCTTTGTAGGCTGCAAATGCAATCTTGAATTTTGAAGCAGTTGACAACATATTAAAAGTTGAATTCCATCTTGTTGGACAATCAATAATGAGTTTTCTTTCTTTTAAACCTTTTTGCTCAACCACATCGCAAAATGCCATTAGTCTTCCATCATTATGATTAACATATTTGACACTTTCACGGATATTGAAATGGTGTCCTTAAGTTTACTAAGGCCATCTTGCACTAATAAATTCAATATGTGCGCACAACATCTGACATGAAACAAAAAACCTCCAAGTGTAACACCCAAACCCGAATTTATAGAAAATTCCAACTTTACAAAAATTCTTTTCAAAAACTTGCAGTGGATAAAAGACTTCATTGTTTAAATCAAGACCAAGATACAAACACTAGTTTGAGATGTTACACTTTTTCAAATTCATTACTAAGTAAAGAAACTAGTAATCACCGGTTTATACACGAAACACTAATTAAATACAACATAAATACATAAAAGACTCGATATACGTGAACCCTTCTTGTGTCCTAATCAGAGCAGAGCTTCACCGACAAACTTGAACATAACACAACACCTGAGGATCTGAATCGCCCAACAATCCGCAAACACACAAAACAGAGAGTTAGATTTATATAACCGACACATAATAAATGAAGTAAGGTACTATCATTTATCTCAACAACATCATATATCAACAAATAAATAAATATATATATATATATATATATATATATATATATATATTCTACTCAACTTTCTACACATCCATCATAAATCAACATCATTAACAATATAAGAACATTTCACAATTAATGTACATATATCTAATCACCATTCATCAACACATAGATAATGCATACTTAACCATTTACCAGTCTTCAACACATAGCACAATTAAGTGTTTCATCTTCCTAATGCAACTAATGTCACCTTCAATGTTATGTCCCTAGACACAACTATATGTGGTACCATTCACCGTCAAATTCGGATACAAGAATCCGTTTCACCATCCATATTCATCATCCATTAGACACGACATATGAATGCATGAGGTGTCTCCAACAACATGTACATAGACATATAAAACATCACCAACAATTGCATGTAAAATTACATGACTTCACCAACTCACCATCCATTGTTTTGCACATATACAAACACACACCATATATATTCATTTCAATTCACCATCAATATCATCATACATACCCGTCAAGCATACGAAAATACCATCATCAATCATATACATTCATAAGAGTTAATAACTTATGTATTAAACTACCATCATCATCATCATAATCACCAACATATATATATATATATATATATATATATATATATCAACAACATCAACATCATTATTATTATCATCCATCATCAATGATTATCCATCATATATACATATATCATACATATACACATATATGTCCATATATAAATCAACAATATTATTATTATCAAACAACAACATTCAGGTCGCTAACTCTCGTCTGGCGAGTGGAAGTCAGAAGCTTCACCATGAATTGGCGAGTGCCGGCGAGCACCTCTCGCCCGGCGAGCCAGCCTCTCACCCGGCGAGAGCCTGCAGAACAGGAGCTCTGTTTTCGGTTTTTTCACAAAATCGCCCACAAATTGATCAATTCGAGTTCCAGTTCCAAAAAGGTGTTTCATTTAAGTTATAATCATACTAACATACATAGAAGTACAACTTATAACACTTAAAAACATCCAAATCATCAACAATCAAGGATTTATCAGGGTTTTATTCAAAAACTCAAAGAACATATAATTTCATCAAAACATCCATAGATTCTCGATTTCAAACATCAACTTGTACTTTTAGCATCATAAGATATATATAACACTAAATCGACACAACAGATACCATTTTGATTCATACAAGTTCATAAAAATATCATCTTTTCCACACAAAATGAGTGAGAGGGTTTGGGCAAAGAGAAATGTAATTTCTCCCCCCTCTTGATCATATAAATCTACACTCTTACCTTAATTGAAGAACTTTCTAGCTTTCCCTCTTCAATCTTCCCCTCTAACTTGGCTTTTCTTCTCTTTTCCTTTTTCTTTCTCTATTCTTTCTCTTCTCTTCTTTTCTCATGAGAGTTTCTCTCTCTTCCTCCACAAAAAACAACACAAATGAATTTCTCTCTCTAAAACCACCTATTTATATCTAGGTTAAACCTCTCCTTCTAATTACAAAATTACCCTCCACTTATTTAAAGCCCAACAAACCAAGCCCAATTCTAATATTCACACCTCATCAATTCACTACTCTACTAAACACACCTCCACACCTAATGCCACATAATTTAATTAAATAAAATAAATATGACAATTAAATAAATAATCCCAAATAAATAAATAAATAAATAAAACGGGATGTGACACCAAGGATTAACTTACTAGTTAGAGATATTATCTTTGAGACATCTTAGGCATGAATCATTGTAAGAAGCATTATCAACAAATATTGAAAAAACTTTATTTTCAATCCCCCAAGTCTTCAAACATTTATAAATAGCATAGCGACATCAATATCACGCCTTGATGCGGGCACTTTCACAAAACTCAAAACTCTTTTTTGAAGATTCCATTCTTTGTCAATGAAATGTCTTGTTACTAGTGTGTTGACCCGTGCCTGCACGGATGTCATTTATTTATTTATTTATTTATTTTTTTGGATAAATTGGTTTAGTATATATGTTTTTTGTTTTCGATTTATTGATTATCTTATATAAGAAATTATTAAGAGATGTTTTAATTTATTTATATTGATTATTTGTGAATAGTTTGGTGGAATAATAGTTCCAAATAAATTATTGAAAGGAAATTATGTAGCAAAAAATTAATTTAATCTACAAATGGTCCATATGAAAAGACAAAGCCAATTCCTTTAGAGGTCCAACTATATAACAAAGTTCTTTGTTTGAAATAAATAAGACCTGCAAACAAACTCAGCAAAATTGCATCAGTTCCAAATATGTTTAACAACAGCTATAGGGTACTATAAATATATAAGCACAAGACAATTTATCTTCAACATCATACTTGTTAATTGAAACACAATAAAAATATCTTTGGTATTATGTATGATTTCCAAACATGTTTATCAACAGGTTTGACTTCCATACAACACCATAAAACTAACTTTACAATTTAATTATGCAAAAGATTTGATCCCAAACTTAGACCACAACTAAGAGCAAAAAAGATAAATTAAACCTACATAAAACCAACCAGTGTAGAGTAGTAACATTCAATACAGCATATTTGGCAAGCATACCAACAAAGTAACGATCTAATAACAGAAAATTGAAGGAAAACGTAATTGTTTATCAAAGATAAAACGCAGCGGATTTTTTTTAAAATTTTATTTTCCTTCAATGGATCCATGTGAAAGATCATGGTCAAGAATATATTGTTACCTTTGAAGAACCGATGCTTTCTTTCGCGAACAAGGAGCTTTCGATCACGAACACGAACTGCCTTTCGATCACAAACAAGAAACACCGTATGATCACGAACAAGAACCTTCAATCGATCACGAGCACCGCAATTGCAGCACCTCCACTTAGTCCACACGAACAGGAACCTTCAACCTTCGGTGCTAGCCGTTCTTGGATGAAGAATGAGGGAACTTGAGCGGATTAGGGTTTAGAGAAATTCACAATTTCTCAAATACGAATTAGGGTTTAGAGAAATTCAGAATTTCTCCAAAAAAGTGTGTGAGACTAAACTTCATAAGGCTCTATTTATAGAGTTTCTTATGTGAGCTTCAGTTCACACGAATTTGGACTTCTTAAGCCCAATATTCGTTTTTCACTAATTGCACCCCCGCAATAAGTCTTACTTATTTTTCCCGTTTTAACTGTCCTTTTGTGTGTGACCCTGTAGGTTCTTATAACGTTGGCAATAATATATATCTTAATATTATAAACAGTGAGCGGTATCTAGCAACACATCACTGTTACCCAAGTTATAAGAATGTCATGTGATCTGACTAACCTTTCTGTGATAAACATCTTGTGCATAATTACCCTTTTGTCCTCATGTCTATATTGAACACAAGACATAGTATGTCATCCTTGTCTAGTTCAATATTGGGCCCATAGACATATCTCCCGTTATGTAGGAGGGACAAATCCCATCTAGGTCACTCATGTCCCTCAGCATGATTCGTGGGATACCCATCAACCAACTTTATAGTTATCCAGTTACGGATAACGTTTGAATGGCAACAAGGTATTACACTCCTACATCTAGGGTACACAGTGGTTTCAGGTCGAAGGATGGAATGCACCTTTTATCACTATGAGAATAACTTATGACATTTCATAACATTCTATGTAGTATTCTCATGGTGGGTCAATCCGATATAAAGTTACCCTTAACATTTATATCTATGTGAAGACTTGATAACTCATTATCTATGATCAGTGAGACGTGATCATCAATCTACCAACATAATAGTCTCTATGCTTTAATGTTATCCCATTTCATATTAAAGCTTGACTACGGATACTTTAAGAATAGTGTTCTAAAGTTAATGTAATCTCACGATTAAGTCTCACTTAATGTTTCATTACATGAACAATCTATTCTAGGGACTTTATTATTTTGGAAAACAAACATAATAAAGAAATGCCTTATTATATATATTTAATATATATAAATCATGTCACAATACAAAAGCAAATGCTATCAAATAGATTGGCTTTTAGGGCTTACTCCAACAATCTCCCACTAGCACTAAAGCCAATCAAATGTTCATCTAACATTTATCGGTTAGCATGAGCATCGAGCAACTTCTTAGCAAGATGCTACATTAGTGGATAAGGAACTATTTCCTATGTTGGTATCTTACATATCTTTTCAAAGTTACTCTTTCGATCTCTATCGAAATAGAAAGGTGTCTATATATATCGGAATCGTTGGTGAGATCTATTCCTTTGTTTGCAAGATTAAATCATTATCATCACTAATGTGATTAATGAAATCTGCAACGATGGAAACATAGTTTTAGCTCAATCCTGAACTAAACAATCCAAATCAAATATTTGACCTTTGTAATAGAAATAGACACTTTCTGAAGCTTATTAGCTTACAGTGTTTATATCTGACATAAATTTGAATTTCAATACAATGTATCGGATTGGAAACTAACATCATTATAACTTATTTACAATGATCTTTTCCATACCTACCTATTTCAAAAGATAGTCCTTAGTTCCTTTAAGGTACTTAGGGATATTCTTGAAGGTCAATTAGTGTCAAACACTAGATTCAATTTTGGTACTTACTGATTATGCTATAAGCATATGGTGTATCTGGTGTTGTACATATTATATGGTGTACATGACTGATCCATTTGCCAAAGCATGTGGATTCTTTTCATGTATCTCTTTCTCATCCAATGAGACGTGACATTGTCCTTTGAACAAATAAAATCATTTGTTGCGTCAACAATCTATCTCTATAGATTATGATTCCTAACTCTTTAGGAAGTCTCGCCTATTTCATCAAGAGATATTTCCTTAATCATGTCTTACATGTATGAGGAAAATGTTTTGATGATTAATATGTCATCCACACATGATACCAGATTAAGATAATTACTCCCACTAACCTCCTTGTGTGCACAAGAATTATATTTGTCCTTTATTAATTCGTTTTCATAAAACTTCATAAATAAGAACAAATAATTCAACTTCTGAGAACTTGATCTAATCAAAATCAGATTGCTACAATTTGTATACCTTTCAAGCATCCTTTGGATTGAGAAAACCCTATGTATATGTCTAACACATATATATGAGGTCATTCCAATTAAGGAATGCAACTTTGTCATCCATCTGCCAGAACATGTAGTATAACAATTGTAACTAGACTACGATCATGGTTTCATCATAATTTGCATTTTGATTTTGCGTGAAACCTTTAATAATTCATTACATCTTAAATGTAGTCTCCATATCATCCATGTCAGTCTTCTATAAGAAAACTCACTTTTATCGTCTGAGTCTTGCTCATCTTAATGACATAACCATTATCACATAAGGTCTGTGTACATGGATTCTATATAAGATTCTATGGCATTTAGCCACTTCTCAGAATTTAGGTCATTTACGACCTTTTAAACAAGTTAAATATTCATCTTCAATGAAAACCATATCACCTTGTTAAGTCATGATAAAATCATACTTCCCAGCCTTGTGATATGTTAGACTTGTCTAGCCTCATGTGCAACTCAAACGGTTGATCCTACAACAACCTTGAGGAACCAGTTTGTGTTCCCTTTTAAAATATTAATGTTGTGGTACTTGAATCATTCAAGTTCTATATCACTCCCACTGACTCTTTTAAGAGACACATTCCCATTCGAGGAATGCTTCAGTCTAGCAACAAAACAACTTTTGTCCTGAAGAGTGATGTAGGACTAGTATCCCTTAGTTTCCTTAGGATACTTCCACATTCATCCAATTTGGAATTAAATTTATCTGATAAATTTTCAATCCAAACTATCATAAAGGCAAACTAGGTACTTTACCTTCATATCAAATATGATGTCTTTATGATTACTTTTAAAAGGCAGAGCTAGTTGTGGGCGAAGAATAACTATAAGTAGAGAAATTACAACAAAGAGTCAACGACATATAATTAAACTATCTTAAATCAAATCATGTCAAACATGATGCGATAGAATAGTTATTATATTCCTTAACTAAGTATTTACCATTATGACTTCTTCATATGACTTTAATACCTTTGTAAGTTATTTTGTTTTACTTCATTATTGAACTCTTTGACAAATTCAAAGATTTATAATTTGTGTCACACACATACATCTACATTTACTGATATTTATCAGTAATGTAAATGAAGTAAATAAACAAAATATATCAAAAAGTTTGGTGGTTAATATACATCTCGTATGTATATACAAGGTCCAAATTTTACTTGGTCCTTATTACAACCTTTTATAGACAATCTTATCAAGATCATGAAACTCAAGTTCATTACTTGATTTGGTCTATTGAGAGATATATTATTTTTCATACTTTGTAATCCCTTTTGAAAATAAAAAAACTTGTTTGAGATTTAATGATCACATCATTTCTTTTAAAATTACAAGTATGAAATATTCTATATCTAGACATTCAACTTGATTTGATACTTTTGATAAGCATCCTTCTCGAATCTAGTCATAGTAGGTTGCTAGAGAGTATAGTTCAAGAACTCATAGTTTTTCTCGTATTTGAGAACAATTCTCAATTGTGTACCAATTCAGAAACACTTTTCTGAAATTCTTGTCCTTCATAAGGACAATATAATTTGTATTGTATTCCAAAATTCTAATTACAGAGATATGTAAAACTTTGTATTATGATTAAATCATTTTAATACGGACTTTTATTAAAATGCTCCCACTATTTTATTCAAACCAAATGACCTTCAAGCATATGATTCGGAAAATCCCGTTGGAAGATTTTCTAGTGAGAATGAGATCCATATTTCACTTTGTTTTAAGTCAGCGTTGGACTGATTACACAAAACTTAGTTTATTTAGGTAGGAAACTCCTTTCCAATTGTATCTCATACAACTCTCATATCCTTTCCGTTGGGTAAATAACACTTATTTTATTTTTAATCCATCATATGGAATAACCCAACGCTTGCTTCTAATATCATATAATCATATTATATTTATTTAGTTAAGTTAACCCAAAGAATAGCCCTCGGATAAACTGGTTATCTCACCGCAACTTATCAATATAGACAATGCACTTTACGTTGGCAAAACCTACATTAATCGATATTGATCTTGAAGGGTGCTATTCTTTGGAAAGCATAAAACTTAATATATTATTTGAAGGATTTTTAATTAGTTTGATCTCACCTCACCATGACTTATATATCATATATATTCGCACTCCAATCATTCAAGCATGCATAACAATTAAACAAAATAAAAGTGACATGATTATGGCCCCTAACGTTGTGATTCTCTCAAGCCAATGAGAGAATCTAAACTAGTCCTAGAAACGACCTTGCTTCTCCAAGCTAGACCTCTAGGGTTGTTCAAGCGTCAGGATCCTTCTTACTTCCTTGTATTCTAATTATATTACAAATAAGAAAAACTCGTTTTACATACGAGGGAGTGGATGAGAGGAGAATGTACATATAGAATTTGAGAGAGAGAGGCACGACACGCAGGTCGTATTTCAAAAACCCAATAAATAGAATTATAAGACTAAGGCCATAATCACTCACAACAAAATAATAATAAACACACTTTTATCATTATTATTAAAATTAAAGTCTCATAATTAAATAAATTAAATTAAAATCCGGCGATTGATCACACTACGCAAAGTTAGCAATTAAATTTGATTCAAACCTTTTAATTCACAATTAAATCTTTCGAATCAAAATTTGCTAAAATAAATAATATTATTTTAAAGTAGAATCAAATCTTTGACAATTCTCCAATTACCAAATATTGCAATTTATTTAATCAAAACGTTTTTGAATAAAATATTTTCCAAAATTGGTAATATTATCTTTTAAAACAATTTCAAAAGATATTTCTAAAATTTTGAAACGATTTCAAAATTAAATATATTTCGAATCAAAATTTGCTAAAATAAATAATATTATTTTAAAGTAGAATCAAATCTTTGACAATTCTCCAATTACCAAATATTGCAATTTATTTAATCAAAACGTTTTTGAATAAAATATTTTTCCAAAATTGGTAATATTATCTTTTAAAACAATTTCAAAAGATATTTCTAAAATTTTGAAATGATTTCAAAATTAAATATATTTGTCAAAATCACTTTGAATTACCATCTAATTTTGCATCAACATTTGATACGTTTTACAAACCCTAATCATAATGACACAACACTTGCATCATTATGAAATATGTGATCGAGTAACATGTTTCTCTTGTTAAGATAATCAATATGTTGATGATTCATCAGAAACGGTTCCGAAACATCAAACCAATCGATAACCATAAACAGAAACATGGTTTGGCCAATTTTAATTCCTTTATTATTTAATTGATTCTAATATGTTTAAACATTTTAAACATAAACGAATTAAACAGAAACAGTTTCTGATGTGTTTAAACGATTTAAACAGAGACATTAACATGTTTAAACAATTTAAACAGACACGTGATTAAACAATTAAACAGAATCGCGATTTAAACAACCTTTGCTTTAAACAGAAACGTGATTCAAATGTTTAAACAGAATAGCGATTTTAAACAATGTTTAAACAATTTAAACATAAACGTGATTAAACAAAACAATCCGATTCAAGGTTTCGTAATGAACGGTTCATTAACGAAACCCTAATTGTATCAACGTTTGACACAATTTTGAAACCCTAACCGATTCTGTTTCCATAATAATACAACACTTGTATTTTTATGAATCCTAATACAACAATCATTCATCAAAACGTTTCAAGATTGTTGTTCATTATAGATGATTGACTCATGAATGCTTCACCAGTATCGGATTCCGAAGCACATGCTCACAATCACCCATTATTCACGCCAATCACAAAATATTTTGATGAACAATATAATCGGTATATCACATATACCAACGTCGTATTAGAATTATATATCACATATATAAATTAAGATTAATCAATCACATCTTATTAATTCTTGTTCTTATTATTATTAATATAGATTCACAATCATATCATATTAATAAACGGTAACAAACATCAAAACCGATCCATGGTTTCACAAGTGGCTCTGATACCACTGAAGGAAAACGTAATTGTTTATCAAAGATAAAACGCAGCGGATTTTTTTTAAAATTTTATTTTCCTTCAATGGATCCATGTGAAAGATCATGGTCAAGAATATATTGTTACCTTTGAAGAACCGATGCTTTCTTTCGCGAACAAGGAGCTTTCGATCACGAACACGAACTGCCTTTCGATCACAAACAAGAAACACCGTATGATCACGAACAAGAACCTTCAATCGATCACGAGCACCGCAATTGCAGCACCTCCACTTAGTCCACACGAACAGGAACCTTCAACCTTCGGTGCTAGCCGTTCTTGGATGAAGAATGAGGGAACTTGAGCGGATTAGGGTTTAGAGAAATTCACAATTTCTCAAATACGAATTAGGGTTTAGAGAAATTCAGAATTTCTCCAAAAAGGTGTGTGAGACTAAACTTCATAAGGCTCTATTTATAGAGTTTCTTATGTGAGCTTCAGTTCACACGAATTTGGACTTCTTAAGCCCAATATTCGTTTTTCACTAATTGCACCCCCGCAATAAGTCTTACTTATTTTTCCCGTTTTAACTGTCCTTTTGTGTGTGACCCTGTAGGTTCTTATAACGTTGGCAATAATATATATCTTAATATTATAAACAGTGAGCGGTATCTAGCAACACATCACTGTTACCCAAGTTATAAGAATGTCATGTGATCTGACTAACCTTTCTGTGATAAACATCTTGTGCATAATTACCCTTTTGTCCTCATGTCTATATTGAACACAAGACATAGTATGTCATCCTTGTCTAGTTCAATATTGGGCCCATAGACATATCTCCCGTTATGTAGGAGGGACAAATCCCATCTAGGTCACTCATGTCCCTCAGCATGATTCGTGGGATACCCATCAACCAACTTTATAGTTATCCAGTTACGGATAACGTTTGAATGGCAACAAGGTATTACACTCCTACATCTAGGGTACACAGTGGTTTCAGGTCGAAGGATGGAATGCACCTTTTATCACTATGAGAATAACTTATGACATTTCATAACATTCTATGTAGTATTCTCATGGTGGGTCAATCCGATATAAAGTTACCCTTAACATTTATATCTATGTGAAGACTTGATAACTCATTATCTATGATCAGTGAGACGTGATCATCAATCTACCAACATAATAGTCTCTATGCTTTAATGTTATCCCATTTCATATTAAAGCTTGACTACGGATACTTTAAGAATAGTGTTCTAAAGTTAATGTAATCTCACGATTAAGTCTCACTTAATGTTTCATTACATGAACAATCTATTCTAGGGACTTTATTATTTTGGAAAACAAACATAATAAAGAAATGCCTTATTATATATATTTAATATATATAAATCATGTCACAATACAAAAGCAAATGCTATCAAATAGATTGGCTTTTAGGGCTTACTCCAACAAAAATCACATGGTTGGAACACTAACTAACCTACGAAAGCACAAAAGAACTTCAAACCAATAACATAATTATGTTCTTTTGATCACCAACACATTAAAACTTCTTTTTCTTCTTTGGAGCCAAATTGCGCAGAATATATAAAGGTCCACCGTCAGGGTAAATTGGGCAATCATATGCGAGCATCAATTCTTTCGTTGTGGTAGTAGGACAAACATGCAATTTCTCCTTCCCAGCATTGTTTGATCAAACTTGAAACTGTTTCTTCTTAAAAACCTACAGCATAGCCAATATTCATAAGAAGCAACATGATGTTTTCGTCAAAGAATTATATTACATATGACAATTTAAACAACCTTCGAGGGAGTACTACATAAACCTTTTTCCATAAACGATTTCACTAATAAAACATCATCGGATACGGCAACCATCTCAAACGATGCATTAGCAAAATCAGGTCGATGTGATATCTTGTTGACAACAAACATGATGCTTCTTCCAATGATCGGTTGCACAACGTGGGGAAAATAATCAGAACCGTATCCCTAAAATCATGATAATTTAGAAACACGAGTTCTATATATTGTCTAAATAACTTTGAAGAACTGAAAATTTGTTTCAATGATTCAGGTATTATTTTCCAGACTCACATTATAAGTCTGTTTATTGAGAAGCCCACCAAATAAAACATGGTCGTAACAATCAAAAAAAGAAAATCCGGTTTCATCATCCACCATGATGGTCAATATGGACCTTGTAAATATAATAAATCAAAACAGTAACAATTAGAAGTAGATAATGAAATTTTAAAAATAAAATCAGAATTGTTTGGATATCAATCTTACTTAGCAACAACCGTAAAATCATCTGATTCACAATTAGCACAACTAAATGAACCAATATAATATTCAGCAGCAACGTTACAACAACACGATGCATACCACCATTGATCAACGTGAAGAACCTCTACCATTCTAGCATTGACAACAAACATCCTAATATGGGGGTCAGACCTCAACTGAGTAATAGTCTTAACATGGTAGTTTGCTTGGAAATGAGATGCAGTCGATGCAGCTGGATAATGAATAGAGGTGGCATGGAAAGATACTTAAGACCCCGATCAAAGGACAGCCGCAAACTACAAATATCATGAAAAATATAATAGCGTGAAGACTATAACCAAAATAAATAACACGGGTTTTAAAAATTTGAAATTCTAAGTTACTCACCCAGTTTTGAAGTTTAGAATTTCTGGAGTGCGAGCATTGACAAAAAATTTAGTGACATTATCAATACTTCGAATTATGGTGCGACCTTAAAGTTTAAAAATAAATAAATATCAAACATAAAAACATCGAAGAACATGGGAACTCTTAAATCTCTGGGGAAACTCAAATTGTTATGATAATTTCAAAACTAAACCTTCTATGATTTTAACTTCGACGAACTGAAGCACAAGAACATGCAAACCAACAGAGTTACTTGATTTCAACATGTTGAGTAAATCATCAACTAACTTTCCACTAATCTCGCACTGCATAAGGCATCTATAAATGGCAAAAAATACTTAACTTAAACATCTACAATATAGGAGAAATAAGAGGAAAAAATAGAAATATAGTTAAAATGACAAAGAGTAAAAATTAAATAACCTGTCATCAGCCAGATCAAAGTTGAAAACTTGAGTAATCCTATGGATTTGGATCCTCAGCAGCCGTTTTCTCTATTGCCCCCTCTGCTGCACCAATCTCACCCATCAGATTAATCTAACGGCACTGCTATAACATAAACAAAACAAACGAAAAACATTTTCCCCAATTTTCCTGTGCATCTTCTTCTTTCCATTTGTTCACTTTTTATACTTAGGTATTCAAGCCAATAATCTTTTTTTCTGATTCTTGCACAATGTTATTCATCCAATTATGTTGAACATCTTCGCATTCATGCTATAACTTTCATAGTTTCATTGTGAATTAATTAATTTGTTAGATTTTTATGAGGAACTTAATTTATATTGAGGGTATAATTTCATGTTATTAAAGTTTCCCAAAGTAATTATAGCCAAGAACTGAATACTCAACAAAACAAGAGTAAGACAACAACATAATAACATGATTCATAAAGAAAACTTGAACAACATAATAGATCTCAATAGTCAGTATCAAAATCAACAAATTGGAGGATAAACATTTCACAGCAAAATCAAATCCAAAAGAATCTAGAAGAAGAAGAATTGGAATCGCAGTGAATTGTTGTCGAATTAATCGGTGTTCTCTTTATCTCTATCTCTGGCGCTGGTATCAGCAAAAGAAAGGGAGAATCATTTATTTTTTTAGTTTTGGTGTTTATACTTCACTTTTAGTTTTGGTGTTTATACTTCACTATAGCCATTGTATTAATCTAATGGGTGAGATTGGTGCAACAGAGGGGGCAATAGAGAAAACGGCTGCTGAGGATCCAAATTGGTAATCCTATCATCATTTAGAAAGTTCTTCTCGTGTCTCATATAAGTAACAACACCAACAACATCTGAAATTTAAGACAACAAATTAGAAATTTGAAACCAAATAAACACAATATGCAACTGATAACCTCTCGTCAAATATAATTTTTATAGTCTTTTTATTTAAGTTTTAGTTTATTTTTATTTATTTAATATTTACTTTAGAGTTAATTTGAATAAATTGTGGTTTTTGAATTCATGAGTCAAATGAGTATTTATACTTTTAATTTATTCATTAACTAAATATTTTGTGTAGTGCTTATTTTATTTTATAGAAAAACATGTTGATGGTTCAATTGAAGCATTACAATTAAGTTGGAAAGTTATTGATACTCTATTTAGTGATGAAAGAAACACAAGTAATATGGTAATTGGACAAAAGGAGGTGCATTGATTAAAATAAAAGAAAAAGGCCACATTAGGCCTAGCCCAAAGAAGAAGTTATTTGATGATTAAAATAAAAATAAATATCTTCCTGTCTTGATGAAAAAAAAGGATTTTGGCTGACACATATATACATACTAGAACTTCGACCCGTGCTGTGCAGGGTCTAATTAGCCGTAATATGAAAAAAATAGATATAAAATTTGTAACACTAAAACGTATATAAAAAAGTCGAGTACCATTATATATTAGTTCGACAATAAATTTAGATAAATGTTCATACAACAGAAATTATGGTGTATTACGAAATGTATTACGAAATACTTCTTTATAGACTACATTGGAAGTTTTATTCTTATTTTCACCGTCTTCGTCGATAATCAATATTTTTAATCATTCTCTTTAAATAACTCTTGAAGTTGCAACATACAACTGACCATGTAAAAATATCGTCGACAAAAGATATATCCCAACAGACTTAAGAGATTGTCCGAGACTCTTATTAATATAGTCACTGCAAAAGAAAAAATTCAAGGGATGCGGGTTCGATTTCAATGCTAGACAAATTTGTATTTTTTTTTAATATAATGGACCACATGAAAAAGAGAAGAAAAAATAGGTTTAGGGTTAGCATTTCGGAGCAAGTTTAGAATATAAGAAATATAATAATAATAATAATAATAATAATAACAATAATAATAGGAAGCTAATAATAATAAATCTTGACAAAAAAAAAAAAAATAAATAAATATTTAACATTGTGAGTTAAAAGTTGTGGGTTCGATTCATTTTGAGGTATTTTTTAACATTTTATTTGAATTAATAATAGCAATAATAATAATAGTAATAATATATAATAATAATAATAATAATATAGGAAGCTAATAATAATAATAATAATAATTTAACATTGTGAGTTAAAGGTTGTGGGTTCAATTCTTGGTGAGGTATTTTTTAACATTTTATTTGAATTAATGCTAGGGTAAAATGAGAGGAAAAATGAGCGGAAAAAAAATTAAGGTTAACAATAGCAAAACGGAACAAGCTTATAATATAAGAGATGGAGTAGCACTAGTTCAGAAGGCTATTCGCGCACAAAAGGGGAATTTGGATGCAGCACAGTCCTTCTACGACCGTAAATCGGTTTGAGAGCAATTCTTTGGTGATTCAAGTGGCCTTGGACATCATTCAATTGTAATTTTAAGTGTAACTTTCAATACTCTTTTACCTCTAGTCAAATATTATGAGTAGCTAATTTCCCAATTGTTAGTGATGAGTAAACCTAGATGACAATTTTTATTATATGATTTGCTTTATGATTATTGAAGAAGTTTATTGAATTATTTTTCTTATATCCGTGCTTAATGCTTTTATCGATTGATCACCTTTAAATTGATTTACGGTTCATATTGTGATACGAGAGTTGAATTTATGAATGTTTTGATATAAGAAATTATTGCCTTTGTAGTCTAGGAATAGATGCAAATCCTTGAAATCAATTATGAATTCTTGTTCTTCATGCTTAATTCTAATCTTAAATTCACTAAGGAATTAGGGGTTATTTTAGAATTAACGACTCTGTCACTAAGGAATTAGGGCACGAACACTTTAGAGAATTTGGTAATAATTTAATAAATTAATTCAATAGTCATAGTCAAGTTAGATACTCAAAATAGTTGTCTAGTGAAACTCATCCCTGACACTTTTATTTATTATAAAAGTTCAACCAATTTTAGTTATTATAATTTTATTATTGCAAACAAACTAACTCGGATCCTTTTGTTCTGTTAAGTAAAAGTTATAATTCGATAGTAAACGCAATCCTTGAGTTCGACACTCGGTCTTACCGATTTATTTTTACTACTTGGACGATTCAGTACACTTGCTGAAATCACTATCAGCAACAAACCCCTTTTTAAGTGCCTCCGCCTCAGGGATATCTGGATTAACAAAAATCCTAGTTGTGTTGATAACATTCTGAATTAATGTCTTGTCTATTAATCAACAACATAAAAAAGTATTAATATAATAAATCATAATGAATGTTATTATAAGAAAAAGAGTATTACCTCTGAAAATCTTAACTTTGGCAAATTGAATTACAACAGGAAGACCTTCATTTTCTTTACCCATTTTCTTATTTAGCTCATCAACATAGTGACCAAATAATGCACACTCACACTTTCCACTATGAAAAAGGATCACACTTAATTTTCAAATCAAGAAACAAACTATATTTACAATGAGCATACTTATTTTTTCAAGTCAAGAAACAAACTAAACAATATATAGTTAACATAACACAAACCATAATGAATTTCAATTGAATGGAGAAAAAAATTTATATTAACATACCTAGCATCAGTAAACTCAATGATTATCATTTTGATTATCTTGCCTTCCCTAATATATTCCCTTTCCACAGATATTCCAGTGAGCAAACCAACATCTGTTAGAAGAAATTATACATCACCAACCAGCAATAAAAATTGATAAGAACAACATATAAAATCTGATTATAATACAAAACAAATCTCACCAACTAAGTATTCGTAATCATGTTGATGGGCACACACTTCAGCCAAATTTGTCAAACTCGGTCCATAATTAGAGATGGCAGAATTAATGACAACCTGTATTTTAGTCTTAAGTTGGAAGATAAGTTTATATGGATGCAGAGTTGTGCGGTAGTAACCACTACAGGGAATAACAAATAAATAAGAGATATGATACACCTCTCCCTCTTGAACATTGGATTCAAACATATATAACAACTGCTTCCTAATAGAAGCGTGGATCTTCGAACCCTGATATTTATTCCGCCGGCGTATAATTACAAGACATCAATTGAATTAGACAATTGATGAAGCATATAATAATTGGAACACACTAGAAATTAACACTAAACGAAAGCAATGTGTACAAAAATTAAAAACCCATTTAAGAAATTAACACTTTAATTATAAGACATCAATTGAAGAAAACTAACCTTTTCATCAACTAAAACCATTTCAATGGAATTGGTATCAGAGGGATTAAGGAAAGAGGGAACCTTCCATAGACGAAGCACACGACCTTGATACGAATAGCCTCCTTATTAGGTAAGATATCAGCAAGATCATCAAACTTCTTACAAACTTTCCCCATTTCTATTTCAATTTTTACGCTAATGGAAAAGGATTTTGTGCTCACAAGAATGGAAAAGGCTTATGTGCTGTTTTTGAAATGACAATGGAATTCCAACGAAGGGCTATTTATAATAAAACATCTACATTAAACAATGTATCAGATTTTGAAATTCAAAAATCCAAAATTAGGGTTAATGTGTTTGGAGGGAATTTCAAGTTACAAATAAGAGAAAACTCCAAAATAGAGAACCTGACTTGGTGGAATACCACACCATCTGACAGTGTGCCATTGTTTTAACTTACCCACCACGCAGGGAAAACCCACACCGCATAACAACAAAAAACCATCCCTCCCCGCACGCATAAGTAACAACAGGGTCTGCGAAACAAAGAAGCAAAACTAAAAGTGGAATAAATATAAAATATAAATTATCAGTAACAAAGAACTTACCATTAACCGATGGAAAACACTCTGCCCCCTAATTTTTGAATTCTACAGTAGAAATCTAATGTTCCTTGTTGTCAAGATTATAGATAACCATGTATTCAACTACTTGGTGACTAGATTTCCACATATTTGTAGTTAAACTAATCTTGCTCACACTTTCCAACTGTTTCTTCAATAAGCATATTTTCGTATATTCGTAACATTATTAATAATGAAATGCTATAAGCATATTTTCGTCAAAAAAATATTTAAAAATATAATATTTTTACAACAGAAAAATAAAAAGCTAAAATTAGTTTATAAAGTTGCTAAGTTAATCTAATGGTGGAGATTTGAATAATATGCATCAAGGTTGTTAAAATCCCGATTTAAAACCTAAAAACCATAGATTTTACGTTTCTAGGTCATCATTTCGAGTTAAATCGCTGGTAGAATCCTTTTTGGGTAAAATCGTAGTCTGGAACGATTTTACATGATTTAAATCGCTCTAAAATCGCTGAAATCATATAAAATCGTAGGTTTTAACTCTTTGAGACGATTTTACCTTCTTGTTTTTGGATAATTTTTTGGATGTTACTTGATGATTTGGTAGGTAATTTGTGTAGTTTGATCCAAGTTCACGAATATTACATTTTATTATGATCATTTAGTATATTTTAGCTTTTAAATTAAGTTGAAACTTTAAATTATTGATGCATTTATAATATTATATAAGTATATATATGTCTTAAATATAAATATAATATTATTTTAATATGAGGTAAAATCGACGATTTTACGATTCGATTTTACCTAGACAAAACGAATTAAGGTAAAAACTCGATTATGACAACCTTGATATGGATAAGATCTTAAATTTGAATTTCATTTACTCCAATATAAAAAAGAAAAGCAGAGTTAGCATATACACAGTGGTTCCTCTTAAAATATCTTTATTTGCTAATGTCTTTTATAAAGGATAATTTGGTTTGGTTTGCCGTGTTATTAAGGTAGATTCAATTTTGTGCATCAATAGGTATAGGAAGGAAGAAATTTTTTGAAATATATATTTTGAGTGTATTTGTTTAAGTTGGTTAGACTTTTCTCAAGTATTTTTTTTTCTAATAATCTTATTTTTCATTATCAGTAACTGTGTGGTATTTATTTCTTTTGTATGTAAGCTCCAGAAATGTCATAAAAAAAACTTGAAATCCCATCAGGATGAGTTTCTATAACATGAATTTCAAAACAGTAAGATAAAATTAGCCAACTAATCAACACTTATATCTCCCTCCTGTCAGGTATGGTTGACCTGTACCTGTCAATTCAACTCTTAAAGCTCTAGAATGCAACGAACCAACATAGGCGGTTTACCATTGATTATTCCTTGTGATCATGTCAGCCATATTTTTTTAGTCGCTTTCCACTTAAAGATGATGGAAACCTTGTCTCCGCGCAAATTGTATACCCAAGTACACCCCCCACATCTCAGCACCAAGAGCATCTCAAGTTCCAATTTTACATGAGTATCATGTTAGCCACTTGCCAACAAAGTTGATAAAGAGACCACCACACCCAACTAGCTCTAGAATATTCTTATATTCTCCGGCAATTGAGCTTGACCCACCCTTCTTGAGGTCCTTTTCAACCAATAAAAATGGTGTCTCCATGGTAAAGATTTATAGGATGTGTGGTTACAATTAGTGAGGTGGATAATAACATAACGCATCAGCACTGCCACATAAGCAAATATGAGCCTATATTATAGAGGGCATAATCCAAATAATTATAAAATAGGGGGTAAAATTCCGAATTTTAAAATAGTAGTAAAATTCCGAGTTTTAAAATAGGAAGGGGTAAAATTCCGAAACAGTTAAAATGGGGGATCAATCCACTTTAGCTATCATAGTTTTATAGGTTCCATGTCAAAAAATAAAGTGTCAAATATGTTTTTGATATTTATAAAATGAAGACTTTCTAAGTTTAATTCTTATTTAATTTTGTATTATATTTTTATTACTTATAAATTTCTTGCACACAATGTTAGTCCATACTAAAACTAAATTTGTTTAATAATCATGAAACTCTTAATTTTTCTTTTGCAGGTATGTTCAAAACTTCATAAAATAATAAAATTAAGTAAAAAATAAACTTAGATGATCATCATTTTGTAGGATAAAAATATATTTAATCCAAAAATAAAACATACGGAGTACTTGCAAAAAAAGTTGGTGATCTCCACATAAAGTATGTTAGCTCATGCATGAATGAAGTGGCAAGAGAAGGCCAGGTTCATTCATACTCCATACAACCGATGCTTTAAACAAGAAATTATCCAACGTGGATTCGAACATATAAAGTGCAAAAATTCTCTAAACAATTTGGCTCAACCGATGCTTTTTCAATATGTTATTGTGTGCATCTTTGGAATATTAATTAATTGTTGAGATTGGACATGGTGGTGTGTGGCACCAAATGTGGTCACACTGAAGCTATACACTTTACAAATTTTCAGGAATTGACATTCTGATTGATATTACAAGTTTAGAACACAAGATTGTATGTTTAATGCAGCCAGTTCCAACCATATAGTAAGCTAGTTTTAATTTTAAAGGTCAAACGGTATGATTTGAAATGTTCAAAACATTATATGATGAAGAGGGTCTTTTTTTTTTTTTTTTTCCCTGTAAGTTATAAAGAAACCAAATAATTTGGTTCTAATGGTTAATAAGTTACATTTAAGAAAAACATTTTTTTTTTTTTAGGTTACATCCGCTCGAGATAATTTTATTTGACATTTGTTGGTCGCAAAATGTGGTTATCTCTTGTAATGAATCCAATTGATGGAAACATTCTAGAAGACCATGAGTCAGCAAATGATGAGAGGGATCCACAAAATATGGCGTCATGGAATTCCGTTAGTGATGGGCAAGGAATGACGAAGCAACATATAGGAAAAAGAGTGCGCAAGGCCCACACCATGTGGAATGACTTTGTGAGGAAATGAATTGATATAAGTATCTGTAATAGGAAATTTGTTAGTCATGTGTGAATTGAGTGAAGTTGTTATTCTTCTCCCTCAAACTCTCTTTACACATGTAAAACTCTCTCTCTCTGAGGAGTTAGTTATCTTAATATCATCAATACAATCTTATTTCCTTGCTTATTTCCATTACTGACTTTAGTCCATTTCATCTCTCTTGTTGGAATAAAAGGGTCGGAGTTTGAACTCCGGTCATCCCACTTATCTACTTAAAATGGTGGAATTTCTAACCACCAGACTATTCGACAAAAGAAGAAGAAAAAAATGTATCATTGAGTGATACAAAGGGCATAACCTCTACTTAGTGGGAATCAGATCTCCTACTTCCAAGCAGGACTACAGTGCAATGGTTTTGTTTTGTGAGTGAGGAGTGAGAAAGCAAAAAATTATATACACATGTTCAATATGCTATTATCATTCAAAGCTAAAACTTTCAGCAATGAATTACCAACATGAAATGGATAAAAAAGATTACATATTGTTGCATCATACATACATACACAAACACAATGAAGGGATGGATAAACACTTCTTATGAAAATGATACAATTCTTCATACATACATACATACATACACCCGTGTTAGCTTTTCTATGGACAAATACATGTATATCAAAGACAAAACTAGGGAACTAATTAATGATTATTGTAGTGCACAATTGATGCACCTTTTACATTTCTTTTATTTTTTCTTTAATTTCATTTCCTTACTTTAGGATAAGGATCCTTGTAGCACTAATATAATATATAGTCCCCTTTTTACTAACTTTTGTTAGTGATATCATATCTCATCTTTAGTATCTTTCATCCTTTTGACTTTGCTACAATCTACTACTACTATGCTATATTGTCCATTTCATCATTCTCACATTCCAATTTCCTCTCCTAATTGAATTTTTCATGGATTCACATCTAGCTTTGGAGAACAATATGCAACTGCTTCTGCAACAGTTAGGAAAATCTTGTCCTCTCCAATTATGTTAGCAAAATTTGATGTGTAAAGTTTGTCTGTCACTGCTGAACCAGGATTTGCTAGAACAAGCTGCTCATAGAAGTAACAAACTCTTGGTAAGAATTAACATACTACTACCTTGTCCTATCATACACACTATTAATTGTTTCAATTTATCTAACACAATCAATTATAGCAGACATAGTCCAGTATGAATTGACTTATTTGAACTTATCTAGTGCTATGAAGCACGCACACTCCTCAGATTAGGTGTGTGTCCCAGTGTCGGACACCGACACAACACAGACATGACACCGACACTTGTGATTATACTGAATTATGTCATTTTTTTCAAATGATTATCGGTGTCGATGTGTCAGTGTCTTTGTCATGTTTGGTGGCCGTGTCTGTGTCCATCCTTCGTAGATGTAGTGACATAAACACTTGTGAGACCGTTTGAAACTCTTAGAGATATCTTATGAAAACAACTTATAGCTAATACGAAAACAATTTGAATTTATTTTATCTTTTGTTATAGAAATAGATTACACATAAGCACTTTTCAAATAAGTGCTTATGCTAAAAGCTACAAATTAAGTTGTTTTTACCTGAACACCTCTTTTCTCAAGACTTTTATGTAACTCTTCAAAGGCTTGAATGCCACTTGTATCTATGTCAGTAACGGCTGCAATATAATCACAAAATTTAGTTTAGTCCAAGAAAAACAACATGAAAATGATGTTTTTACTATAGAAATATGAGGCAAAAAAATAGAGACTAACGTGACATTTCAACTATCAAAAACTGAATTCTTGCATGGTAGTCTCCTTTCACTGCTTCTTCATCTGTTAGCCATCTTAATATCCTGCAACAGAATAAATCTTAAGTGTCAAGAAAAAGTTCAAATTGGATAGTTTCAATGTATAAGCAAAGGAAGAAGATATTCTTTTCTTTACCTTTCTTTAACATAGTTGGAGTTGGAAAAATATATTGCAGAATCAACTCTTACGATCATTACACCAGGAACCTTACTAGCTTCAGGGTATTGTTGGATGTTTCTATAGACAGTTGTCCTAGGAATCTTTCCCAAAATAGCTGTTCTTGGTCTTGTCACTTGTAATAGGATCTTTGCAAAAGATATTGAAACCTGCCACAAAGGGTAAATATAATAAGGTCTCATTAAATTACTCTCATGTGTGATTTTTGGTTTTAAAATTAGCACATAATTTCACTTATCTCACAATGTATTCTGCATTTAAATTACTAAATTACTATGATATTATTTGTTTACTTAGCAATGTCATAAATTACAATGAAGTAAAAAGACACCGGTTATGCTATGTGGAAATCTAATGTATATGCTATATTGGCTAATTGCATTAACTATATTTTCTATGTAACATCAATATATGATTATGTAGATGCTTGTGTTACAAGTCAATTTGTTCTTGTCCTACTTAGTACTAGTCTTAATTAGGTCCTTATGTCATTGAAAATTTAGAGCATAGGATATGTAAGTTTTGGAGCTTACAGCAATTAGAAGTCCTATCTCAACTGAGACGAAAACAACTCCAAAGAATGCTCCCATGCACGCAACAAAATCGAATTTATCGATCTTCCAAATCAAAATTGCTGCCTGATAGTCCACAAGGCTGATGACAGCAGAAATGATGATGGAGGCGAGAATGGCATTTGGAGTGTACTTAAAAAGAGGAGTTATGAATTGTAGTGTTAAAAACACAACCACTGACATCACAATATTGGAGACTGCAGTTTGGCAACCAGCCATGTAGTTTACCGCCGACCGAGAGAAAGAACCTGTTTTGAAGAAAACAATGAGACATCAGATACTAACATATTAGTCTAAAGACACTCAACTTTTTTCATGTTGAATAAATCGTTAATTTAGTCCATAAAATTGTAGATATGATGATGACATTTTAATCTCTGAAATCAATGAAATTTAAAATAGATGACAAAAAGTAGTAACAGTTATAAATCCTGTCTTTGATTTGATCTTACCAGTTGCCACATAACAGGAAGTGATCGAACCAACGACATTCATCGTTCCTAGTGCTACCATTTCTCTGTTTCCGTCCAATTGATAATCCTTCATAGATGCAAATGTTCTTCCAATAGCTATGGCTTCCTGAAAACCAAAATTAAATATTCACATTAGAAATGTTAGAGTAAACGGAAGAACTACTCATCAAAAGAGGTACTAGTATTAAGTTTACTTACAGTTAATGCTATCATGCCTGCCGTGACACCGATTTTAAAACCTTTCCCAAGGTAGTCACCGGTAAAATAAATTTTATGAACAGATGAAGGATTGATTCCTTTCTCTATGTGATTTACCTTGACATATCAATGGTAAAAAACTTTAGTTCTGCTGTAGTTAAGACTATATGTGACTACAGTCACATTCTGCAGTATATATATTAATCGGAATGTGAATGGAAATAGTACATATACTTACAATTTCGACTCCTTGCTTATCTGCGCGTGTTATGAATACAAAAAAAGTGGACAACACAACAGATATCAATGGCGCAATCGCTGGCACCCAGAAGAGTTTCTTGTTCTTCTTTCCCTAATCAGCACAACATGAAATGGTTAGAAAAAACTTTATAGTTCTAACTATTTAAGGAGTAATAGTAATATGAAATAGAGAGTTTAATTTCATACAATAAATTTGGCAACCAGAAGAAAACTCAAAATGCTAGCTCCGATTAATATCGTTTGCCAGTTCCACTGCAAGATGTCAAAATATTAGATCAGTAATCAATTTTGCACTTACAAACATACACACTGGTTAGAAATTTTTAATATTAGGCAAGGACATCTTCAGATAAGTTTACACCGACAGTTCATGTTTCATTTTTCTTATTTAGTTAACAACATGCTTGTGCATACTGAGAGAGAAAGAGAGCAAGAGCATACTCCATGTTCGGCTGATGAGAATACTGCACGCAACACGTTGACAATATCTGTTTTTGTGGTGAAATTTTTAGTTTTAATGCCGAGAAAACCTTTTAGCTGTTGAAGGGCAATAGTGATAGCAGCACCCCCCATAAAACCAACAATAGCAGCATGGGAAAGGAAATCGATCAAGAACCCTAACCTGTTTTTTTGACAAAAAGAACAAAAGAACCAATCCAACTATAAGATCATCATAGTATATCAAGTAGTGTAACATTAGTAATAGCTGGTATCGTACATGTATCTCCAGTGTCTGTGTCAGTGCTTCATAGGATATACCTGAAAACCCCGAGTGTCGCTTGTGTAATCCCAGCAAAAAAAGTGGCTGTAAAAGCAAGTCTTTGATATTCTGCTGCATGTGTAACAGGATCAATCTCATTACTAAGCAACGTCCCCAACAAGAGAGAAACCACCGCTACTGGTCCTATTGCTATATCGCGAGAACTACCCATGAAAGCATAAATCAATGGTGGTACAAAGCTTGAATCTGTAAAAGGGTAAACAAAATGTAACAAAATTTCAGTTCAACATCCAAAAATCTATTTAAAAAAAAAAACTTTGGATATGAGACAAGACAAGAGTCTTACACAGTCCATACTGTGGAGCCAAATGTGCAAGCTTGGAGTATCCAATATCCTATTTTTCAAACCAAGTATTAGAACATAAAATATGTGACAAATAATCATGTAAATTATAATATTGTATTAGCATCATAAATTAAATTTACCTGAGGTATGCAAAGACTTGCAATAGTTAGACCAGCTATAATATCTCCCCTAAATTTTTTAAGATTATAACTTCTCCCCCAATTAAGTATAGGGAATATGAACTCAATACCAAGAAGTAACTTTCTTGATTTAGTTTGGTCTTTAAAAGATCTTAGAGGATCATCAGCAAATAATGTTTCTTTTACAGTGTATTGGAATTCCTTGAATAAGTTCTGTTTTGGAGGAATTGCAACTTTGTATGGTGACAAGTTTCCTTCATCCATCTTATTTTTTTCCATATCTTTATCAGTTGGTGAATCCATTGAAGATATCAACAGTGACCTTCACTCTGTTATATTTACAAGAGAAAAGTCAAAACCAGTTATGGCAATAAAGTCTAACAGCAACATTAAATAACTATATAGTATGCTTCATAAATATTGCATTCAAATCTATCAATTAAGTTGCTCACACATTATCAGTGTCAGTTCGACTGACACTGATCAAATATATGTCTTTGCCGTGAACCATACTGACACATTATCAGTATGGTTCATAAATTTTCAGCATGCATATTTGTTTATAGTTATTTTTGTCCAACTGACACTGATCAAATATATGTCTTTGCCGTGAGCTTCTACATCTAAAAAACAATCATCCTTATTGAAATTTCTAACTATTTACGATTAACGGATCAGGTTAAAACACGTATAATTTGCGTAAAATAGTTCCCGACATATAGAAATAATTGTGAAAAATCCAACTAACCTGAACAGAAGATTTGAATGGTCACTGCCTCACTGGTTCAATCTAGCTACAATGTCTTCTTATGAGAAGCTATTAGATTATATAGCTTCAATGACTTTATCTTTGAGTCAATGTTCTCAAGCTGAAATTGAAAACTTAACAAATTAATATGTGAAACGAATAATATACTTGTCAAACTTAACCATGCATAATTTTCAATCACTACCAAACAATAGCCATGGAATTTTCTTAAGTCATGTGGTCATCGACCAATTTGGTTATACAGTATAACACAAGATAACTAAGAGACAATAAATACATGACAATCAATGCAACAATATGTTCCTTTGACTTTGAAAATCAAAAAGTCATGAAGTTTGAAAACGAGAGACAGAAAAATTAAATCCATTCATTTTACATGAAGAATTTGAAAAACCTAATATATATGTAAGTTTCCTTTGTCAAATCTATAGGGACCAATAATTTGATAGTAGAAAAAAAATATCAAGGATGAAGACAATTATGTCTAATGTGTGATTGTTGAGTGTATAATAGAGAAAATATCATAATCATGTTCATATTATAAGAAATTGATTGTGAAATATTTTCATATGAACAGTGAAAGTAATGGTTTAAGACCTTAATTACCAAAGCATAGATACAAAATTCTCATTTATGATGTACCTTTATAAACCATAAATAAATTATAATAAAACCAAGAATCAAATCCTTAAACCTCTATAAAGCTCAGACCAAAAAGTCACTACAAATAAAGAAACATATTTGACTGAAAAACATGAACAAGTGGTTTACGTTTGAGGATTCCATTAGTATAATGTATGGTGTATAAGAATACAAATTTTCAGCAACATGTGACATAAAAAAAAATCATAACTATAATTAATTTTGTATAAGAACATGAAAACATTCGTCAATACCCAAAAACACGTAGATAAGATGACGCATGTCTCTTCTACCTTAACCAAGTTCTAGATTTAATCTGAACATGCAGCAGTGTTAAAACTCTTATACAGAGTCTGTCACCCATTTGAATCCTATAAGACTCGAGAATAATCTCTGCAGTTGCGCGATAACTTATTTACGCTAAGAAATGAAAACGTTCTTGAATTAGAAACCACAATCAGAACTTTTGCTGTATTTAAATATAATAAGTTTAGGGAATAAAGTCAAAAATTGACTCACCTATCAATCCTTAGCTTAGCTTCTGGTGCAAGCCATTGATAGTGGAATATTTCAATTAAATAATGCCAAAAGTATATTTCAACAATTGCACTTTAAAAACACCCCTGTCAGAATTTGTGCAAAAAAGGAGAAATAATTTAAACTTAAACTGAAAATGATGAACATGACATTAAAATGAAATAAAAATAAAATAAAAAAATGATTACAGCTAAGGTTTCCACTTTGTGATGAAATTGATGGTTCTCATGTGTAAGAAGATTCGAATTGATGAAGTTTGAATGTGAAGCACATAAATTGGTTTATTCATCTTCTCTCGGTGTAGCGTATGAACGAATGTGTAATGAAAATGAATGAGGACGGAATTAGAGGTTTGTTAATAATCGTAAACCTCGGAGGGAGGACAAGCCTTGTTTGGTTGCCGAGAAGATTTGTTTATTCAAACATCTACAACATCCCAAACTCAAATAGGGATTGACTTATTTTTAAGTTTATGCAAATTATTTTATGTAAATAAATAATTTTTTATGGATTATTATAAAAATAAATTAAATAGTTTATGAGAAAATAACTTATAAAAATATAATATTTGTTAGTAAAAATTTATAAATTAATATAAAACTTTATTTATTTGCCTAATCTATTTTTATAAGCTCAAAAAAAAGTCGAATCCAAACGGGTCATAAGTACTCCTATATGAAAAAGTAACTTTCTTTTTTTTAATTTGAGTCAAAAACAATTTATATAGTACCTCATGTTGTTATTATAAAAAAAGTTTAGTTTCTGTCAAAAAAAAATGAAAAAATTAACTTTTTAGATTTATTGTAAAATTAATGTATCTAGTCAAAATTATAGTCTAAATACAACAAATATATAATAAATCTAAAAAGTAAATATTTTCTTATAAAAAAGACGGAATGAAATATCAATTTTTTACGATCAAGTAGTTAGAATTTCAATGAATAAGTGGGTATAACATAGATCAAACTTCAATTTTTGCATACAATATTTTTATCAACTAAACTATAATTACAGAGACATTTATTTATATATATATATATAACCAATAACAATTAAATTAGCATTATAAATATATTTTTACACCCGTTATTATAGAGATAAATATAAATGGAAGATGATTAGTGAAAATTATTAGTGGAGTCTACATATTAAAATTGTGGCCGGCGTTAAGATTGTAATTGTTGGTGGAGGTCTCTGCAAATACTCTGATGTTAAGTGAACAAAATGCATGAAGTGGTAGAGGCAGGGGCGGGGCCAAGGCCCGTGCATGCCTTGACACGTACCCAGGCTTTTCCAATTATATATTTTTTTTAGGGTTCTTACTTCAACTTGAAAATTCGAATTTTTGAGTAAGAATTAATAAAAGTTAAGTGCATATTTATAATCCTCATGAAATTCTGAGCAAAATAGTATATTTACATGTCCAATTTGGTGCAAGAATCAAAAAACGATTTTTGAGCTTGAAGATGATGGAGGTTGAAGATAATGAATAGTAACAAACGTTTCGTTTATACATATATATTATTTACGCTAGTTTACAACAATAATTGCGTGTTGTCGTAGTGGTAGGCATTTTGGTTTCCCTTGTAGGGGAGCTAGGTTCAATTCCCTGCCACTTTTGTTTTTTTATTTCATTTTCTTTTAATTATTTATTTATAATTTTATATATTATTAAAAATATCTAAAAATTTTAAAAATATATATTTCTTATTTTTCTTTATAAAAAATGCTAAGAATATCAACTTTGTTTCCTTTTTATATATGGTAAAAATATGTTGTGATTCTACCTTATTTTATACTCCCTCCGTTTTTTTATAAGTGTCCGTTTAGAATAGTAACAACAAATTAAGAAAATATATTTTTGCTCCTTATCTTCCTATTATACCATAATTTTAATTCACCAATAAATTCCTATTTTTTAGCACACACTTTCTCTTTCCAATAAATTTAATATATTATGTAAAAAAAAATATTTAATAGGTTATGTACCAAAAAAAAAATTTAAAAAAAACTTTAGTTTTCCAAATATATAGCATTAGTTAGTTTTATTGAAAAAGATAAGAGTAAATCGACAAAGGGTACAATTGACAAATCATATCATTAAAACACTAAATCTGACGAAACCGGACAATTATAAAAAACGGAGGGAGTATGTTCTTTATTACCTTATTAAAAATATCTAAAAATTCCAAAAATATATATATTTCTTTGTTTTCTTTATCAAAAAATACTAAAATATCAACTTTGTTTTCTTTCATATGTAAGATTGTGGAGAGTTTACATTTACTTATGTAGTTATTATGAATCAAATATTTAGATTAAATCCTTAAAATTATTTAATTTTATTATAATTTTAGTATATATATATATATATTAGTTAAAAATGGTCCGATCCGGTTAAACCCCGATCCAAAAACCTTAAACCAATAAACATTTGTACATTTGCGGTTAAAATTATGCTCAGGCTTGATATTATTCTTGGCATCGCCACTGGGTAGAGGTATTACTTAGAGAGTTAGAAATTACATATCTGACTCCTTCTTAGAATAGAGTATTTATAAACCTTGTGAGAATCATTAATCATTGATGAGACCAACTATCTATGTTTGGTTAATTTTCTTATTTATATGTTTGCTACCGTGCGTTCGCATGCACTGCGGTAGGCACCACCCTGTTGTGCTAGCAGGCAACTTCGGCGTGTCAGCTTAGTTATCCTCATCAAGCCACTTACTTGATGTCTAGTGTTGGATTTTTGAAATTGGCTACATTTTGCAAAAACAAGATGTAGTCAGAATGTAGGGTCAGATGTGGCAGCATTTGGAACAACATCCTGAAGCCAGAAAAATAACGCGTTTTGTTACAAGTGAATCACGTGCCTTATTTGTAAAGTAAATCTTTTAAGCGTCTTGCTTGTTCCCCAAGACAAGGAATGCAGCTTATTTCCTTATCATATCGCTTTTTGCATCGCCCCTAAAGATATGCCTATATTTTAGGGTTTTGTTGGATTTACTTAAGAGTATCTTTCGCTATCGGATATGTTCTAATTTTATGTTATTTGTGAAGCACGAAATCAAGGAACAGCCCAGGCTATCTCAGGCTATATATATGGAAGACTTAGACCTATTTTATTTACCGAAACCGAATCGAATTAGAATATCAAAGATGTAGTCTTTTAGGGTTTCGTATCTTGTAAGCCTTGTACTTTATTTTGTATACCTCTCTGGTTGCTGCCTCTGATTATCAAAGCACAGAGTTGGTTTGTTTTAATCGAGTTGTAATTTTTATTTACTCAAGAGCTTTTAAGCGAGAGTAAACTATTGGTGTCTAGGAGTGTGTCTCCACCATTTGATTGTAATCGTTTGTAAGCAACGCTGTCTGCGTTGTTTGAAGGAAGTGAGACGGGGTGTCTAATATCTAGGAGTTCCTCGGTAGGATTGCATGAGATAGTGTCTAGGCGATAAGATAGAAACGGGATGTTTTGGAGTCTTTGAACTATAACTATAGTAGTGAATTCATTCCTGGATTGGTATCCCCCAGAGTATGAGAGGTTGTTCCGAACTGGGTTAACAACATACTATGTTATTTACTTTCTTTGCAATTTATTTTTGCCATGTTTCTTTTTCTTATTCTGCACTGGTAGGAGATGTGGTACGCGATGTGCTAACATCTGGTACCCCATTTGGACTACGCCATAATTTCAATTGGTATCAGAGCAGGCATCCAGTTTTGTATCTGGGTGAGCTCCAGGGAAGAGACTTTCTGGCACTATGGACAAGGAATAAGAAGATGATGTTGTAGTTGGTGATATAGTGCATGTACACAAGGGGAGTGAATTTTTTTATGCATGTACACAAGGGGAGTGAATTTTTTTATGCATGTACTGAGGGGGAGTATTATGTTTTGTAAGTGATGTATGCTGTATTCAGGGGGAGTGAAGTTATTCTTATCCTGATGATCACTATGTTATGTATGTGTTGAGGGGGAGCTTTTGATGCATGTGCCTTGTATGATGTGCTGGTTGACGCTACCCCATCTTGGCTACCATGTCTGTTTGATTATGAATGCAGATTTTATTTGGAAGCTGTGAATTGTATCTCTCCATGAAATGTCAAATATTGTTTTAGCCAAAATTTGCCAAAGTGGGAGATTTTTAGGTTTTTGAAATTGGCTACATTTTGTAAAAACAAGATGTAGTCAGATGTAGGGTCAGATGTGGCAGCATTTGGAACAACATCCTGAAGCCAGAAAAATAACACGTTTTGTTACAAGTGAATCACGTGCCTTATTTGTAAAGTAAATGTTTTAAGCGACTTGCTTGCTCCCCAAGACAAGGAATGCAACTTATTTCCTGATCATATCGCTTTTTGCATCGCCCCTAAAGATGTGCCTATATTTTAGGATTTTGTTGGATTTACTTAAGAGTATCTTTCGCTATCGGATATGTTCTAAATTTATGTTATTTGTGAAGCACGAAATCAAGGAACAGCCCAGGCTATCTCAGGCTATATATATGGAAGACTTAGACCTATTTTATTTACCGAAACCGAATCGAATTAGAATATCAAAGATGTAGTCTTTTAGGGTTTCGTATCTTGTAAGCCTTGTACTTTATTTTGTATACCTCTCTGGTTGCTGCCTCTGATTATCAAAGCACATAGTTGGTTTGTTTTAATCGAGTTGTAATTTTTATTTACTCAAGAGCTTTTAAGCGAGAGTAAACTATTGGTGTCTACGAGTGTGTCTCCACCATTTGATTGTAATCGTTTGTAAGCAACGCTGTCTGCGTTGTTTGAAGGAAGTGAGACGGGGTGTCTCATATCTAGGAGTTCCTTGGTAGGATTGCATGAGATAGTGTCTAGGCGATAAGATAGAAACGGGATGTTTTGGAGTCTTTGAACTATAACTATAGTAGTGAATTCATTCCTGGATTGGTATCCCCCAGAGTATGAGAGGTTGCTCCGAACTGGGTTAACAACATACTATGTTATTTACTTTCTTTTCAATTTATTTTTGCCATGTTTCTTTTTCTTATTCTGCACTGGTAGGAGATGTGGTACGTGATGTGCTAACATCTGGTACCCCATTTGGACTACGCCATAATTTCAATTGGTATCAGAGCAGGCATCCAGTTTTGTATCTGGGTGAGCTCCAGGGAAGAGACTTTCTGGCACTATGGACAAGGAATAAGAAGATGATGTTGTAGTTGGTGATATAGTGCATGTACACAAGGGGAGTGAATTTTTTTATGCATGTACTGAGGGGGAGTATTATGTTTTGTAAGTGATGTATGTTGTATTCAGGGGGAGTGAAGTTATTCTTATCCTGATGATCACTATGTTATGTATGTGTTGAGGGGGAGCTTTTGATGCATGTGCCTTGTATGATGTGCTGGTTGACGCTACCCCATCTTGGCTACCATCTAGTCTGTTTGATTATGAATGCAGATTTTATTTGGAAGCTGTGAACTGTATCTCTCCATGAAATGTCAAATATTGTTTTAGCCAAAATTTGCCAAAGTGGGAGATTTTTGGGTTTTTGAAATTGGCTACATTTTGTAAAAACAAGATGTAGTCAGATGTAGGGTCAGATGTGGCAGCATTTGGAACAACATCCTGAAGCCAGAAAAATAACACGTTTTGTTACAAGTGAATCACGTGCCTTATTTGTAAAGTAAATGTTTTAAGCGTCTTGCTTGCTCCCCAAGACAAGGAATGCAACTTATTTCCTGATCATATCGCTTTTTGCATCGCCCCTAAAGATATGCCTATATTTTAGGATTTTGTTGGATTTACTTAAGAGTATCTTTCGCTATCGGATATGTTCTAAATTTATGTTATTTGTGAAGCACGAAATCAAGGAACAGCCCAGGCTATCTCAGGCTATATATATGGAAGACTCAGACCTATTTTATTTACCGAAACCGAATCGAATTAGAATATCAAAGATGTAGTCTTTTAGGGTTTCGTGTCTTGTAAGCTTTGTGCTTTATTTTGTATACCTCTCTGGTTGTTGCCTCTGATTATCAAAGCACAGAGTTGATTTGTTTTAATCGAGTTGTAATTTTTATTTACTAAGAGATTTTAAGCGAGAGTAAACAATTTGTGTCTAGGAGTGTGTCTCCACCATTTGATTGTAATAGTTTGTAAGCAACGCTGTCTGCATTGTTTGAAGGAAGTGAGACGGGGCGTCTCATATCTAGGAGTTCCTAGGTAGGATTGCATGAGATAGTGTCTAGGCGATAAGATAGATACGGGATGTTTTGGAGTCTTTGAACTAGAACTATAGTAGTGAATTCATTCCTGGATTGGTATCCCCGGAGTAGGAGAGGTTGCTCCGAACTGGGTTAACAACATACTGTGTTATTTGCTTTCTTTGAAATTTATTTTTGCTATGTTTCTTTTTCTTGTTCTGCACTGGTAGGAGATGTGGTACGCGATGTGCTAACATCTGGTACCCCATTTTGACTACGCCAGAATTTCATCTAGCTTGCCAACCGGCAGACGGAGTTGATTCTTAGATTCTCCTCTATGGTAGGTTCTCATATCTAGAGGAGTTATCTCTTAGGTAGAAAAATACTAGGATTAAGAAAAGACATACACATCAATAGTTTTTTGTGTGCGTTGTAAGACTAAGTATTAATTCGGAATAGTGGGTTTCCTTTCCTGGATTGGTATCCCCATAGTAGGTGTGGTTCTCACCGAACTGGGTAAACAATATATTGTGTTGTTATTGCTTTAGTTACTCCAGTATTATTATCCTACATCTAATTGTCTTACCAATTGTCTTAGACATCTTATAAAATACACAGTTGTTTTCCAAGACATCGTGTAAGACATATGTCCATTAAATAACAAAATTTCATTTTACATGTGGTTGGCATCTGTCAATAATAATCTAGAAAATAAAATTGTGAAATTGCAGAAGAATTAAAACTAAATATGGCAGAAAATTGAAGCTAAATGTTAGAATATACCATCCAAAATGGACTGTTGCTTAAAATTTATTGAGCATGTGCAAGTATACACAGTCTGAATTACAACAAGTAATAAGAAAAAATATCGATCCCACGTGGATTGCTTAAGAGAAATTCATTTCATTCATCATACAATTAGCTTCCAACTTATTTGTATAATAGTAACCAAATACCATTTTAGGGTTTTAAAAACAAGTTTGGAAAGTAGTTAGAATTATGATCCATTTAAATCCATATAATGCTATGTGAGTGAGTGATAAGTGTTGTCAAGACTTCTGTGAGCAAGGTTGTCTTGTGGTGTATGTCTACAACGTTAGATAAAAAATGGCAGATAAGGTAGTGTTCTTATGTCTAGGTCACACTTAATTCGTTTTTGTTTAGAAAACATTGCATCTTAACATCACTATGACCCTAAAACTTATGTGTAAGTCATTAGGTAAGAAGTAATGTGGTGGAAACATACCACACCCAAATATGCTTTTCATTTTATTTTAAAATAGTTGGGATGAAACTTGAATAATAGAAAATATAAGGGTTATATTGGTCATGGGCAAATTTTAATCACTCAAAAACAAGTGGGCATAAATAAAATTTAACTTGCAGAACAGTGGACCCTCATGTTCCAAGTAAATAATCCTATCCGTTAATTATTTTATTAATAAATATTATGGTTAAAAAGTCTTTATACATGGTGGGAGACCTATATTTCTTAACTTACCCATGCTAGACTCAGCCTTGTCATTTTTCTATGATCATAAACATGTATTAGAGATCAACAAAACTAAAAGCTACCCAAGAGCAAACCATAACTAGAACACTTTATACACTGAATTAGAGAAAATAAAGCATGCATAAGGAAACATACACCCACAAGGGTATCAATACTATGCAGACCAAAATTACATCAGATGTCAATCCTAAGACAACAACATAAACAATAGTAAAAACACCAAAGCAAATGGTGACGACAAGGAATTCATTTCCAAGTGAGTGTTACGAAAAAGTTAGTTACTACATGTAACACTTCTTGAAAAATGTTACAGAATCACGGTTTTCAATAATAAATTTATAAATGTTACAAGTGAGTGTTACTAAAAGTCATAGATGTAGTAGTGATAGGACCTCCTCATATAAAAGTTGTTAGCTTCACCAATGTTGATTCACATGCTGATCAGTATCCTTATCTTTAGGCTTCTCAACACGAGTTTTACTTTGACCAATAGATCTTGCGTGAGAACATGTTAGGAATATATATAGTGTGTGAATTGAAAATAAAATTCTCAAATCCCACATTGGATAATAAAGTATATTTGTGGGTGTAACATACTAGTGTATAATTTTGAAAAAATTGTATCATTTTTTTTTTGAAAAGATGTATATTGAAAATCTGACACCCTGTAGACAGATGCTACGCAAGATGCTACAACAATGTTCGTAGCAATAAATCACAGAAAATAATGCAGCAGTAAAATAGCATAACAGTAAAAACACAGTATGTTGTTAACCCAGTTCGGCGCAACTCACCTACTCTGGGGGATACCAGTCCAGGAATGAATCCACTAATACAGTTCTAGTTCAAAGACTCCAAAACGCCCCGTTTCTATCTTATCGCCTAGACACTACCTCATGCAATTCTACCTAGGAACTCCTAGATATGAGACGCCCCGTCTCACTTCCTATCAGAACAATATTCAGTATGTTACTCACTGTAACAGAAACTTGGAATCACTCAAACAAACCTACCTCCGTGCTTAAAAGCTTTGGAGCAAGTTCACACAACCTATTCTCCGTGCTTAAAAGCTTAAGAGAATTAAACAATACAACTCGATAAACCCAGTCCTAAACTTGCATCAAGATGACACAAGGAAGGCTCACAATAAACAAGCAAAACTCAAAAACCCTAAAACACACACTTTAGTAAAACACGGTTTTTGATCGTTTGAAACAAGGTTTAAGTCTTCATATATATAGCCTTGAGATCGCAGGTCCTTGTTGCGCAAGAAAAGGCTTCAGAATTAATCTGAACCATTGAGATGATCAGCATAAAAGATTTACTTCAAATATTCTTCAAAGATTGACTTTAACAGATTTTCTTCAAATATATTTTCTTCAAAGATTTAATTATTTTATTGAGATAAATAATATAAACCTCCTTCAGAAACTTAAGGAACAAGGCGCAACTTGATATATTAAAACGTGCACAATCTTTTATTCTCAAACAAATCTTTCTGAGATTTTGTATAAAAATTCTGCGCAACACAGTAGCAGTAATGCTGTACTTCATATGCTACAGCATCTTGTCCAGCATCTTGGCTAGAGTTAGTTTTTGCAAAATTGTAGCCAACATACAAAAACCCAACAATCTCCCCCTTTGGCAAATTTTGGCTAAAACAACTATAGACCAGTTTGTGGAGAGATGCAGATCATACTTTCCTTCGAGTCAACATAAACACACAACTAGGAAAGAAAGCAGACAATAACATCAGAGGCATGCAACAGCGGATCATACACATCTAGCCTCATGAAGTACAACTAGAGAGAAATAAACTCTCATAATAGTGGATTCAAAAATAAGACTCCTTCATTTCAGGCTGTGGAAAAATAAATTCCACACATATTAGGAAAAATAAATTCCTATAGTCATAGAGTCATACATGCATACATGCATGCATGGAATCTGAACATTCATCAACAGTAGAAAAATAAATTCTACTCCCCCTTAGTTCATGCATGGGAATGAGATTACTCCCCCTCAAACCTGTATATCATTATCAGACAGAACATGTTATACCAGATGCTATAGCATTTGAAGTCACATCATGCATAAAAACAGAACACCTTCAGAAAATCAGAGATATAGTACTCCCCCATTTTAGGCATAAATTTGTCAAAGAGTATAGGAGCAATACGTAGTACCAGAACAGAGAACATCCACAGAGTGCAACAGATAAATCAAGAGAGCACACGCAGGTGCAACTAATAATAAGAACATCATCCAAAAAATACCAGAACATAAGAACCATAGAGTACCAGAGCAAAGGAGACATAGAGTTCATAATACAGACCGTATGCACATGCAGTTGCAATCAGAAACAGGGCATAGGCCACACAATAATATCCAAAATATCAAGCAGAACAGACAAGAGGACTGGCATCAGAATGCTCTTCCTCCACCTCAGTATCACCACCTACATCATCTGCATCATCTTCAGTAACACTTAAAGTGCCTTCTATTCTAGCACATGCAGCTGCTGTTTTCTCAAACTCTAAAGTGTGGACAACAAGATCCACCATACCCAAAATCCTACTAACCTCCTTGAGATCAACAATTATTTGATCCCTTGTCAGAACATTTGTTGGCTGCCTAGCATTATGTGCAGCAACAGGTGCAACAATATCTGCAGCATGTGTCCCTTCAAACAATCTATAATCCAATGACAAGTCAGATTCCATTCTTTTGGGCACATCAGCCTCAGTACAGATACCAGGGTGTTGATTCAAGATAATATCACAGATCAGAGTAGGAAAGGCAATTGGCATTTTCACAGCATGTGATTTGCCATGCATAACAGTTTCATCAAAAATATAAGTTCCATAGTCAAATTTTGATCTAGTCCCTATAGCATATATAAGTTTAGCCAAACCTGAAGCTACACTGTTAGAATGTGTAGTGGGAGACAAAGATTTGGAAACATGGGAGAGAGAATGAAGAAGATGAGAGATTGACAATGTGTGAGTAAGTTGGTTATAGGAAGTTACAATAGTTTTCCCTTGATTTACGTGCACCATATAGAGGATAGAGGGAAATTTGGTTGCACGTATTATGCACAGTAATTGCTACGTCTCTTCAAATAAGCAAACGCCAAGTTTGCTTTGCAATTTTTCAAATTGGACAACATCATTCATTCTTCTAGTAGTAATTCCTTGACCTGGATCACCAAGGATGAGTTACTGAGGATGGTTTTTCTGAACTCTGATGGAAGGACCTTTCTTTGGTGGATCACTGGTAGGATCAGGCTTAGAGCTTTCTATACTGTTTTCAACTTCTTCTACTATATCAGGTTCATCAGACTGTATGTCAGATGCTATAGCATCATCTGCCACATCTGTCGATCTTTCTTCTGCTGAATCATCTACTACCACATTACTTGATTCCATTATGACCTTAGCCCTAGAGTTGTATACCCTGTAAGCTCTACTGTTTGAAGAGTATCCCAGAAAAATTCCTTCATCACTTTTAGGATCCAACTTCCTTCTCTGTTCTCTATCTGCTAATATATGACATTTGCTCCCAAAAACATGAAAATACTTAACAGTAGGTTTCTTGTTCTTCCACAGTTCATACAAAGTTGTGTTGGTTCCAGTCCTTAACGTAACTCTATTGTGGATGTAGCAGGCTGTATTCATGGCCTCAGCCCAGAAGGAGTATGGTAATTTCTTTGCATGAAGCATGACTCTAGCTGATTCTTGTATAGTTCGATTCTTCCTTTCAACCACTCCATTTTGTTGGGGTGTAATGGGAGATGAGAACTCATGCTTGATTCCCTCAGATGCACAAAATTCAGAAAACCTTGAGTTTTCAAACTCCTTTCCATGGTCACTTCTTATCCTTAAAATTACACTCTCTTTTTCTCTTTGAAGTTGAACACATAGATCTTTAAAGATGTCAAAAGTATCTGATTTTTCTTTGAGAAAATTGATCCAAGTTCACACAACCTATTCTCCGTGCTTAAAAGCTTAAGAGAATTAAACAATACAACTCGATAAACCCAGTCCTAAACTTGCATCAAGATGACACAAGGAAGGCTCACAATAAACAAGCAAAACTCAAAAACCCTAAAACACACACTTTAGTAAAACACGGTTTTTGATCGTTTGAAACAAGGTTTAAGTCTTCATATATATAGCCTTGAGATCGCAGGTCCTTGTTGCATGCGCAAGAAAAGGCTTCAGAATTAATTTGAAGCATTGAGATGATCAGCATAAAAGATTTACTTCAAATATTCTTCAAAGATTGACTTTAAAAGATTTTCTTCAAAGATTTAATTATTTTATTGAGATAAATAATATAAACCTCCTTCAGAAACTTAAGGAACAAGGCGCAGCTTGATATATTAAAACGTGCACAATCTTTTATTCTCAAACAAATCTTTCTGAGATTTTGTATAAAAATTTTGCGCAACACAGTAGCAGTAATGCTGTATTTCATATGCTACAGCATCTTGTCCAGCATCTTGGCTAGAGTTAGTTTTTGCAAAATTGTAGCCAACATACAAAAACTCAACATATATTAAGTCTCATATGTTAACCTTTATTTTATGATATTAATCCTAGTTGATTAATTAACGACACGTGGGGAACTCCAAAGACTTGGTCTAGTGGTAAAAAAGACAGATCTAATTACTTTTGTAAGTACTCTTTGAGCCCAAGGACTTTTCTGCCTTAAGCGTCATCCCCTCACCCTAAATTTTAATTAATAAAAAAAAATTAACAATACGTGGGGAATGCAAAATGAAGTGGCCAAATGTATTGGTGAGCCCAAACCGGAAAAAAATCGATTTTTTTGTTCGGATCGAAAATCGAACCAAACCAATTGAAAATCAATGTGGTTTGGTTCGGTTCTCGGTTCCAATTTTAGGATCCATTGGATAAACAAAACCAAATCAATACCTATATATTATTAAGTTAATTTTATTTTTATTTTTACTGCAGCCCAGCCTACATCTAATTTTAGGCTGCCCAACTTCTTAAAAAAAAAAAAACTTCTTAGTAACACTAAGTCCCTAACTTAGAAACACTCTCTCCTCTCCTTGGTATAGGTGTATGTTTTTATGGAGGTCTTGTTTATTTAGATTTGTTATATTAGACTTTACTTTTAACATGAGTTTTGCACTCCTCGTGCCTAACTCATCTTAATAATATTTTGCTTTTTCGAAAAAAAATTATGTATTTGATTAATTTATGAGAAAAGAGATGTATTTTGTATTTGTTGTATATCAGAAAAAAAATAATAGCATGAAAATACATCGGAAAAAAAATGTGAGGTAAAATCGATAAGAATATCCGAACCAAACCGATGAGTTTGGTTCGGATTCATTTTTAAAAAACACTAAAAATCGAACCAATCAAGAGTTTATTGGTTCGGACATCAGATTCACTCAAAACTGATTCAAACCGGTCCAATTACACTCATAGTCATGTATATAGGTTTGTTTGTTGGCCATTTACATATCCCATAATAACAAATATATCCAGATAAAAATGAGCTAAGAAAAAAAAAACGGTTTTGAAGAGGTTAGGTGCTTAGGTTCCACTCTGTCTCTCTCTCTCTTTGATTGTTGGCGGCAATAGGCAAGACAAAGTAAAAATGAGACCATCAAGAACTACGTGGTGGTCATTAGCGGTTCCTTCTGATCCTAGTCTCTCTCTCTCTCACAGTTCCTTACACTGTTTTGAAGCTATGTTTCCTGATAGAGGTTACAAGAGTATAGTGATTTTGCTTCTTGGAAACAAACAAAACACACATATAATGCCGCAGTCGAATTCTTTGTTGGTGGAGTTAAGCAAAACTGCGGTACATGACATATTTAGTATTTTCTTTGTTTCTTACTCTCAAGTACTATCAATTGTTTCAATGATTCAATTGATCTAGATTCTACTACACATATGTTGTTATTATTATGGCTTTCATAACATGAAAGAGTCGATAAAGTGGTGCATGATGCACAAGTTATAGATAAGAAATATGAATATTATAAAATTTATCGATGAATTGAAAGTTTATATCATATTGATCGTCCATGATTATAATTTGATATGTTGTTAAGATTCATCGAGATTAATTAACAGTATTTAATAAAAATCGATAAACCTTTATCTCACATTGTTACAATCGCAACCTTCTATTTCCTTACTTACACTATATTAGCATGAATTTTCAATGTACGGTTCGACCAAGAGAAGACTAAAGCGTTGATGCTAAAGGTTAACAATTTTGAACTAAGTTACAAGATTTGACGGACATGCTTCGACATATTTGTGGACGTAGAATATGTCAGAATTGCAATTTCAACAGATTTCAAAACATTTACCAAACGGCAAGATAAGATCGTATATGAGACACGCAGCAAGACACACGTCGAAACCTCAATTTATGGGTGATAAATTATACATACAAACCTTAACAAAAACTCGAAATATCCATATCAAAGCGAGAAAAGAGTCTTACGAGACAAATGTATGATTTCTATACATCATTTTACTTTAAGTCATTTTAGTTGAATACAATTACTTTTTCAGTTTGTTTAACTCTACTTGCACTTTATCTTCGGTTTTCTGCACATTTACTTTGGTTTATTTTAGTCGAACATCTTCCTTTTTAAAGTCTTTTTCATTTACTTTGTGCTTTCCTTTTGAAGTTTTCTTCATATAAGTTCAAAACTTTAAACATAACTTCGAACGAGTCGAAGCAACCACTTAAAATAACATTTAATAATCTAAAACTCATAAAAATAATGAACATTCAACTTTTATGTAAAATACTGCAAAAATATGTCCTGAGATTTAATAGTTGATCATGCAAGTAATTAATTTAAAACTAGCAATTGCTTACCAAAAATATCGGTAAACACACTCAGGGCCGCCCCAAGAATAAGGCAACCCAAACGAGCATTTTAGAATCCAAAAGAAAAAAAAAAAAAAAAAAGCCTCTCATTAGTCCACAGGAGAAAAAAGGTCTCAAAGAAAAACATAAAAAAGTGTCTAATAAAATTATAACATTTGATCCTTATCTTAAATCAACAACATCTCACAAAAATTAAATGCATTGACTTTTTTTTCTTTTTTTTTTTTTGACAAATAAATGCATTGACTTTATTATCAATTGCAAAACAAATATTTAATAAATGCATTGAAAGAAGTTATTTGGCAACCCCTCCTCCTCATTGGATTAAATGTAATATTGATGGTGCCTACTCTTCTATTGCAATTGCATGTGGAGGATTATTTAGGACCTGCAGCGTAGAATTCATTTGTGGTTTTGCTTCAAGACTTAATGTTTCTTCTGCATTTGGTGCAGAGTTATGTGGCTTTATGACAGCAATGAAAATTGCAGTCTCTAAATAGTGGAACAATTTGTGGATAGACACAGATTTTGAGCTTTTAGTTTTGGCTTTCAAGTCTGCTAAGTTGGCGTTTTGGTCTCTAAGTAACAAGTGATTCAATTGTCTTAAGATTAGCAGCAACAGAAACATCACGGTATCTCATATTTATAGAGAAGACAATCTTTGTGCAAATGGTTTAGCTAAGGTTGGTCTTAATTTGAATAGTTGTATTATTTGGAATGAAATCCCTTTAGAAATTAGAGATGGTTATGATAGTAACAGGTTTGGTAAACCCTTCTTTAGGTTTGTACATAGTTAAGGAGGTATTGGTCTAGTCCGGTCTGTTTTTTGTAGCTATCTCTCTTCATTATTATATATAGTTTTTGAGGGTAGCTTTTTGCTACTACTCTTTAAAAAACAATTATTATGATAATTTAATAAATAATTTTGTTTCAAAAAATAAAATCTATATCTATACAATATATAAAGGGAATAAGGGAGTTTGGGATGACATTTTCATATTCCCATTATACCCCTCATGATTACTTAACATTGATTTGATTTTTTTTTGTACCAACAAAAATCTTTTATTAACAAATTCACCATAACATAAAGTACATATTTTTTTTTAGCAGCAAAATCTTTTATTAACAAACTCACTATAACATAAGACATATCTTTATGTTTTTGGACATAAGCCTGCCTGGCCCGCTAGTATAAATAAAACAAATTTATTTTTGACAAATTATTATTATTTTTAAATAAAAAAATCTCACTTTAAATTTCACTTCCAAATTCAAAACATCTAATTTAACCATAAATACACAAACTTTACCATAGATTGCAAAAATAGTTATTTGATTGACCCTCTAGAACATGCATGCTCAACCATCTAATTGGGATGTTCGATGGAGCTTAAACATCTAGTGTTATATAAGAAGATATACGTATAATATAATTAACTTAATTTGATTAGTATTTTTTTCCTTCTTGTGTGTGATCACTGATTTCTTTGTCAAACTATTCGACAAATATTGTACCACAAAGAGAGCAAATTCTGTGGAATAATAACGAATTAGAGTTTATCGATCCGTGCAAATACAAGGGTTAAGAGTAGTATGTCACAAAATCCAAAAACAATTTTTTTTTTTAAAACTATCCCTTCATAATTTAAGAGTATTTTCCATCAACCAATAACAACAAGACATTTGCATTTAGGTTCCGTTTGGATTAGCTTATTTTTTAGCTTATGCAAACAGCTTATGCAATTTTTATGCATTATTATAAGTTTGTCAAGGTAGTTTATGATAAAATAGCTTATAAAAATCCAATTTTCACTAGTGTGAACTTATAAAATAGCATAAAACCTAATTTATATTGCATGAGTTCAAAAATAAGCTAATCCAAACGGACCCTTAAAATAAAAGCTGGTTATTAGTATAGATACCACATGCAAATCAATTTAGGTAACTTATATTATTTGTCGATAGATAAATACTATCAAATTATGAATGTGAGAAGAATATATACAAGTCCGGGGAAACTTGATTACTTGAATTGAAATTGACTTCCACTAAAATTGCAATAATGTATAAAGCAAAGCATCTTTGAATTTTATTTTACGTATATTGGCATACTTACATTACATCCCCATAAATTCTAATATGATTGCATTTTTTTCAAACCACATGAGCATCCTACTATTATAGATTAGATATTAATACAAGTCAAACATAGATACTATTTTTTTAATGAGTTTGTAACCAGAGTTTGACTTTGTAATTAGGATGAAGTTCAAGTCTATTAGAAGATAGTTGTAAAATAAATTTTAATGTTATTGTAGGTCTGTTTGATGCGTATGATAGTGTTTACACTGATTTTTGGTAAACAATCGCTAGTTTATTTACTGGTAAATCAACTAGTAAATCTTGGGACATGTTTGTGCATTTTATGATGAGAAAACATTCAGTGTTCATGATTTGGAAATTCTATTAAAGAAACTTAAATTGAAGATATGTAAATGAAAGTAAAAATGCAATAAAGTACTTTGAATGAAAAAAGGTTTGCAGAAAAGTAAACTTTGCAGAAAAATTAAAATGAATTTAAAAGAGAAGTACAGAATTCATTCGAATGAATGAATTTCTTAAAGTAAACAATGAATTAAAAGTTACTGGAATTTAGAATTGCATTTAAATGTAAACATTTACAAGTAAAGGGTGGTTCATAGAATCATACATTTCCTTGTAATCACTCATTTCGCTCGAACGCATGGGTACTCTGAGTTTTTGTAAGGATTTTCGTATGTGAAATTGTGACCCTGATTTTGACTACAAAATACATATATATAGACTTCCTATCTCAACTGCTATGTAACGGTTGCCATTTGACCAATTGACGCGTGTCTTTGCCTTTATGCGCTGTCTTCAATTTTGAAACGTCGCATCCGTTGCTAGTAGTCGAAATCGAAGTGACGATGAACCTTTCGAAAACACTTGAAAAATACTTAGACTTTCCCGTGAAATCAAAAACCTCTTTCGATATACCAAAAGATTTCGATTTGTATTAAAATCGAATCGAAAGAAAAAAACCTTTGAAAAGATTCTATTAACTTCTAAATATATATATTGTCAATATATATTTAAACAATTAACTCACCTTTATTTCATATTTTGTTTCAAACAAAAATATGGAGTAACAAATTGCCCCCAAAATGCCAATTTCGATTTGAATGGTTCGAATGAAATTAGGAGTTGGCATTTTAAGATTGAAACGTTTATTTGTTTTCTACAAAAAGTCTTCACGTTTTCCCAAGACTGCGCTGATGTCATTATCAGTAGTCTTTTCAACTGACACTTCCACCATTATCAATGAAATCCTGCTTTTTCGCGTGAGTGGCCCAGGTGGCAGTTCCGGAAGTTGAAGAAAACTGCATGTGAACAGTTTCTTTTTATTTTTAATTATTTAATTCGGGATTTTATTAAAAATTTATAAATACCCATCTTCTTCTCCATTGAAACGTTTCTGAAACTTCAAATAATTCTACTATTCTCTGAAATTTCTCAGAAACTGCAACAACGATTTTCTTCAAGTTTAAACCGATCAAAACAACACATTATTCAATCTGTTTGATTCTAACCGTTTCAAACTTTCAAAAAATCAACTCTTTTCTCCAAAATGCAAAATCCAACAAACTGCTCCTCGCAAGAATCAACAATGACTGAAGGAAATCAGGATGTTAAAGTTCCTTTTGCTGGCAAATGGAAAAATTTCATCCTCTTCGAAGATAAGGAACCTATGGTTCCACAACCCCATGATGATCCTGAAAAAAGCGAGATCTGGCATTCAGAGTTGATGATTCCATATGCTGTAAACAAAAATGTCTACGTATTCGGAGGTCCTCTTCCAGACGAAGAATCTTTAAGCTCAAAGGTAAGTAAAATCTTTCCTTGTTATCGTACATGTGAACCCCCAATATTTTCCAGTGAAATGCGTCATCTAGGGTTTTTGACTGCAAAATTGTTTCGATCTGCTCCTGTAATTCCCAATACCAAATATTTTGTCCCTTGGCTGAATCAAATGGAAAAAGATTTTGGGGAATACTGGAAAACGTATGGAATTTACGACCTAATTCAATTTACTCGAATTGGTCCCCAAGTTCAACAAGAGATGATTATTGCTGCTATGCATTTTTGGGAAAAATCAACTAACACTTTTCACTTCCCATGTGGAATGCTTACCCTAACACTTTTGGATGTAGCTGCTTTGACTGGTCTTCGACCTAATGACGAAACTTTCGACCCTTCGAACACTAGTGACAATATTGAGTTTGACCCAAACGAACTGTCGTTTACTAAGTTTATAGGAGAAAATATCGAAAAGGGAGAAACCAGCAGTGTCGAACATGTAGCTTTTTTAACTCTTTGGTTATCTTACTATGTTTATTGCTCTCGTTCTTTACAAGTAGCAAAAATGTTTATTCCAATGGCCATCCAAATACATGAGGGTAGATATTTTGGTTTAGGAAAATTGATTCTGGCTATTTTATATGAATCAATTGGCTTGGCATGTGATGAGATCAAAGGGTCAACGAATGGTTCTTCGTTTCTAGTTGCTGGACCCATGTGGTTGCTACAGTTATGGCTCAATGCCACTTTTGGGATGTCTCAGATTCGTCCAAAGAGCTTGTTTGAGAAAGATACCGATGTGGTCTTAGGTTCAAGCCTCTCTGAAAAGACGTTTAAGAGTTTTCTCAAAGTATCGGAGCAAAACTCATACAACCTCAACTCATTTGATTTCAACAATTCTCACTTTTGTACCACAGACTTTGATAGTTGGTGGGAGAATTATTATTTAACTCGAACCAAGAGTATTGAAGAGATTGTTCAAGGATTGGAAACTGGTTTAAACAAACCAATTGTTGAGAAGCTAAAGAAATCGAAGCCGAAAGGTATTTTCGATAACCTTATCTTTAAATTAATTCCAATTTTGCTATATTGATTAAATTCCGATTTACACTATTAATTATAGTTTCGAAACAAGCATTGGAAGATGCTTTGAAAGATATGAGCAAGACCAAAACTACTGGAATCAAGACCGTGGAAGGAAAAGTAAAGGTAAGTCTTCAAAATTTCTTCTTTATGAAACTTACTCCTAAAACATGTTTATTAACCTTTAAGCATGATTCTAGGGTCTGAAGAGGGCAACCAGTTCGACTGAGACTGGGAATGCCTCGAAGGAAACCAAACAAACTGTCACTATCACCAGTGACGAATCTGTAAGTTATTTTTTACTTATCTTCTGTGAGTCTTCTTGTTTTCGATTTTGTTTCTATTTTCTGAAGCTTTTCTTTACATGTCTTTCTTTTTTCTTTTTGTTTAAAATCGAAACAGGAAGAAGAAGTGGTGATCCCATTAAGGAGGGCAACGACTCGAAAGCCTGCTACTACTGAGGCGAATCCAGCATCAGGTGTTGAGGTTGTTGATCCTCCAATAATCGAAGTTGTGGATGAAGACAATGAAGGTGATAATGGAGGAAACAAAGATAATGATGAAGGTGAAGATGACGCCACTACTCAAAAAGTTGAATCTGAGGCAGGTGAAAAGGTGCCAAAGAAAAAGAAGAAAAAGAAGAAATCCAAATCCAAATCAAAATCAAAATCTCCTGAAGATCATACTCAGACAAATCCAAGTGTTTCGACTCAACCTGCTGCTGTTGCTTCGACAGAGATATCGAAGGGTGAACCTTCTAAAGTTGTAAACGAAACAGATAACACAACTGAAGTTTTGATTAAAAATTTGGACCAGGATAAGACAAATGATGAAGTTGCAAAGGTAAATGAACTTCAAACTCTTTTTCAAAGTTATGACCTTAATTATTTTGTCTTTACCATTTTATTCTTGTCTTTGTAGGATGATACTGACAAGACCGTCACTGATGATAAAAATCTGGAGGCAGCTAACGCTGCTGCTTCGAATATGGAGTTTGTTCATACAACTTCCAATTTTCAAGCCAACCCAGATAACTCGAATGAGCAAATGGATTTTGATGCTGAGTTTATACCCGAAGCAGCGGAAGGTGGATCAGAGATTTTGCCAGAGTCTTCGACTTCGAAACTCTCGGCTATTATTGGCATGTCTGAAGGGGAATTTGATAACATGAGAAATTCACAACCAGACCTTGCGCTAAGACTTCTTATGGCGAAGAAATGGGAACCTGCTTCGAGCAGTGATACTGGCAGTACTTCGACTAGATCTGAAACCAGTATTCGACAAAACATTCGCCAAGATTCTTTGCTGCTCAAACTCCATTCAGATTATATAAATGGCGACATGCTGAAGTCCATTGAGGAAAATGCCAATGCTGCTTTTGCCCATAAAATTTTTTTGAACCAATTGCACAATCCCCTTACTAATGAAGCATTGAACAAAGTTTTACAACTTGAGTCTATAATCAAACAATTTGCCAAAGTTGTTCAAAAGAAAGAATACACTCTTGGAAGGATGAGTCATCAGAAATTAGCTCAAGATATTGTTTTCGATAAAGCAAATCGCTCTGTCGAAAAGTTAGAGGCAATGAAAGCTCAAAAAGCTAATTCTGTTGAAGGAGTCCAGGAGTGTATTTCAAATATTGGCAAGTGGAAACAAGAAATCGCAGATCTGCGGGCAGAAATTATAAAGAAAGAACTCCTCATTGATTCTGAAAGGAAGAAACTTAAACAACTCGAGGAAGCTGCTACTAAAGCTCATCAAGAGGCAATCGAAAAAGAAGCTCGAGAAGGTCTAAAGTATTTTAGTGCTTCTGAAGCTTTGCAAGATGATGTTAAATCCCTTGAGAGTAACGTGCAAGTCATTGATGTCGAGCTGGCTCTACTCAAAAGTCACTATGCTACTTTGAAGTCCAAGGCTTAACTATGTTTACTGAATTTTTCTATTTCCCTTTCGAACAATTCGTTGTTTTAAGTTCCAACTTTTTGAACAAGTTTAATTTGGTTTGTAATATTGACAATGCCCTGTTTTGTGGCAAATTATTACTTGTTTGCCATTTCGATTTCTCTGTTTTCGATATTTTCGAATTATTATATGGGTCTTGCTAATTCAGATAACTCTTAAAGTTCGAATTGGGACTTTTTGTAACTAAAAACCTCGGAATTAACGGCGAGAAAAAATCTTTTCACTTCTTGATATGTGTAACTGACAAAGATTCTTCAAAAACCGTGTTTGACTCTTTTTCCATGATGGTAAAGTCAATCTACATTTATTATTCGCGGGAAACGAGGGAAATTATAACTGCCAACAACAAGATTTTTTCCTATAAAAGGAGACATTCCCTTCGTGATTTTTCATTCCAAATCTTTTTCCCCAACAGTCTTCCTTTCTTCAACATTCTTTCCCTCAACAAATCATGAAAGGAAAGTCTAAAGGTGTTGTTTCTATTAAGAAAGCAACCAAACCTTCTTCCGCTTCTAAACGCAAGAAAAATCAACCTCCCAAAGCTAAACCCAATCAATCTTCTCAAAGGATTCAAACAAGATCTCAATGTCATGTTCAAGAACAAGATGATTCTGGTTCATATGAGATTGACCCAGATTACGCTGAATTTTTGAAGACTTATGTCCCAGAAGAAGATCTCTGTGGTTCAGATCATGATGATTCTCTCATAATGGTCGAGGATTCTACCAATTCTACTCATGAGAAAGGGAAGAACCTCGAATCCAGTTCTTCGAAGATGAAGTGAGGTGGATTGATCTTCCTGCCTGCTATTGGAAGTTGTTCCTTGAGCGGTGGAACTTCTTAACCAGTTGGGAAAGATTGATGATTGCGCCTTATTTCTTGTTTTTTCTCTTTGTTGTTTAAAATAAAGACGTATTAGAATAGATTTCTATTAGAATCGAATAAAACCATATATGATTTTCAATGTAACCATTTATGTATTCTTTTAATTTGGAATACAGTTTCGATTATTTGATTGGTTTAAATAGATTTGTATTATTTGAGAATGTCCTGTTTTGTGGCAATTTTATTCTTTTTGCCATTTCGATTTCTCTATCTCTTCTATTCTGTGTTTATGTTTATTTCACATAATGTTGGTTTATATTTTTTCAAATACTTACCATTTATATTTAAAGTACGCCTTTCAGAGGTTAACTCTTCAATTTCATATGCGCCATTAGAAAATATTTGTGAAATTTTAAAAGGACCTTCCCAGTTAGGTGACCATTTTCCTAAAATCCTATCTTTTCGATCCATAGGCAGAATGGTTTTCCAAACTAAATCTCCAATATTAAAGGTTTTAGACTTAACCTTTTTGTTATAAACTTTGGCTATTTTCTCTTTTTGCTGAGTTAACTTTTCCAAAGCTCTTATTCTTTCTTCATCTAAATCAACTAATTCATCTAACATCATGTTCCAATATTGGTCATTTGGTATTTCCATTTGCCTTTGGATTCGAATTGATTGCAAATGTATTTCGACTGGTAAAACTGCGTCGTGACCATATGTTAAACGAAAGGGAGTAGTATTAGTTGATTCTTTTGGAGAATTTCTACATGCCCACAATACTTGATCTAAAGTTTTGTTCCAATTTCTAGGTTTTTGGGCAATGTGTTTTTTAATTAAACCAATAAGGATTTTATTGGCTGCTTCGACCTGACCATTTGCTTGTGCATAGTATGGTGTCGAAGTTAGCAAACGAAAACCAGTTTGCTTTGCAAACTCTTGCATTTTTCGACCAGTAAAGACTGAACCTTGATCAGTAGTGATAGTTTCAGGAATTCCAAACCTATAGATAATATATTTTTGGATAAAACTAATCACTGCTTCTTGGTCTACATTTTGCATGGGTATTGCCTCAATCCATTTTGTAAAATAATCTACTCCAACTATGATATATCTTTGATTTTTTGATGAAGCAGGTTTTATTTCACCAATTAGATCTAAAGCCCATCCTCTAAATGGCCATGGTTTAATAATGGAGTGTAATTCACTTGCAGGCACATGCTGTATTCCTGCATGTTTTTGACAATCTTGACAACCCTTAGCAAATTCTATGCAATCTTTTAACATAGAAGGCCAGTATAACCCTTGTCAAAAAAGTAACCATTTGATTTTATGACCTGCTTGGTGAGATCCACAAGCTCCACTATGTGTTTCAGAGACGGCTACATAAGCTTCTGATTCATTTAAACATTTAAGTAGGACTCCTTCAAAAGTCTTTTTAAACAAATTATCTCCAATAATGACATAGCTTAAAGCTCTATATTTGATCTTTCGAGCAGTATCACTTGTTGGATTTTGTAAGTAATCTACAATTGGTTTTCTCTAATCAGTGTTTGTTAAATTGTCAATTGCCAAAATTTGAAAATTTTCTTCTTCATGACATTCGCTATCAATGATTTCTTGTGGTATATTTGCCCCCACAAGTTTTGGCATTGACAAGTTTGGCAATAATAAATCGTTAGATACCAATTTTTCTTTGATTTCGATTAATTCATATAATTGTTCTTTTGAAACTTTGTATCCTGAAGCAATTTGAGCTAAGTCATTTGCTTCTTGATTTTGCAATCGAGGAACATGTTCGAACTCAACAGTATCGAAACAATGTAAAAGTTGACTTGCAGTTTCAAAATACTTGACAAGGTGTTCTTTCACACATTTATATTCTTGTGTTAATTGTTTCAATACTAATTCTGAATCTCCTTTTATTTGTATGTTCCTTGCCCCCAAGTCTATTAAAATTTCTAGACCTGCTATTAAAGCTTCATATTCAGCTTCATTGTTTGAACAAAGACCATTTATTTTATACTTGAATTTAGTTGGGATTTTTAATGGTGAAATAATCAATATCCCAATTCCAGTTCCAAACTTGTGTTTAGAACCATCAAACTATAGGATCCAAGGCTGAACATCTACAACTTCTTGTGTTGATTCGATTATAGAATGATCAACTATAAAATCAGTCACTATTTGACCTTTTACTGCTTTTAACGGTTTATATGTTAAAGAATACTCAGTTAAGGCCAATGCCCATTTTCCAATTCTACTATGTAAAACTGGCTTTAATAGCATATGCTTAATAACATCAAAGTGAGAATAGACATAAACTTCAATAGGCTTTATATAATGCTTAAGTTTCATACAAGAAAAATATAAACACAAACATAATTTTTCTATAGCATTATATCTAGTTTCAGCATCATTTAGAACCCTACTTAAATAATATATGGCTCTTTCATCTCCATTTTCATCTTCTTGAGCAAGCATGCTACCAATGGTCGAATCAGATGCTGAAATATACAACTTCATAAATTTGTTTCGAATGGGAGACATTAATATTGGAGGTTCCGAAAGATACAACTTGATATCTTCAAAAGCCTTTTGGTGGTCTGCTTCCCATTTGAAAATATCATCTTTCTTTAATCTGAGTAGTGGTGAAAAAGGTTGAGATTTACCACTTAGATTCGAAATGAATCTTCTTAAGAAATTGATTTTTCCAAGCAAAGATTGAAGTTGATTTTTTGTAGTTGGAGGTCGTGTCTCCATTATTGCCTTTGTCTTATTCTGATTTATTTCAATGCCCTTCTTATGTAGAACAAAGCCAAGGAAATCTCCTGCATGCACACAGAAAGCACATTTTAGTGGATTCATTTTTAATCCACATTGTCTCATTCTTTCGAATGATTTTTTAAGATGTTCCAAATGGCCATCATCCGATGAAGACTTGATAACAATATCATCTATATAGACTTGCATAAAATTATCAATAAAATCATGAAAAATCAAATTCATTGATCTTTGATATGTAGCCCCAACATTTTTTAAACCAAAGGGCATTACTACCCATTCATAAGTTCCTAATGCTCCTGGGCATCTAAAAGCAGTTTTATGAATATCCTCTTCAGCAATAAAAATTTGATTATAACCTAAATAACCATCTAACATACTTAAATATTCGAAACCTGCTGCTGAGTCAATAAGCATTTCTGCTACAGGCATAGGGTATTCATCTTTTGGTGTAGCATTATTTAAATCTCGAAAATCTATACATACCCTAAGAGTTCCATTCTTTTTAATTACAGGTACTATATTTGCTAACCATTGAACGTACCTGGCAGTTCGAATGAATTTGCTTCTCAGCAACCTTTCGATTTCACCCTTTATTTTGGACATTATTTCTGGTGCGAATCTCCTTGGTAATTGTTTGACTGGCTTCTTTTCTGGTTTTAAAGGTAACCTGTGTTCTACCAACTCTTTGCTTAGACCAGGCATTTCGTTGTAGTCCCAGGCGAAACAATCTTTGTATTCCTGAAGGAGTTCGATCAATTTCATCTTGAAATCAGAATTGATATTAGCACTGATGTAAGTTGGTCTTTTTGTCAAACCATCTCCAATGTCTATTTCTTGCAATGTGTCTTGGGCTTGCATTTTATGATTCATATTTGAAGGATCTTTTTCGAAACCCAAAGGTTCGTCATCATAAATGCAATCCAAGTTCTGCAAGTTTGGCGTATTGCTGCCATTTTCAAGATTTTTGGCTTTATTAGCCATTTTTTGAGAAACATTGGCTTCGAAAGCCATATTTTCTTTCATTGCTACAGCTTCACTACAAGAATACATCAATTTTGTGACGGATTGTATATTAATTTAGTGGCCGCCTAGGCCGCAACATTAAAATAAACGGCCACAAAGTAAAAAACAATAAAAAATGAAACGCGTCAGCAACTTAGTGGCCGCCTAGGCGGCCACAAAGTTGTCCTAGCACATACCGGCGGCCTAAACCGCCGCAAAATTGCAGCTGACAGGTCTTGGGAATTGTTGTAAAACTTAGTGACGGCCTAGGCGGCCGCTAAGTCACACGGCTTTCAAAAAAAATTGCAGACCCAAAAAACCATCACCACTAGCACTGATAAGTTTCTTCTCCTTCATCAAACCATCCACTTTTTTTTCAATTCCCTCACTCTTCTATCACCATCCACTTTATTCTCCTTCATCAAACAATTTCTTTTCACAAACAAACTTATCCAACTAAATCTGAAAAGAAGTAACAAAGCTACATATGAAAAAAAGTAATAAAGCTAGATCTGAGATTAATATTGGAGACAGAGGAAATGAATTCAACTAAAGGAAATGAATTCAACCATCACCACTAGCGCTGATAAGATGGGGGATTTCTCATACTTTTGGATAATTCTTCTATGATAATTGTTCAAATGGTGGTGCTTGAAAATTGCAATTATTTGAGTTTTATTTTTTTTGAATCAGTACTTAATTTGTTCAAATGATGCTGATAAGTTTTTGTTTGGAATTAAAATGATGGAAGCATTGGAAGGAGAGTATTACGATGGATTGTTGTTGGAGAGGAGAGTGAGATTGGAGAATTAATGATTTTTATTTTAAAAAAAAAACAATGAATATTGTTCTTGCTAATCAATATAATAATAAATATAAAAATTAATGTATAGTTTTGTTTTTAAATCAATAATCTTCGGTCAAACCAAAAAAAAAAAATCTTGTGTTAGAATTTTGCGGCCGCCTGGGCCGCCGCAAAGTTAAAGAAAGCGTGGCAGTCATGTGTCAGCATTTTGCGGCCGCCTGGGCCGCCGCTAAGTGTTACCAGCGACCGTTTTTGTGGCCGATTATGGCTGCCGGTAAGTTGGTCAATTTTTTCATTCTGTGGCCGATTTGTCCACTTTGTGACGGATTTTGGCGGCCACTAAATCCTTGTTTTCTTGTAGTGCTTCTAGTGTCGTATTTAATCTATTTCCGGCCATGTAAGCCGAAATTCTTGCCCATGGGGTGGGCTCAGTCATGAGGATAGTAGAATTCACAATCCCATCCAAATGGTGGAATTACTCCATCTACAGAGGAATCATGGTCTATTTCCTCTCTTCTCCAACAAAATCCATGAGTTGGGTGGAGTTTTACAGAGTGGTAAACATTCTCAGAAACCACTTTATCAAAAGCAGCATCCTTATCGCCGCATGGTGCAATCGAAGCAAGGTTCTTATCGAAAGTCTGCTTTGTTATGTGGCATTGTTCAGACAGATAGTAGCTTTGATCTGCTTCCACATATTCTACAATGCCATCATCTCTCCATATAGCCAAGTTTTGATGCAGAGTCGAAGGCACTGCCCCCACTCCATGAATCCATTCTCTTCCTAAAAGAAGATTGAAATTTGCTTTGGATTCGATGACCAAAAATAAAGTTGGCCTTACTGTACTCCCAATGGCAACTTCGACTTGGAGAGCACCCCAAGAGTGGCCACTTTTCCCTTCATAGTTTGAAAGGACTATGTTGTGAGAAATAAGATCAGTGTCATACTTCCCAATTTTCTCCATTAATGAAGAAGGCATCAGATTCACAGCTGCTCCTCCATCAATTAGAACCTTATTTATGCCAACATTGTTGACTTTTGCTCTGACAAACAAAGGTTTAAGGTGATTTTTCATCCCCTCATCAGGCTTTGCAAAGTTGGCGCATTGTTCTTCGACGCATCCATTATTCATCACATAATAACAAACTGGTTTAAAATCAACCAGTGGTGGTTCGTAACAGTCTTCTTCTCGATCAGAGAAAGACCAAACATCAAATTCACGTGGTAGAACAGATACCACATTACAAACCACGTCGAAATCATTTTCTGACCCAAAGTCATCATCCTCACCATCAAAACACTCCTCTTCATTTATTTTTTCATTACTTTTTTCTGGAATGTTTGGTTGTGAGATTCTTTCGATTACAGGCCTCTTGCCCTTTTCTTGAATTTTGATTCCTTTAAAATTGTTCTCTTCTGGAACATTTTGAAACTCTTGTTTCTTCTGGCGCTGGAACATACGCCATTATGTTCTTGTCATTGGATTTTTACCCTTATAATTATTTTTATAAGAATATTTATTGGCATCTCTTGCCATGTTGGATTGACCATCAGTTTGACAAACATTACTAGAACTTCCTTGATGCTTGACTCTCTTGTCGAAAGTTGCATATCTACCATGTCCCCATTGACCTATGGGTATTTTTGTTGATGGTAAGAAAGTCTGTTTTCGACCAATCCTTTCATGAATCGAAGGATTTGACATTATAGCCTTTCCTTTATTAGGCTGTTGGTTTGGTCCATTATTGAAGTTCAGTCTTCTGTTTGGACCATTAAACTTTGGTTTCACATAAGGCAGATAATTCTCGAGGCCTGCAGTAACCTCTTCATCGCATACAGCACTACACTTGGGGCATAGCATGACTTGATGATTTTTTGCTTTACATTTCATAAGAAAATCAAGCAAATCCTCTTCACCCTTAGGGTAAACCACTTTAATCTTCTCGATATACTCCTCTTCTGGGATTGATTCGAGTGTAGTGACTTCCATGGCTTCAACCATCATACATTCATATGGTTCAGCAAAAGAAGTTTCAGCAACTTGGAGAGGGTCAGTATCCACCTTCATTGGAGGCTTTGATTTTTCATCAAACTTCAATCTCCCCTCGTTCAGTGCTTTTTGAACAAGATCCCTGAAAAGAACACATTGAGATGTTTTATGACCCACAAAATTATGAAATTTGCAATAACCTCTCTTTTTCCTTTGTTCTAAAGGATGAACTTTTAAACCTTTTTGAACAATTATTTGGCCATCATTAACCAATAGATCAAAGATTTCATCACACTTAGTAATATCAAATGTGTAGGTTTTTGCAACATATTTATCATTTTTGGGTTCACTAGGATTCTTTCCATTAGATGGCTTTAGTAGTTTACACATATAAGGAGGGCCTGGTTTTAACTCAGCCACATCTATTTCATTATTTTCAATATCTTCATAATCGAAAATAGTTTCATTATCACTATCATAAGTTTCTATATAAGCAACTTTCTCTTTTTTGTGAAACTTAGATGTTCTGGCCTTTTCGATTTTGAGCCTTTCGACTTGTCGAACTCTATCAGCCAACTGTGACATATCCCTTAGATATTGGGTATCTAACTTCTTTCTAATTGAATAATCGAGACCACCAGCGGCCATTTCGACTAATTCATGTTCACGGATTTGTGTAAAACACCTTGCCTTAAGAATCCTAAATCTATTAAGATATTCATCAATAGACTCTGGTAACTTGCACTTAACACTAGCCAATTCTTTAAGGCTAATTTTAGTTTGACCCATGTAAAATTGTTCATGAAACAACCTTTCTAATTGGGCCCAATGATGAATCGAATGGGGGGGGGGAAGAGTTGTGAACCAAGTGAAAGCATTTTTGGTCAGAGAATTTGGAAAAAATTTCATTCTCAAATTCTCATTATTTGCTAAATCCCCACATTCTACTAAATATCGAGCAATATGCTCGACAGTAGATTCATTAGTATCCCCAGAAAACTTTGTTAACTTAGGAGTTTTCCAATTTCTGGGCAATTCAGTTTGGAGCACAAATTCAGACAAAGCAGATACAAAATTAGGCCTATATAAGCTAATATTAAGGCCATTTTGTGCAAGAATATTTTCGACCAAATGGGCCAAATTATTCTGTCCAGCAAAATAGTTTTGTTGGACATTTCTAACTACTTTGTCAGCGTTCTGGTTTCGATTTACCAAAACTACCCTTTGGTTTTGATCTAAGGCATTCTGATTTGGTGGCTGTTGGGCCACTGGGATTGGATTTGGTCTAGGATTAGCATTCATTATAATATTTGGCAATGGGTCTTGCCTTTGGTTAATATTTTCGATTACATTGGGTAATGGTCCATTTTGACCATTAGGCACTGCATCATTTGGAACATTTGGTGCTCCAAAGAAATCTGCCATTCTTCCCATTTGATTGGCTAATAATTGATAATTATTGTTTGTAGTTTGTATCAATGGGTTAAACACTGTCCCAATTTGTTGTGTTAACATATTAACCATTTCATGATTACTTTCATCCATTTGTTGTCTAAGGGACAACATAGATGTATTAGTTAAGTTTTGAGGCTGTCTACCCTGATTTCCCACTGCCGAAGTCGAAGGGGAAAACATATTTGGTACTTCATTACTAGAATTATGAAGGCCAACCATAAATGGAGGAGGCATGCCATATTGATAATCGTTATTTGGTAATCGAAACGGACGGATAGGGCTCCTATGATCACCATTCATTGGCTGTGAAGGGTTTCCTCCACCTAACTGCACAGATGGTGACGAAATTGAAGGAACAGTTGTCATATTCGCCAATTGAGCAGTTGCTCCTATTTGTTCCAATGTTACAGAAGGACCACTGGAACCTATAGTGTTCAAATTTTGGTTAAGGGTTGTAGACCCATTTCCAGAACCTATATTGGCATTGCTACCAGAAGGTTGCGATGGTTGCCCCTCTGCAATTGGTTGGTTTATGTTTAGACTAGTTGATGGTCTAACCATTTTCTTAAGAGTTTTATAATTTTCGAAATCTGGTAAAGATTTACCACTTCTCAAATGCATACAAAACAAAGATTTTTATTGATTTTCTTTTTTCTAAATTTCCTAAAGACAAAAAAAAAAAAACTGAAAATAAATCAACAGAATTTTAAAGAAAAAATGCACAAAACCAATCCCACTGGGCGTGCCAATTTGTTTACACTGATTTTTGGTAAACAATCGCTAGTTTATTTACTGGTAAGATCAACTAGTAAATCTTGGGACATGTTTGTGCATTTTATGATGAGAAAACATTCAGTGTTCATGATTTGGAAATTCTGTTAAAGAAACTTAAATTGAAGATATGTAAATGAAAGTAAAAATGCAATAAAGTATTTTGAATGAAAAAAGGTTTGCAGAAAAGTAAACTTTGCAGAAAACTTAAAATGAATTTAAAAGGGAAGTACAGAATTCATTCGAATGAATGAATTTCTTAAAGTAAACAATGAATTAAAAGTTATTGGAATTTAGAATTGCATTTAAATGTAAACATTTACAAGTAAAGGGTGGTTCACAGAATCATACATTTCCTTGTAATCACTCATTTCGCTCGAACGCATGGGTACTCTGAGTTTTTGTAAGGATTTTCGTATGTGAAATTGTGACCCTGATTTTGACTACAAAATACATATATATAGACTTCCTATCTCAACTGCTATGTAACGGTTGCCATTTGACCAATTGCCATTGGATAAATATTAGATTGAATTTAAATAGGATAACAATTATCTTATCAATCTTATCATATATTAGATGTACACAGGATAACAAACATGATAACTATTATATCATGTTTTTTATACATACCTCATAATAATATGATAAGATATATGTCATATTTAAATGACAAAATTATTCTTGTAAAACAACGTTTTTTATAGATTATTTTATAATACTTTGAATTCTATAAATACAAAATTTATATAATTTCAGGGTTAGGCTGCCATCGTCACCTATCTGAATACTGTATCTGCAAGTATATGTTAAAAAGTAAGGTTTGACACTCCCCCAACATCTCCTCCCCCACCCCCTCAACTGCCTCCGCCACATCCACGCCTCCCCACCAGCCCCCCACCCTAACGAAGCCATCTCAGCTACCGAACACGACTTGGTCTCTGCCAAGTCAAACAGACGCCCAAACCACTCACACAAAGGAGTCTCTTCCACCCATAAATCGGTTCAAATAAAAAGTAGTTAGATAAGAATATCAGTAATAATGAATTTTGTTAGTAATTATGACTGAGTATTTTTATTATTATTTGACATTTTTTATAGAAAATAATCGTCATGAGAATATGGATTTTTTATAGAAAATAAGTGTCACATATCTATTGCATATATATAAATAGAAGGGATGATTGGGAAAGATGATATATTGAGATTCGATTGAAAACGGACCATTTTGGCATTGGGAGGAGGTGCAAATCATCAAAGTTTTGCGGTATCATTCTTGTAATAAAAAGGAATTTTCTTATTTCTTTCGTATGTATCGGTTGTTTTTTTATCGCAATTTCTCGCCAGCGTTATTTAAATTTACGGTCGAATTCCCGATTATCGTAGTCCTTCTCATAAGATTTGAGGGTTCAGAAAAATGATCAATTAATGGCAACAATATATAGATTTCAACTTCCTTTCAAGTACAAAACCATAAACGAGTTTGGATGGAGCTTTCAATTAGTTCGATCGCATGCTATGAAGGAGAGAATTTATATAAATTTGGAAAGTGTGAAGACTTTGTTGTGCTGATATTTTGGAATATATATGATACTAATTTATAATGGGTCGGCTTAAAAAGTGAGTAATACAAGGCTGTGGCTCTCATATGTGTCTGTCTATTCATCAAAACCGTAAGAACCAAAAGACCTTTGAGGAGGGGACCATGGAATATATGCCACAGTGCTTTCATATAACACTTCCAAATTTTATGGATAATGAAAGAACTCTTATAATTTAAGGGCAAGTTTACTTTCTAAAACATTTTCACTCTAAAATTTAAGGGCATGATAGTACTTTCTAAAATTTAAGGGCATGTTTAGTTTCTAAAATATTTTTATTTTAAAAATATTAGATATATTTTAAAAAACAATGGGAAAAATAATTGACCTACAGTCTCATGTTTATTGTTGAAAAAAACATACTGTTGGGTTTTTGATTTGGCAGATGTAGGGTCAGATGTGGCAGCATCTGGAACAATATCCTGAAGCCAGAAAATGTGCAAAGTTTGTTACATAAGAAACACGCGTTTTATTTGTGAAGTAAATCCATTAAGCGACTTGCTTGTTCCCAAAGACAAGGATTTCAATTTATTTACTGATCAGATCGCTTTTTGCATCGCCCCTAAAGATATGCCTATATTTTAGGGATTTATTGGATTTGCTTGAAGAATATGTTTGTACTGGATTTTCCCTATATCTAAGCTATTTGTGAAGCACGAAATTCATGATCATCCCATGCTAATTCGTGGTTATTTAAAGGAAGACTCAGACCTATTTTATTTACCGAAACCGAAGCTTAAACAAATATATCAAAGATATAGTCTTTTAGGGTTTCGTGTCTTGTAAGCCTTGTGCTTTATTTGTGAGTCACTCTTGTATCATCTTGATGCTAGAGTAGGACTGTTTTTAGTTGAGTTGTAATCTTTTAATCTACTCCTAAGCTTTAAAGTACGGAGATAGGTATTTGTTTGAAGTGTGTTTTTCGCCAAATTGTTATTAGTGTTATACGGTCACACAGGGCGTGTGGCTAAGAGGAAGTGAGACGGGGCGTCTCATATCTACGAGTTCATAGGTAGGATTGCATGAGATAGTGTCTAGGCGATAAGATAGAAACGAGAGGTTTTGGAGTCTTTGAACTAGAACTATAGTAGTGAATTCATTCCTGGAATGGTATCCCCCAGATTAGGAGAGGTTGCTCCGAACTGGGTTAACAACATACTGTGTTATTTTAATTTCTATTTTTTTATTGTTAAATTGTCCATTATGTTCTGCTGGGAACTGTGTTGAAGCAGATGCTGCCTCATCCAGTACCCCATCTGGACTGCGCCAGAATTTCAATTGGTATCTGAGCAGGCATCCTGTTCTGTATCTGGGTGAGCTCCAGGGAAGATACTTTCTGGCATTATGGATGATGAAGAAGGAGTTGAAGAAGTATGTTATGACTGTGTGCATGCGGTAGCAATATGTGATATGCATGAGAAGAAATAGTAATTAAAGGGGAGTATTGAATGATGTGCTTATTGTGCATAAAAATACTTAAAAGCATTAACTTTTTATAAAAGCATAGGGCATGATCATAATCTTATAACCATAGAAATGTTGATGATTCATCGTGCTTAGTCATCATTCATAGGAATATGGGTGACTTTTTATGCTTAAGTCATCATTCATAGAAATATGGGTGGCTTAATTAGTTATCATTCATAGCAATATGGGTAACTTAACAATGCTTAAATATTTAATGTACTCAAGTATGTCTAGAGAAACCACTACGCCTTGATCACTTTGATCTTATGTACTGATGTATGTGGAATTGAGGGGGAGTAACAATGTGTTATATGCATGCAGTAAGGGGGAGTGTTGTATTGAGGGGGAGCAGATGTTTATTCATGTGTGCTGCATGTGCTGGAAGATGTTCTTACATCTGGATCTACATTTGTTGTGTGTCTGTGTTGATAAATACCATGTTGTGTTGAGGGGGAGTAATTGTTTCTCTTGGTTTGTCGGCTATGCATGAATTAAGGGGGAGCAAATGTGTTCTATAGTATGCATATTTTTAGGGGGAGTAAAGTTCTTTTGATGATGTCTTGACATGTATGCATTGAGGGAGAGCAGTTTAATCTTTATATAGATGTGTTGCTTGATGTTGCCCCATCTTGACTACCATCCAGTCTGTTTGATTCTGAACTCATATTTTATTTGCAAGCTGTGTAATATATCTCTTCATGACAGGTCTAATATTGTTTTAGCCAAAATTTGCCAAAGGGGTAGATTGTTGGGTTTTTGATTTGGCTACATTTTGCAAAAACAAGATCTAGTCAGATGTAGGGTCAGATGTGGCAGCATCTGGAACAACATCCTGAAGCCAGAAAATGTGCAAAGTTTGTTACATAAGAAACACGTGTTTTATTTGTGAAGTAAATCCATTAAGCGACTTGCTTGTTCCCAAAGACAAGGATTTCAGTTTATTTCCTAATCAGATCGCTTTTTGCATTGCCCCTAAAGATATGCCTATATTTTAGGGATTTATTGGATTTGCTTGGATTTGCTTGAAGAATATGTTTGTACTGAATTTTCCCTATATCTAAGCTATTTGTGAAGCACGAAATTCATGATCATCCCATGCTAATTCGTGGCTATTTAAAGGAAGACTCAAACCTATTTTATTTACCGAAACCGAAGCTTAAACAAATATATCAAAGATGTAGTCTTTTAGGGTTTCGTGTCTTGTAAGCCTTGTGCTTTATTTGTGAGCCACTCTTGTATCATCTTGATGCTAGAGTAGGACTGTTTTTAGTTGAGTTGTAATCTTTTAATCTACTCCTAAGCTTTAAAGTACGGAGATAGGTATTTGTTTGAAGTGTGTTCTTCGCCAAATTGTTATTAGTGTTATACGGTCACACTGGGCGTGTGGCTAAGAGGAAGTGAGACGGGGCGTCTCATATCTAGGAGTTCCTAAGTAAGATTGCATGAGATAGTGTCTAGGCGATAAGATAGAAACGGGAGGTTTTGGAGTCTTTGAACTAGAACTATAGTAGTGAATTCATTCCCGGATTGGTATCTCTCAGATTAGGAGAGGTTGCTCCGAACTGGGTTAACAACATACTGTGTTATTTTAATTTCTATTTTTTTTATTGTTAAATTGTCCATTATGTTCTGCTGGGAACTGTGTTGAAGCAGATGCTGCCCCATCCGGTACCCCATCTGGACTGCGCCAGAATTTCACATACATTCACTCTTACTAATTAGGTAATAGTAATTTGTCCGTGTTCGGCAGATGATTTGGTTAGCCACTACATGGAATATTTGGAAACATCGTAACAGTGTGATTTTCAAAGGAGATACTCCATGTGCCTCTTCTCTTGTGGAGCAAATTAAATTTAGTTCTTGGATTTGGTTTAGTAGTCGCAATGGTCGTAAAACTAGTGTATCCTTTACGGAATGGTGCTTAGAACCCTTGGTTTGTATTCAAAGCATATTATAATTTGTTTTGTATTATAAGAGATTGAGTACCCCTTGTACTTCCTTTTAATAATATATTTGCTTATAAAAAAAAACTTTTTATTTTAAGAGGTGAATTTTTATCCACAAATCTATTTAAGAAAAAATAAAATAATTAGGTTTACTATAAAGGCATTTATTTCTCATATGTCATCCAACAACCTAATATAACTACTACTATAATTTAACATAAATGCTTAATGACACTTTTTAGCAGGATTTAGCAATGATACATTTCTGATTTTATACTTCACTCATTTCATAGACTCAGCAGTATTCGTAAGTACTCCCTCCGTTCCATATTATAAGAAAAAAAACACACTTATTAAGAAAACCATAACTTGAGAATTTGAAATATGGTTTTGTGGGTTTTTCTTGAAATAAGTTGCATGAGAAGATGTAAAAACAAATTTGATTGATTGTTGTTTATTGAGAAAAGGAGAGAGAGAAAAAATTAAATGCAATTTGCATTTAATTTTATAAGAATAAGTAAAAAACATTCTTAAAAGTTGTTTTTTCCCTTATAATTTGGGACAAAAAAAAGGGTCATTTTCCCTTATAATATGGAACGGAGGGAGTATTTTATTACACAGGATAAATAGGAAAAGGTATGGATCGGGTTTGAATGCACTCAAAATAAGGTCTAGTTATGTAGTTAGTATATTTTTTATGGCTAGATTAAGATTGGATCGATGATCCAAATTTAATAATAAGACTTTATATTAAATAATTAAATAAATATGAAAAACTTGATCAATTGTTAGTTGGTTTATTGGTGATTGACGCTGAACTGGGTAGAGAGGACCGCGGTTCGATCCCCCGCAACTGCGATCGAGAAAGGACTGAAACCACTTGATGTTAGAACCGACCACCGAACTAGATTAAACTGGTGGTGAATACCAAAAAAAAATATGAAAAAAATGTCTCCATTATGTAATCTTAATGTTTGAAAATGTTTGAAGAAATGATTGAATTTAAATATTGCAATGGCTTTTCACTGCACCTCATCCAAATCGAAAAGGTATGTCTTGCGTGTGGGGTCATGACTCATGCAAGGATTGTTTGGAGGATTATTCATATTGAACTTAAGATCAGTTTTACATGTGAGTTGTACATTATTTTTATTCAAAATATTATGATATTAAATTTATAGGTCTTCTCATTTTTAAAGTGTTTAACTTCCTTTTTTTTCAAACAATGCCAAACTTAATTTAACTCCTATTTAACACAACATTTAGGTCCTTGTTTTTTCTTCATAGGCAAATAAGGTCATGCTAAGTAGTGTCGTTGGGACACTAGTATTAAAGAAACAAAAAAAGAAATTTTTATATTGAAAATATCACTTTTAAAAAGTTAACTAGACACATTTCAATATATTTTTACTATATTTAACTTCTTAACTAGTGCTCTGGAAATACTATTTAGTATTTTCCAATAAATTATAATAGTAACGTAACGTACTATGAGTGAAATATTGGTCCTTGTTATAATGGCTTGCATTATTGCATAATTTTTTTATTTATTTTTTATATTTTGAAATGGTCAATGGCTTGCATTATTACATGAATTATCTTTAATTTTTTTCAAATATATTTTAAGGGTTTATATTGTTTACAGTATATTGTACTTACTATCTTCCACCTTAAATATAAGAATTTCTTGAAATTTTTCATTTTCATTTTTTATAAGAAGTTTTTAAAATTTCTAAAGAAATTAATTATTTTTTATATCAACATATCCATATTGCAACTTTTCTTTCAAGCCGTAATAAATATCTTAAAGAAAATATTAATAATTCATTTTCTTTCTAGAACAATAAAATTGCAAAAAAGAAATTGTAAACAAATAATACCACAATCAACTTTCAAGATAGGTCGGACCCAACACATATAGAGGCTTAAAGCAAAATATTCAGTGAGACCAAAAAAACATAAAAGACTTTAATCCCGATTTTTACCAATTTTTTTTAATGGCGAACTGTTAGTATATTACAATATTATGTTAGTTTTTTCCTTGCCATGACTTGAATCCCTTACCTCAACTGGTTGAACTACTCATCCCACAGCATTTATAATGACCAACTAATCTAGACAATTACCTATTTAAATGTATCATACTATATATATTGAAGTTTTTGAGGCTTTTTTTAGCTCAAAAATTTAATGCTGAAATAGTTTGTTTGAGTTATTTGACCCATAGATAAACCTTGTTTAATGATGGAGGTTGTAATATAACAATGATAACCTTTTTTTTTAAGCAAGCTAGCAAACCAAAGTATTATCATCCACACACACACAAAGACTGACTTTTTCAGACCAACCAAATATAATTGATAAAGGCAAAATTATTTAAGAAATAGGATTGTCCAAATAAGGAAAGTTTGTCCAATAATTTGTTTTAATAAAAACAACATTCTACCTATTTAAGTTAAATATGGCAAAATTATTTAAGAAATGAGATTCTCACATCTCTTAGAAATGAAATTCTGAGGACAGTCCTTCTTGAAGTGACCCGGTTCATGACAGTGATAGCATTTGAACTTGCTACCACCATCACCGTTTGTCCTAGACTTAGACCTGTGTTTCTTCCCTTTCCCTTTGCCTCTGTTCTCACTTCTTCCCCTTGAGATATTCAAGCCTTCTCCACTATCATCAATCTTCAATTCATTGAGCTTTGTCAGCTCCTTGGTTCTCAAAGCCGCTTGGACTTCATCCAAGGTGATAGTGCCTTCTTTGCCATATAGCAATGCATCCTTCAGATGCTCAAGAGACTTAGGTAAGGCACACAACAAGTGAAAAGCCTGGTCCTCATCTTCTATTTTCACATCAATGTTCGCCAAATCATCGATAATCTTATTGAACTCTGATATTTGCTCTGATACCGATTTATTCTCCACCATACGGAAGAAGTAGAGTTGTTGCTTCTAACACTGCTTATGTGCCAGGGACTTAGTCATATATAACTTATCAAGTTTGATCCACATAGCAGCTGCACTTTTCTCCTTAGCCACCCCCCTCAGCACCTTGTCCGCAAGGCACAAGATGATGGCACTCAATGCCTTACCATCCATCTCTGCCTTCTCGTCGTCTGAGAGATTTTCCGGCATACCTGCCAATCCTTTCAACGCCTCATCGCACTTTTGTTGAGTAAGTATTTCCCTAACCTTCACCTTCCAAAGATTGAAGTCGTTACTCCCATTGAACTTCTCAATGTCCCACTTAGAACCCATGATACTTTAATCGTTTGACCCTTGCCCCACGGTGGGCGCCAATTGTTGTGAATTCGGTTAAATCACACCAATAACCTTAGTGTGTGGAGCAATTCGATTAAAGCAATCAAAATAAGTGAGAATGAGCAATAACAATACTAAACAAATCAAACCGCGAAAACGTAAAGAACACAATCATAATTATTTACCCAGTTTGGTGTTAATGAACCTACTCTGGGGGAGAGGGCAGCTCTCTGTTCCACTATCAAACTATGTTCCTTGATTACAATAAGATTCTCACAAAGGTTACAAGAATTAGAAACCCTAAATCTACCCTTGTCCCAAATCTCTTCCCGTGACCAAGAGATTTCAATGATATGTGTTTGCAAGATGAAAGAGCTGATAACCAACCCTAAGAAATATTCCTAGCCTTTTGTTGTTTGAGAAAACCCTCCAAAGACCTCTTTTTCCTGTGACGGCATAAGCAGAAAACGTAACCTGTATAAATAGGATCGCGCTCCCACGCCAGGTAGCCGCGCCGCGCGTTAACTACCAAAGCCAAACCCAGAAAACTTGTGGCAGCGGCGCCAGGCGCCATGCTTGCTGCGCGCCGCGCCAAATGACAAACCAGCCCCAATTTTCTGATTCTTCAAGTTCAAGGTAATTCCCAACAAATATTTTAAATATAATTTTCTGTTCACAACATTATGAGGATTGTGATCATATTTTCTTTCGGTGCGAGTTTACTAAAGGAGTGTGGGAAGAGATTTTTACTTGGCTAGGGAAGAGATTATCAACAGGTACAGTAGGAGCATCTCATTTTTCTTTATTTGGAGACATGATAAAATCCAAAAAAGGTGTTCGTGTTAGACAGATGATTTGGTTAGCCACTACATGGAATATTTGGAAACATCGTAACAGTGTGATTTTCAAAGGAGATACTCCATGTGCCTCTTCTCTTGTGGAACAAATTAAATTTAGTTCTTGGATTTCATTTAGTAGTCGCAATGGTCGTAAAACTAGTATATCATTTACGGAATGGTGCTTAGAACTCTTGGTTTGTATTCAAAGCATATTATAATTTAGTTTGTATTGTAAGAGATTGAGTACCCCTTGTACTTCCTTTTAATAATATTTGCTTATGAAAAAAATCTTTTTATTTTAAGAGGTGAATTTTTATCCACAAATCTAATTAAGAAAAAATAAAATAATTAGGTGTACTATAAAGGCATTTATTTCTCATATGTCTTCCAACAACCTAATATAACTACTACTACTACTATAATTGAACATAAACGCTTAATGACATGATACATTTCTGATGTTATACTTCAGTCACTTCATAGACTCAGCAGTATTCCTAAGTATTTTTTTTTTTTTTTGTCAAGTAGTCTAGCGGCTTGGAATTCCACCCTTAAAGTGGATAAGTGGAATGATCCGGGTTCGAACCCTGGCCCCCTGCATATATAATGCGGTGTCCAACCAATTGAGCCAAGCTCATGGAACTATTCGTAAGTATTTTATTAAACAGGATAAGTAGGAAAATGTATGGATCGGGTTTGGGTTTGAATGCACTCAAAATAAGGTCTAGTATATTTTTTATGGCTAGATTTAGATTGGATCCATGATCCAAATTTAATAATAAAACTTTATATTAAATAAATATGAAAAAATTGACCAATCGTTAGTTGGTTTAGTAGTGATTGATGCTGAACTTGGTAGGGAGGACTGCGGTTCGATCCCCGCAACTGCGATCGGGAGGAGACTGAAACCACTTGATGCCAGAACTGACCCCCGAACCAGATTAAACTGGTGGTGAATACCAAAAAATAATATGAAAAAAATGTCTCAATTATTTAATCTTAATATTTGAAAATGTTTGAAGAAATGATTGAATTTAAATATTGCAATGGCTTTTCACCACACCTCATCCAAATCGAAAAGGTACGTCTCGCGTGTGGGGTCATGACTCATGCAAGGATTGTTTGGAGGATTATTCATATTGAACTTAAGATCAGTTTTACATGTGAGTTGTACACTATTTTTATTCAAAACATTATGACATTAGATTTATAGGTCTTCTCATTTTTAAAGTGTTTAACTTCCTTTTTTTTCAAACAATGTCAAACTTAATTTAACTCCTATTTAACACAACATTTAGGTCTTGTTTTTTCTTGATAGGCAAAATAAATTAAGGTCATGCTAACTAGTGTCGTTGGGACACTAGTAGACACTAGTTAAAAAAACAAAAAAAAAAAATTTGTTGTATTGAACACGTTTAAAAAGTTAACTACACACATTTCAATATATTTTTACTATATTTCACTTCTTAACTAGTGCTCTTGAAACACTATTTAGCATTTTCCAATAAATTATAATAGTAACGTACTATGAATGAAATATTGGTCCTTGTTATCATTGCTTGCATTATTGCATAGTTTTTTTTATTTATTTTTTATATTTTGAAATGGTCAATGGCTTGCATTATTACATGAATTATCTTTAATTTTTTTCAAATATATTTTAAGGGTTTATATTGTATACAATATTGTACTTACTATCTTCTACCTTAAATATAAGAATTTCTTGAAATTTTTCATTTTCATTTTTTATAAGAATTTTTTTAAATTTCTAAAGAAATTAATTATTTTTTATATCAACATATCCATATGCAACTTTTCTTTCAAGCTGTAATAAATATCTTAAAGAAAATATTAATTCATTTTCTTTCTAGAACAATAAAATTGCAAAAAAAAAATTGTAAAAAAATAATACCACAATCAACTTTCAAGACAGGTCGGACCCAACACATATAGAGGCTTAAAAAAAAAATTTAGTGAGACCAAAAAAACATAAAAGACTTCAATCCCCATTTTTACCAAATTTTTTTAATAGCGAACTGTTAGTATATTACAATGTTATGTTAGTTTTCTCCTTGTCATGACTTGAATCCCTTACCTCAACTGGTTGAGCTACCCATCTCACCCCATTTATAATTACCAACTAATCTAGACAATTACCTATTTAAATGTATCATATATACTATATATATTGAAGTTTTTGAGGCTTTTTTTAGCTCAAAAATTTAATGCTGAAATAATTTGTTTGAGTTATTTGACCCATAGATAAACCTTGTTTAATGATGGAGGTTGTAATATAACAATGATAACCTTTTTTTTTTAAGCAAGCTAGCAAACCAAAGTATTATCATCCACACACACACAAAGACTGACTTTTTCAGACCAACCAAATATAATTGATAAAGGCAAAATTATTTAAGAAATAGGATTGTCGCGTATACCAACAAATAAGGAAAGTTTATTTATCCAATAATTTGTTTTAATAAAAACAACATTCTACCTATTTAAGATTAATGAAATGCTATAAATTTGTTGTCCTAAAAAAAAAAAAAAATTCTACCTATTTAAGTCAAATATGGCAAAATTATTTAAGAAATGAGATTCTCACATCTCTTATAAATCTAACATTCTATCTATTATATTTAACTAGACTACTACACGTGGGATGCACGGGTCTTTTAGAATGTTATATATAACATTCAATTTAGTTTTATTATTCTTTGTAGACATATTTAATAATAATAATAATATATAACATATTCAAATAATATTTGTAGAATACTATCGAAAAAATGAAGTTAGGAAATATAAATATAAAAAAATCCACCAAAAATCCAGTTTTTATATCATATTTAGTCAATTGTTTTTTTACATTTATCCAAATTAAATTTCATAGGAGAAGTGAACTCAGGAGGATGAATAACACAATCAAATTTGTCCTTTAAAATCAGTTCAAACTTTTTTTTTGACAAACAAATCAGTTCAAACTTACGCATCCAAGTTTATAATAAAATCACTCAAGTACCATAATGGATATTATAAAAATCACGCCAATGTAGGTCATCCATGTGTAAAATATATATTGCCGTTAATTTTTTCAACTAAAACTTCAAATTGATTTACGTTTGGCTCAATAAGTGTAGCATATACGTTGTCACGAAAATCAGATGCAAACATTTTTTGTAACATAACTGCTCCCTAAAATAAAAACAATAACAGTGGTAGATATTTTGTAGCGAATCGCGATGATGTATTTTTTCAACTAAAACTTCAAATTGATTTAAGTTTGGATCAATAAGTCACTACAAAAAAAGAGCTACTTAGCCACGGTTAGTTAGCCACGGTATTGCTGATGTGGCTATTTTATCATGATTTGCCACGGGTAAACCGTGGCTAATTGAAATCTCAAATCTAATTTCCCTCAAATGGGAAAATATTTTCCGCACCCAGTTTTTCTCTTCTTTTTTATTTCCCTTCCTTTATTATTATTATTACGTGTAGCATAACAATGTACGTTGTCACGAAAATCAGATGCAAGCATTTTTTGTAACATGATTGTGCCCTAAAATAAAAAGAATAACAGTGTTAGATATTTGTGTTGCGAATCGCGGTGATGTTTTTTTAACAATTTATTTGTATTAAAATAGGGTTAATTATGGTTAGCTGAAGAAATATATCTCATTATATGTTATTAATAAAATATCTTAATTAAGGAAAAATATATATTGAATATTAAAAAAAATTAGGTAGATCAAATAAAAATAATTTGGATTAGAAAAATTCTTTGAATGTTTGATGAAAAAAAGAAAAGAAATGAAGTTAATTCAGGTAGATCAAATGAAAATTATTGGATTAGAAAAAATAGATTGAACGTGTGATGAAAAAAATAAATGGGGTTTATTTTTATGTAAAAAAAAAATCAAGGCTATAATTATAGGATCATGTCAACATCCTTTGACAGAGGATACTGTAAAAAATATATCATTATAATTATAATTAGGAAAATAAAGACATAGTTATATCTTGGTGTATGCAAAATATTACATGTAAATTAATATGGTGTAGTGGAAAATGAGTTAAGTAAATATGAGAGGACATGAGTTCAAATCCTGGTAAGAAATTTTTTTAACATTTTTAATTACTTAAGGGTTAAATTAGGGTTAATCAGAGACTTAACTCCTTTTATATTTATAATGATGTGAGACTTAGCCACTCACACTTAGAATCTAACATATGTAAATGTTTTTTTCACTAGACTTTTGAGTTTTAATGTTTAATGTGAGTCTCTAGATCGAACTTAGCAAGATTTTATTTAGGCCAATGCAACGTCATTTAAGTTTCACGTTTGTAGCAATTAAGTTTATTTAAGTTTTTTAAGTAATAAATAGATCTTTAAATTTTTTATCTAACAAATCAATCTTTTTAAGTTTATAACTTGTTGAACCGATACCATTATTCCAATTATGCTATATCAACTATAAAAAACAATCATTTTTCTAGTTATCCTCCCTTCTAATTGGACCTCAAATGTCAGGGTTTCATAGTTCACATAAAATTGAACCTCAAATGTATAATAATAAACATCAAAATCAACTGTGAAATATTTCTGTAAACATAGAATAATTTAAAGAAGAAAAAATGTTAGATGGTACGAAACTATCCCCAACGAAATTCGACAAATGCCTGCAAAATTGTTTTCATGTATATAGCGCTGTTCCTTTCTTTATAAAAATACAAAAATTAAATAAAAAATGCAACACACAAGTGTAAATACTCTAATGTCTCGGTTTCCTTAGATGAAGTAGGTACATACAAGTGTAAGCCTTTGAGAAGCTTCGAATTCAGATACGGCCTCCAGTCTTATATATAAAAAAGATTTGTTTTTTAAATTCATTAAAGAATTGATGTATCTAGACCATATATAATTTAGATACATCAATTATTTAATGAATCTAAAAAATAATTTTTTCTTATATAAAGGACCGAAAGAAGTACTAGCCAGTGTTGGATCGGTGTGCAAGAGGCGGGAATTAGATTTGGTGTTGTAACTGCGTCACGCAATAATGCACCTGAGTTGTTCGATTTAGATCTGACGGATGTGATTTTTTGTGTATTTTTTCTTGTATATTTAATTTGGGATGTTCGATCAGAAATCAACAGCCGAAATTAATAATAGCGTGAAACTGCGTGATTTATCTATGGCAACCAATCCAAATCCCAAGAGGTGGATCTATTTATTCAGAGAGGCTGATAAAGCATGCAATCATGGAAGTAGAAGATAGGCGGTGTATTGTATGCAACAATTACAATTTCTAATTTATTTCAAAAGTCAAAGAGAGATGGGAAGCACTTATGCAAATTTTGTATAGAAATTCGTCTTATATAGTAGTTCTCTTGAAAGAAATGCTTAATATTAGTAGTCTGTTTTTCACTAATATTGTGAGAATACTCTCGCTCAAACATGTTTAACTACATAGTTTTCATAAAATTTAGTACATTAGTACCGTTATGATCACACTTTTTAAACCTTTTGTTCCTATTAAAAGGAATTTAGTAATCTAGAGTTCTAGAACAAAGTAAGTAAAATCCAGTCAAATATTGTTTCCATCAGAAATTGTGCTTAAGCTCTCCCAAAGGGGAGAGCTCGTTAACCACTTAAATATGATCGTACTTTTATTATACTAATATTATTACTTTGTTTTTTTTTTTTACTAATACTATATTACAATGATAACCTTTGAGATATAATTAATATTTGAGAACAGAAAAAAGCAATAATTGGTAAGCATAAATAGAGAGGGGAATCATACCCATCTTCACAACTTTGAGACATTCCCAACTTTATAGATTTACCAATCTAAACATTGCCACAAAACACAAGTACCCTCTAAGTCACAACCTTCAAAGAATAATAATCTCTGTGCTTCCCCTTTCAAGCAATTATCCACATCAAATTGACCCTTAAAAATTGACATGAATGTACATTATTATTAAGTACTACTACTTCAATTTCAAGAGTTCACCCAAACACTTCAACAACAAAAATGACTTCTTCATTTCCTTCTGATTCTTTCAATATGAGAGTCACAGAAGATGGAAATCTTCATCTTGAAGATACAGAGAGATCACAGTGGATAATAAACTCTCCAAATCCACCACCTCTTTGGAAAAAGCTTATTACTCCACTCAAGAATAATAAGCTTTTTTCTTCATCTAAGAAGAAAAGAACTTGCCATGAAAATGCTTTTTCTTTCTTTAGTAGTTTATTTCCAATCCTTGGTTTGTTAAAAAACTATGATGCTTTCAAATTTAAAGATGATATTCTAGCTGGTTTAACTCTTGCTAGCTTAAGCATACCTCAGGTACGTCAATGCATAATTTTGATTAGACTAATGAATCAGATACATAAATAACTTATTTTATTACATTTTGTCTAATTTATATCTAAATATCGCAGAGTATAGGATATGCTAATTTAGCAAAACTTGATCCTCAATATGGATTATGTAGGTATCTTACTTTAGTTGTCTATATTTATAATTTTATATGCTACTATAACTATACTATAAGCTTTTATGGTATGAATATTTTGTAAAATATAATTTTTTATTGGTTTTTAGACACAAGTGTGGTTCCTCCTCTTATCTATGCTGTGATGGGGAGTTCAAGAGAAATTGCAATTGGACCTGTAGCTGTAGTGTCACTTTTGCTATCAACTCTTTGTCACAACGTGGTTGATCCTGTGTTAAATCATGATGATTACAGAAATTTTGTCTTTACTGTAACATTATTTGCTGGAATCTTTCAAGTTGCATTTGGAGTTTTCAGGTAGATAATTTAAATCAGATACATCAGTTATTTAATGATGCTTAATTTTCTTGTATGTATGTGTAGATTGATTAATTTTCTTTAAGTAGTTTAATTAGTGTCCAAAATCTGATGCAGGTTGGGATTTCTTGTGGATTTTCTGTCACATGCTGCACTTGTTGGATTCATGGCAGGTGCAGCTATCATGATTGGTCTTCAACAGCTTAAAGGGTTGCTTGGGATTAGTAATTTTACCACTAAATCTGATGTTGTTTCTGTTTTGGAATCTGTTTATAAATCACTTTGTCATCAAATTCCATCTGGAGAAGTAAGTACTTTTTTTCATTTTCTTGGAGAGAAATTAAATTCTATATTGATGGGTAAAAAACAAGGACGAAATAGTCATTTTCATCGCTAAATATGCGAGGTGGTATCACTTTAATTACTGAAAAAATTTACTTTTTAATTACATTAAAACATTGATGTATCTGGAATTTTAGATTACATCATAGACTAGATACATCAATATTTCAACATATTTAAAAAGTAAATTTTTTATTATATTAAAGATCAGAGAGGGTATATGTTTTAATTATAAAAATACCCTTGAAATGTATCTTATGCTAGTAATTTCAAAGTCTAACGACTAATGGAATTTGCAATTTTTTAATTTTCACCACTAGTATCTAGTCCACCGAATATAATTGTAATTTTGATACATTCAACTATGACCACAGTGACAACTCTATGCACATGCAAGGGCCAAATTAATGTTTACACAAATAAAGACAATTAACAAAAAGGGTCATAAATTAAAATTTTGGACAACTATTTTTATATGACTTTTGTTGATAATTGACATTATTTTTTGTTTATTATATTGACAGTGGTACCCTCTGAATTTTGTCATTGGAAGTTCATTCTTGATATTCCTTTTGATTGCAAGATTTATGGTAAGTAATGCAATATTTTTGACATCTAAATCTCCACTAGTACAAAATGCCTCTAATTTTATTTTAGTTTTTAATGATAATTAATTAATGTAAAAAAAAAAATTGTTTCAGGGCAAGAGAAACAAAAAGCTATTCTGGTTGCCAGCTATTGCTCCTCTTGTATCAGTTATATTATCAACTTTAATTGTGTATATATCCAAAGCTGATAAGAATGGGGTTAATATAGTAAAACATGTCAAAAGAGGCATTAATCCAATATCAATTCACCAATTACAACTCAATGGTGAACATGTTGGACAAGCTGCTAAAATTGGATTCATTTCTGCTGTTATTGCTCTCACAGTAAGTTAATTCAGAACGTTTTTAGATTGACTTATTTAAATTTATCTACTGACATAAATTTTGTGACATTTTTTACAAGAACTTAAGAAAATAGCTTACAATAATTTTCATATATTTTTTTTAGCTTATTTTCATAAGTTCTCCAATATACGTAATTTATGAAAACAACTCTAAGCACATAAAAAAAAAATTATCTTTATTTTATCTTTTATTATAAAAAACACTTATGTAAGCTTATACGTATGTGCTTATCATAATAAAGGATTGTGCTATAAGCTGTAAATAAGTTGTTTATCGAGATAGAGACCTTATTAATTTTGGTTTATAGGAAGCAATGGCTGTTGGTAGATCTTTTGCTTCAATTAAAGGATACCATCTTGATGGAAACAAAGAAATGTTAGCAATGGGTTGTGGGAACATTGCAGGATCTTTCACTTCATGCTATGTTGCAACTGGTGAGTGGTTACTTTTTAATATCTTTCCATTTAATTAATTAAATAGTGAAAAATATGTAAAATTTTGACATGTGTTAATTAGGAAAATACTTTTCTTAAAATAATAAATAAAAGTTGATCTTTAATAGTTTGTGTTCCAATGAACATAGCCAGAGTTTACTACTAGAAACATTGTGGTACCAAAATTTATAATTAAAAGCTGATCTTACATAGTTTGTGTTTCAATGAACAAAGCCAGAGTTCAGTACTAGAAACATTGAAGCACTAAGGAAAATCATATTTATAAATAAATTAAAAAAGTACAAACAAAAGTTTCTCTTTTTGAACATAAAAAGTACTAACAAGAGTTAAAGAAATAATAGTGAAATTTAATTTCTAATCATTTTTAAGGATCAAATTATGTGTAGTTGTCCCTAACTATTTGAAGTCCTGCTCGAATATTATTAGAAATGACTTCAAATAAAAAAATACAAATAAAAAAAAATTCACTATTTAAATTGTAAATAACATTAAAAAATATAAAAATAATTATGACACCCGATGTCACAGCACACATGGCATATAGATATCGGCCGATTATAAGATTATTTTATTTTTATATTAGTTCGAGTGAAATGGAACTCAAATTTCTTAAATAATACTATCTCATATACAAGTATTCTGAATGAAAAAATGTTTTCGAGTGGAGGCCTCATTGAAAGAGGTCATTTTAAAACATCCGTGAATACTTCGTACTAATAACATATAATCGAAAATTTGTTTGATAGTTGGTTAAATTCTTAAACACTTGCAGGTTCATTTTCAAGGACTGCAGTAAATTTCAGTGCAAGATGTCAATCATCAATATCAAACATTGTGATGGCAATGACAGTGATTCTGTGTTTGGAATTATTTACAAGGATGTTATATTACACACCTATGGCTATTCTTGCTTCTATAATCCTCTCTGCTCTTCCAGGATTAATTGATATTAGAGAAGCTTGTTATATATGGAAGGTTGACAAGTTTGACTTTCTTGCTTGCATTGGTGCTTTCTTTGGTGTCTTGTTTGTATCCGTAGAAATTGGTCTTCTTGTTGCTGTAAGTTCTTCATCCCTTTTTTAAAAGTCCCTAACTCAACTTAATCTATTTCTATATACACGAAAATACATCGTTCGTTGATTCAACTGTCTCTTATATTTAACATCGAAAGGAGTAATTTATTTTATAAATTGTGTGATATAATTTGAACTATATCATTTAAAACTATAAAGTGAATCTTTAACAATTTTACCAACATTTTCATGGACTATTGTGATTGTGATATTAAATTACTTCCTCCGTCCCAAATTGAGTGACACATTTGATTATATTGCACTATTTACACATATTGTTTTGACCATATTTTTCTACTAATAAATAAAAATAAATATTAGCATATAAGATGTTGTTGGATTTGTCTCGATGAGTATTTTTAAAATATCAAATTTTTATAATTTTTACTATAATACAATTAAAAATATTAATCGTCAAAGTTATGCATCGGCATGCGTAAAACAGTCAACTGTGTCAATCAATTTGGGACGGATGGAGTATTATATTTTGACAGGTAGAATTTATTTAAAACTTAAATTCACCACTTTAAAAAGATTTTGTTGTTAACTATATCTATCACGGATTGAGGATTAATAAATAATAATCCACTACTAATGTAATAATACTTGTCAAAATAGTTGGTTAAAAAGACTAAAGAAGCTGAATAGGAAGAACAATTAGAATTTAGAACTAATGGCTTATTTTGTGGCTGCTAGCTAAAAGGTAGGTTCCATGACTTCCATCCATATCATAATTTGACGGTCTTTGTTCTGTATAGACTTACTTGTCAGGCTTATAGTGTATATTATGGCCCACAAATATGGTCTTATATGCCTTAGGGTATCACATTTGATGGCTAATGCTAACTTGGACAAGACCCTCCATAGTGAATAAGTGATTAATATTATTACAATAAATATGAATTTTATAAAATTTATTATTGAATTGAAATTTATATTATGTAAATTGTTCATAAAAATTTTTTAAAAAAAATGAAAATTATTTGATATATTTTTGAGACCTATCAAAATTAACGGCATTTAATAAAAATTCATAAACCGTTAATTTTGATGGGTCTCAATAACCTGACAAATGATTTTCAATTTCTATAAGAAAAATTATGGATGATCTATATGATATAAACTTTAAATTTAACGGTGGATTTTGTGAAATTCATATTTATTATAATGTTATTCGTGATTGATTTATCATAGACCACTTGAAGAAGTGGTCCATACCACATTTGATATGTGAGAATCATCTACGGTGATTTTTTAAAAGTTATACTCAGTAGCTTCTACAAAATTACGTTGAGTCACCGTAATTCTAATATACTCACGTGATATCAAATATACATTTAGTTGTTAGTACTATTATTAAAATTAGATTCTATATTATCAATTAAGTTTGAATTACTACTTCCGTATTTAAATATACCAAAGTCTTTAAAAAAAAAGGCTTAAATGCAGTTTTACCCTCTGTTTTAAAAAAATCGGAATTTTGCCCTCCTATTTCACTAAAACGGTAATTAATCTCTCTCTGTAACTCTAAATTTAGTGGAATTTGATTATGTGGAAAGCTAACCCGATTACGGTCATTTTGATACTGCATTTAAGCCAAAAAAAATCTGTCTTTTTTTATAAGATGATTTTTAAATGTTTAAGAACATTAAGTATGATAGTTGTAAAAAAAAACATTATTATTTTTTTACTAATATACTTCTAATTTAAAAAAAAATCCCTAAAAATTGATAAAAAAATAATTAAAAAATATTAAATATATAATATATACTAATTTAATTTCTTATGCTCTAAATAGTGTTATACAATTAAAAAAAGTATTAATTATAATTGAAATGTTTGTTTTTGAAGGTATCAATTTCGTTTTTAAAGATAATAATACAATCAATTAGACCTGGAATTGAAGTTCTAGGTAGAATTCCAACAACACAAGCCTTTTGTGATGTTAGTCAATATCCCATGGCTACAAATACTCCAGGCATCTTGGTCCTTCGTATAAGCTCTGGCTCACTCTGCTTTGCAAATGCTAATGTTGTTAGAGAAAGGTAATTAAGCTATTCTAACAAATTATTTTATTCAGATTATAATTTATTAATTTCTAAGCTTTGAAATTAAAATTACTTAATTGTTTCAGAATACTCAAATGGGTCACTGAAGAAGATGGACTTAAAGAAACTACTAAGGGAAATGTCCAAGGAATAATATTGGACATGACTAGTGAGTCTCAAAACTCATGATTATAATACTAAATATATATAAAGTTATTCCATTAAAAATTAAAATTTTTGAATTTATTAGTGAATGATCCTATACAATTCTTTTTTATAGATTTGATGAATGTTGATACTTCTGGAATTATAGTATTGGAGGAATTGCACAAGAGATTACTCTCTCGCGGCATAAAAGTGAGACTATCGTGATTCTGTTAAAATCACCGTCCATTCATACATATACATATATAATCTAATTATTGAAAGGGTTTATTATTTTCATTTTTATTTTGCAGTTTGCTATGGTGAACCCAAGGTGGCTAGTAATTCACAAGCTTAAAGTGGCACATTTTGTAGATAAAATTGGGAAAGAATGGGTTTTCTTTACGGTTGCTGAAGCTGTGGATGCATGCTTATCTTCTAAATTTGCTAATCCATGATATAATATAATTTATACGGCATAATTTGAATTGCAAATAGGTCCTTAGAGTTGTGTATTATGTATTTTGTTGCATGAAATGTCACTATATATTTCTCGGATCGTAGTATCTCATTATACCAGGGAATTCCATGTAATGTCCTAATAATAATATCAAAAGGAAAAAATGGGAATTACATGTCCTATTTGCAAAGTATCATTGTTTTTTCTTTTTACACAAATTCAACTAATTCATTTCATTAATAATAAACGGTTCAATACAAGGAGGGATACAAAAAATGGCCATCATAACTAAAGTGTGAACTGCCATGTTCATTTGTCGCTTAGGGAGCTTAATCTCAAAATTCATATTACATTATAATAATAACTTTTTTTTAATAACTTAATCATTGTTTTTTTTTTTTGAACGTAACTTAATCATTGTTATGTTGTGGAAAATCTACCTTTGTACTATACGGACAATTTATTATGGTGTTCGTTCTATATTTGGATTTGGAGGGACAAAATCAAAAAATCAAAAAAAAAGGCATGGACGAAAATTAAATTGTGCGCATAATACATGACTAAAAAGTATTATAAAACGTTTGTTTTCTTTTTTTTCGTTTGTGCCAAAAAAAACACTTTCATTTTTCTTAGTGTGAAAACTTATCTTTGAGTAATTTACTCTTGTTTTGTTTTTCTGAATATCTTGCTTTCATTTTTCTGAATATTTACCGATATTGCAAGAAGGTCCATTTGATTAATGTAAGGCAACCTCAAAGTTGAACGACGAGGCCAGAGTCTAGTTTCATTTGATTTTGTTTGCACTATAGATGAGATTGATCATATGCCTGTGAGATTATTAAGTTGATGGTATTCATGTTTGTTGATATTTTTATGTATATAGATCGTTCTATTTTGTTTATATCTATAATTTGTTTTATTCTTATTTTATCGTATTTATCTTATATTATTTTAATATTTTTTTTTAATGAAATTACAATGAATGATATAAAACTTGGAATGTGGTTAAAACTAAAAAGGATAAATCAGTAAATTTGGTGGTAATCGATTTTATTATATTAGATAGAAAATTACAATGAAGGATATAAAATTTGGAACGTGGTTAAAAACTAAAAAGGATAAATCAGTAAATTTGGTGGTAATCAATTTTATTATATTAGATAAATTAGATAAAAGTAGATTTGTATGTATCGGATTCCGTACTTGTGAGTGGAGAAAAGATGTCAATTTTTTTTTTTTTAATGAAAATCAAGCATATGTTGGGTTGGATTTGGGCCAAAAAAAATAGAAACAAAGTTCAATTTTTGCTTTTTAGGCCCTGCAATACTCTTAAGCCTCCAAAAATCCAAAAATGCCCCTAATTTTTTGGATATTGGATCGTTTGAAAGATACAATTTGAAAACGCCTAATTTTGACATCTATGTTTCGAAATTAGTTAATTTTAGTACCTATGTTTCGAAATTAGTTAATTTTGACACGTTACGTGTCAGAATTAACTATTTTTGAATTTTACGTTCCGAAATATATAAAAAAATTGAAAAAAAAAGTCATTTCGGCACATAAATTTCGAAATTAATTAATTTCGGATTGTAGGATCCGAAATATCAATTTTTTTTGAAAAAAGACCATTTTAAAACATAAGTTACAAAACTAACTAGTGGTAATTCGGTTAGCACGGAGGGCTTTAAAGCAATATAAAGGGGCTACAAAAGCAAATTTCACAAAGTTCTAGAATCATCTTTCCGCGACACACATATAGTAAATCAATAAACCCCTTCGTGTTTATTTATACTCTGCTCTTAAATTGAAAAATCTTTAACATCACTCTCTGAGAACTCTTTTGAATCCCATCTTGCAGTTTCACGCGCTCAATCGGAATTGGTTAAACAAACTCAACCAAGAAGACAACCATGGCGATTATCTCCGATTATCAAGACGAAGAACAAACCAAGAAACAAACTCCTCCATCATCATCATCATCTTCTCAACCAAAACCCTCTAAATCCATTCCCTTCACTTCCATCTTCGATCCATCAAATCCAACCTCTTTTCTCGAAAAGGTTTTCGACTTCATCGCTAAGGAAAGCGATTTCTTCGAAAAAGATTCTTCTGAGAAAGTCATTTTGTCCGCCGGTCGCGCTGCTAAGGTGAAGAAAGCTAAGGCCGTTGCTGCTGAGAAAGCTAAGATTGCTGCTGAAGAGAAAGCCAAGGCTGAGAAAGTTGCGGCCGCGGCGAAGGCTGAGAAGGTTGCGGTGGCGGCGAAGAAAGATAAGGAGGTCGAAGGTAAGGAAGATGAGAAGAAGGATCAAGAAAGTGCATTAGCTGGTAAGAGATTTACGATTTGATTTCAGTTTTTGCCATAGTTTTATTAATTTGTTTAATTATTATTTATTTTTTGAAATCATGGTAATTAATATATAAATCTGTTAGTTATATGAACATTGTGGTAGTGATTTATTGTAGTGTGTTTTTGATTAATGATTGGAATTGTGACTGGTTGAAATTTATATGATGATAATTAGTTATGTTATGATGTTGATTATTGAGATTAGAATGTTAATTGTTAATTGATTTTGTTTATGGTTTTTTATTCTAATGTTGAAGCATAGATAATAGACTAATGACATTAGTCAACACACACTTGAATTTTCGACAATTCTGCTGCTGTTGATTGGTAATAGAAACAACTGCCTAACCCTACTTAATTGTCATAGTTAGGAAGACTTTTGATGCAATGATCCATACACTTGGATCAACTTCCACTCCTCGATCGATTTGAACCATTGATTTGACACCGTTGGTTGAGGGAATTTGGAGAGAACGGGAAGCAATAACTGTTTAAATACTAGGAACCCTGAGAGACTTTGACACTAGTGTTCTATCTTTTGTTTCTCTCTAATTTGATGGTGTGTGAGGAATCGGTTCTATGTTTTATACTGTGAAATTATCCAAAGGATTGAGTAATAATTTTATTGTATTTTTTGTTGTTGTCGGTTGATATTATATAACTCTTTGTTAGCTAATGGTATAATAACAATTAACATTGAAGCGGTAATGAACTCTATCCGAAGGTTTTTTCATTACACTTTTGCTCTTTTTAATGTACAGCTCCAAATAAGGGTAATGGTATGGATTTGGAGAAATATTCCTGGACTCAAACTCTGCAAGAGCTCAATGTGAATGTTCCGGTGCCACATGGAACAAAATCAAGATTTCTCATCTGTGAGATAAAGAAGAACCATCTGACAGTCGGACTCAAAGGCCAGCCACCGATTATTGATGTAAGCTTGTACTAAGTTATACTAACAGTTGCTATTGAAAGATATTTCCTTCTGTTCTTCAATCTGAAGTTTTTAGCTTATTTATGTTTTTATGACGTTTGTGCTGATTGATTGTGATTTTTAAATTTCCTAGGGGGAGCTATATAAATCTATCAAGCCTGATGAATGTTATTGGAGCATAGGTATAAAGACTACTAAATTGCATCTGTGGAAAATCTGTTTTTTATTTTGCAATAATTTACCATCATGATGGATTTGATAGTTTTAATTTTTTGTCTTAAAATCTTGGTTGGCGTGTTTGTCTGATCATAAGGTTGTGTTGTTGATGTTTTGCTAATTATTTTGAAACCAATTTATGCAGAGGATCAGAGTATGCTTTCTATTCTTTTAACCAAGCATGATCAAATGGATTGGTGGAAATGTTTGGTAAAGGGTGATCCTGAAATTAACACCCAAAAAGTTGAACCTGAGAACAGCAAACTTGGTGACCTTGATCCTGAGACTCGACAAACTGTTGAAAAAATGATGGTAACTAGTTGATTTTTGTTACTTCAAGTATTTATACAACTTGAATTTGTTTTTCAACTTTTCATCATTTTTATTTCATGAGATCGCACTTTAAGTTTGTATCCAATTCTTTTGTTTAGTTTACACGGCAAAAACAAAATTTTGACAAAGTTAAAGCGATTTATTTTGGATTTACGGATTTTTGTGTGCGTGTTTGTTTAATGTTATCTTGTGTTGTTTCAACAGTTTGATCAGAGGCAGAAATCTATGGGCCTTCCTACAAGTGAGGAGCTTCAAAAACAGGAAATGATGAAGAAATTTATGAGCCAGGTGAACATTTGATTTTTGTATTGATTTTTCTTCCTTCTCAACACTTGTGCGCCCTTTGCCAAGCCGATCCTTACCGTTTTCTTGTATATATGCTAACATGTTAAATTTTATGTATTGCAGCATCCTGAGATGGACTTCTCCAATGCAAAATTATCTTAGATTGGTGCTATGATCTTACCGTGCTTTCTGAAAATATTACTTCTCTTTTGAAATACCTTTTGGGATAATTTTAGCTTACATGTTTTGACTAGTTCTAGTCCAACCAACCATGTTTCTGTTTGGATTAAGTCGTACCTCCCAAACCCCTTAGACGACATGTTTGGTGAAATTACATTGCCTTATATTTTGAACATATTTTAGGATTTTATATCACCTAAGTAATAGCTAGAAAAAGTTAATTCTCTCTATTGATTCATATATATTCCTAAGTAATGCTAAAATAGATCATTTTAACAAAAATATATATGTGTAGTGCGATTTGCCAACAAAAATTAAAAATTGTATGTATAGTGCATGATAAATTTATCTAACATTTTATCGTTCTTTGGCTAAAATTAAAGGGGTTTAGGATGCTTCATGTGTTTAGGTTGCATTTATAAATACTAGTGGCCAAACGGGCACGTTCCGTGTCCGTTTGTGTGATATGTGTTTTCTATTATGCTAATGTATATAAATTGTAAACAGTAGTTTATTATAAATTTTATTTTTGATTTTTTTTTGTTTTCACCACCAATTTAATCTGGTTCGGCGGTCAGTTCTGACATCAAGTGATTTCAGCTCCTTCCCGATCACAGTTGTGGATAGAGGTGGAAAGAGGCCAGGCCGGCCTACATAAGCCTACGGCCTAGCCTACATAGGCTCAGGCCAGGTCAGCCTATTTCTTTAAATAGAGCAGGCCAAGGCTTTTTTATAGGCCTATTTAGCTAAAAAGGTCAGGCTTCAGGCCAATAAAAAAGCCTATTAAGCCTACTAGACCGGCCTATTTAAGTAAATATGAATAATATTTTTACATTTATTGTTATTATATATTGAAATTTGTACTTTGATTAAATTATAAATCTATTAACTTTTTCAGTAATTCAAGTTTATTAATCCACATTAATTTTTCACATATATAAATGTATTATTATAAACTAAAATCGAAATATGATGTCCTATATAGTCAAATTCTCCAAAATATCATGTTAAATATCAAAAAGAAGTTTAATCTCATTGATTTATTTGTTCATTAGTATATTTAAAATTAAATATAATTATTTATTTAAATATGTTTATGTGAAATAGGCTTTTAAACAGGCTAATAGGTTATGTCAGGCTTTCAAAAGGCCAGACTCAGGCCTAAAAAATAAGCCTATGATAGGCCACAGGCCAGGCTCAGGCCTTTAATTTTTTGACAGGTCAGGCTCAGGCTTGGCATAGCCTACCTCGGCCTAGCCTATTTCCTCCTCTAGTTGTGGAGTTCGAACTGTGGTACTCCCTACCAAGTTCAGCGCCAATCACCACTGAACCAACTAACGATTGATATTTTTATTTAAACGAATTTGTGTATTTATAGTTTTTCTCAAAATAAAAATTGTAAATACGTGCATTGGTACACACCATAGGTAAAGTAACACCGGTAGATTTATGTTTATTATCGATTATTGATCGTCTTTATTTAATTGATGATCAGTTTCCAAATTATGGAGCCTTTTAATCTTGAAAATGACAGGGTTAACACCAATATTTGTACCTATAAAAACAATTACACCTAAAATAGAAAAATTGTTTGCTTAAAAATTACACCTAAATTTGTAAATAATAATATCTATGATTGGGACCATGAGAGAAGAATAATCGTATATATATGATGAGGAATGAGTAAAAGAATAATACATAATTGGTCTAAACACTATCACTACGAACCTTCTAAATAAGAGCAACATCTTTTCCATAATCCATACTAACAACATTTCATTTCATTTCATTGATATGCATAAGTTGCTGTAAGAAAGTAAATGCCAACAAAACTTACAACTTTAGGATCCATTAATTAGAATTAGAAAAAAAATATATTACATATTCACATTTAGAATGTCTCTTGTTATCTACTTTTGTTGAAATAACAATCATCAAAAAAACAATCATCTACACAATTAATCAACATCTTTTCAAAACAGACCTGCAAAACAATAAATAGTTACATTAATTAAAACCAGAGACGTTGTTTAGACCGCCACCGTACATACAAAAAGTAAAATGAAATTCAACAACGATAAAAATTCATATTGCACAAAACAAATGACTAGAACTTAAAATATTCAGTAGATGATTTGTGATAACTAAAAAATTACACACAACATAAAAGAGAGAAAAAAGTTAGTGATTTAGTAGATTAAGACCAAGTCAATATTTACAAATAAGTGAATTTGAAGTATTACTAAAAATATATCTCCCATATTTCTCACTTAAAATTATGAAACATGGTGTGTTTAATTTTTTTTTGAAATATATTCAAAATTAATAAGTCCTTCTAATGTATACCAGCATGACAAAATAATACTTTAAAATGTAAAGTACTCCAAATATTCATACTCAAACAAAATCGATGAACAAACCCATTCAAAATTTGGTATACATAGGATAATCTTCCCCCTTCCATTAGAATTAGAATGTGTCAAATAACATATTAGACTAAATAGATAAAATAAAAGGAAATGCAAATCAAAAGAAGGGGCAAAGCAGAATGGTAAGTAAATTAAAATCTAGCCAAATTAGTTACAATTCTGAATGTTGGAAGACGGATATGCAGAATCAAGAGATAATTTGTGCTTCCATTCTTTGTGCTTAGAACATGACCAATACAATGAAAACTGTGCAACCGGCGCAACAATTGAAACAAACAAACAAAGTAACTTTCAAACAAAGATTTCAACCTGTTAAAATTAGAATGTAAAACAGGCTACACCAAACATAAGTATTGTCTTTATATATTGTTATAGAATATAAATTTCTCTTCCCACCGTTTCAATGCACAACCTGATAAATTGAAACATCAGTCATAGACATATATATATATATATATCAAAACAAAGTTCTGCCTTTATTATTGGTATATATAATGATCAATATAAATCAAAACCAACAATGGACTATAATGCCACAGAGAGGAGGATAAGAATTTAGTTACCTTCAAAAACAGGAATGAAACTGTTTACGCTGAATTTTTTATGCCCAACAGAAACTGATCAACTTTTATCAATCCTGTTTTTATAGACAATGGTAGTGACAATTATAAGGCTAGGCATTATAAAAAATAGAAATGCAATTTATTATCCCTAACTTGATTTAGCAAATACTTTAAATCATAATCTCACATTCTATTGTTTGATTAAATTAATTTAATCGAACACAATTGGCTAACACATTGTTTGTAACTACACCAAATTAGTCACCAGAGCACAATTAAACCACCAAGAAAGTCAATAGGACAATGTCAACAATAACAATAAATCACATATAGATGCAAATTGACATAAACTCACCAATAATAAAACACCAAAAAAAATAAAAGGTTTTTTTAAAATAACATAAAACAATTAATCAGAATCAAATCTAAATTGGTAAAATATCAACATTATGAAAATAGAATCGAATAAAAAACAAACCTGAGTTTTGAAATGTTAGATTCAAGTGATATGGAATGATTGGAAAATATTTAAGTAAAAAAAAATTGAGATGAAAAACAGGAATCTGACATGAATTTTGTTGAAGGATAAGATGTGTAAAGTGAAAAAAGAGTAGTTAGTTCGGAAGTTAAAGATAAGTAGTTTGGTTTTGGAAGTTATTATAGAAAAAAACTATTTAAGAGTATTTTGGAATTTTTAAAAAAAGCTACACCAAAATTCAACTCTTCCCTTTATTATTAGAATTAAAAAAGCTACACCAGACGGACACTCTCGTGCCCGTCTATCCGCTCTTTTTTGTCTTGTTAGTGCGCTAACATGTGTTTGTATATATATATATACACATATGATAGTGTTCTTTGTTTAATTTTATTTTTGTAACTTTCTTTGTGTAATCTTGACGGTAGTAGATTACTCTGTAAAAGTTATTTGGCCTGAAAATAATAATTTGGTGCCTAAATATAAATTGATGAATCATATATGAATACAGTTTCTTGTTGCAACTAAATGAAAATTTACATGCGTGAAATGGATAAAGAAACTTAAAACACTAACAATATCAAATACTAAATCATGATGACAAAGATATACAATGTCTTCTCAATAGTCATATGAGTTATTATCGATAAATAGAAATTGAAGCTGTTTTTTGCACCGATGAAATTCAAGCGGTTTGTTTGCTCGTGTCAAAGTTGAAACTTGATAGGTAACACAAAATAATTTCTCCATTGCTTCTTTCCTTTTACCTTCGCTGCATTAATTTTTGTTTTTTTCAAAATAAAAAATTTAAGCATCGGAATAATTATATGCAACCTAAGCATACAAAAAAGTAAATCTGTCATGCAATTTTGATAAAAAAGCAATTCATAAATTCTAAGGTTAACAAAATAATCTACTGTAAAAACAATCAAATATTCATATATCCCAAGGTTACTAAAAATTTTGCTTCAAAAAAAAAAAGGTTCACAAAAATTTGAAATTCTATTAGCACCCGTAAAGACTAAATTGCATACATTTAGTGGTAATTACTCACACATTGTTGTGCACTTTTTCATTTTCCAGTCCTTACTTCTTGTCTTCTTTAATAAAATTTATAAATGAATGGTTGCATCTTTCTTTGTTTTGAATTCAAAATGTACAATAACATAGAAAACTATGCAAATTTAATTGACCAACTATGTAGATCATTTTGAATATTTACCAAATTATTATGAATCGTCAATAGGCCATGTTAATTTTCAACTTTCAGTGTCACTGAAATCAAGCAAAATATATATAGAGATCAAAATTTCAAAGGAGAAAGTTTCAATCAAATTGAAAGAGAAAGTTAGGCGTCAAAATTAGAAAATAATAAAGATTATAATAAAAATACCATAATTAGAAATGACTAATTACCTGCAAGCACCATCGTGAATGGTTTAACACTTTATCCCTTCTACAATACATTGTCGGTGAGTGTCTTATCATTCCTTGTCATTGCAAAATGAAGGGACCTTTTTCAAGTCACCAAGTCTCTCTTCCTCATGTTACATAATCTTGGTTAACGACCACACAACTATACTCACACAGTGAAGTTGTGTTAGAAAAGATTATGAAGAAGAAGGAATGGAAACATGGGTTAGTTGAACCAAAGAGAAACATCATCGACATTAAAAAAAAAACAGAAACATCAATCAATCAATTGTTTTGATAACATGTTGAAGCAAAATAAGAAATGGTGTTTGTTTTTAAAAAAAACAAAATGAAAGTTGAATAAAAATTCCAAGATACCTATAAAAATATGCAACTCAAAACATAATAGAAAAGTATCTAAATTGTGTGTTTCAATGCAAAATAAAATGATCACATTCAACAAAAGCAATTGAAATAAGAAGAAAGTAATAAGAACAAAAGGCAACAAAAAAGAGGAACCCTCTATATGGAAACAAACAGAGACAACAAAGGAAAGTGAAGGTGGAGCCAAATATAAACAACCAATACATAATGGAGAACTACAAAAAAAACATAACGAAAAAAAAAGGAGGGTTGCTTGTTTGGGATATGCAAAGAAAAATGAAGATGACATATTTTGAGTTTTTGGGATATGCAAAGAAAAGAAAATCATATTCAAATCAAAATTGAAATGAAATGAGATGAGAGAATATAAAGTGATTTACCACTGATGACAATTAATCATAGTTTCCTCTTTCCCTGCTTTGGTTTGATTCACCGTTATCCATCTCCCCCTCTTATCTTCTCTTTTACCTTGTGATGACTTGTTTGCTTTGCACACAGTTTACATAAACAATTGGTGGCCATTGCAATCGATCAAATGAAAATAAAATAGTCAATGCACCAAAATAATTATTCATTGATCCATGCAAACCAAATACTTTAATTTCACCCTGAAAATTAAAGAATGAGAAACACATAAAGCCAAATAAGAAAAAAAACTCAAAACAGGGAAAAAAATCAATCAAGAAAAGTGCATTATACAATAGTGTGGTTGCAATGCATCATGTTCCTATTTCTTTCTCATGTCATTCCTCCAAATCCATTGTTGTTATAGATTTCATATTGCTGTTACTTTTCGTTTTTGAAATATATGTCAATTTCAACTTCCACTTTTAGTTTTTTTTTTTTCTATAATAATTACAAATAACCCAAGGGGTAAAACAGGAAAAAAAATAGGCTACACCAAAGTTCAAGTGTTCCCTTTATTAATGGTATAGATTATTGGCGCAATTTGTTGCTCTTTTACTTTCATTCATATATAAATAAATTGGACATATATTTAAAGGCAAAAGCTAATATAGTAACAAAGCATAAGGTATGCTTAGGTATACAAATGGAAATAAAATTGAGCAGAACTAAATGACTATAACACCCTCTTAGTACCGGACAACTGTCCACTTAACATAGCAGTGGAAAATTGGAAATTAAGACCTTAGTATCGGACAACTGTCCACTTAGCATAGTAGTGGAAATTAGGGGTGCTCAAATCTAAATCAACCCAATTAAAAATCGCAAATTGATCCAAAAAATTGAAAATCGCCAAAAATTGAATAATTTTGGATGGCTTTGGATGCCCTTTTGTAAAAACTGCTGGATCGGATCGAATTTGGATTGATTTTCAAATCCGGTATAAACCGAACCAAACCGCATACATATATTTTAATACTTATTTTTCTTTTTATTAGTATGATATATGATATTAACCTATATATGTTGGTATTGTAGCAAGTTTAGAATATAATAATAATAATAATAATAATAATAATAGTAGTAATGAGGTATTTTTTAACATTTTATTTGAATTAATAATAATAATAGTATGAAGGTAATAATAATAATAATAAACATTTAACATAGTGAGTTAAAGGTTGTGGGTTCGATTCTTGTATTTTTTAACATTTTATTAAAATTAACGTTAAGGTAAAATGAAAGGTAAAATGAGCGGGGGAAAAATTAGGATTAAGAATAACAAAATGGAACAAGCTTATAATATAAGAGATAAACAAAATGATAAAACTATTATTAAATCACACACAAGTGAAAGAGTCGAAGTTCCAATCCCGATAATGAAATTTGACATAACAATTTAGACATTTTTGACAATCGAGTCAAGACTTGTGGACATTTATCATCTTTTTTATTGATAGTTCCAGTAGTTAGTTGACCGATGTTATCCGATATTATTAGTTTGACACTTTTATCCAAATTCCAACTCATAATCTCATAACCATGATGAGTTGAAATTTTCGTGCTAATTATCAATTCATCTAAAAAAAATCAATCCATGCCTAACACAAACAAAAAATTTTCCAAATATAATTAATTAAAGTAAATAATAAAAAATTTGAAAAAGGTAAATAAAATTTGAAAATGGTATGATTTTGAATACAGTCAAAAATTTGTTACCGAAAAAACCGCATCGTGGGTGTACTACGTACTATAATATCACTACTACGTGTTGCAACAAATCCACCGCACCACCATCACACACCTTCATCAATTTCATTCTCTCTCCATCAACACAATCATCATTAACAAAAACAACAACAACATCGTATTTTCAGGAACAACAATGATGTCGTCGTGGAATAATAATAATTCTTCTCCGTGTGCAGCGTGCAAGATTCAGCGAAGAAAATGCACAAAAGAATGCATTTTTGCACCATATTTTCCGCCAGATAATCCTCAAAAATTTGCTTATGTACACAAAGTATTTGGTGCTAGTAACGTTTCAAAGTTACTTAATGAGGTGAATATTTCACAACGTGAAGATGCTGTTAAGTCATTAGCTTATGAAGCAGAAGCGCGTTTGAGAGACCCTGTTTATGGTTGTGTTGGTCTTATTTCACATCTTCAGAGTGAACTTAGAAACTTGCAAAATGAACTTGTTATGGCGAAGAAAGAACTAGCTTCTCTTATTGGGCCTAATGGTATAGTTCATCAACCACCACAACCGCCGTTGCTTCCGGCTGCGGCGACCGGAAGTTCTTATTTTTCCTTCGGTTCTTCTGCTCAACAGAAACATGAGATTTTCAACATAAACGGTAATAATAATAATAACTCGTTTTCTAGCTTTCAAATGAACCCTTTTCAGAATCAGTTGATGATTTCATCATCATCTTTGCCACAAAGACAAACCCATAATCAGTTTTTCTCAAAGAAGATGTTGAAGGAAGAAAGGGAGAATCTTGATTAGGGTATGATTACTGTTCTATTTGTTTGATTGGTTTTTACCATTTTTCCCTTTCTTGTTATTTTTCTTAAATGTTCTATTAGGTTAATTCTTATGGTTTTGAAATTTGTATGGTTCTGTTTTAGGTAATTTTATATGTGAAAGCTTCAATTTTTATGGATTTGCTACAAAAAGGACCTTGATTTTTGTACTTACTAATTTAATCAATTAGAATTTAAGACTGGTTCTTTCTAATTCTGGCCATTTTGTGATGATTTTCCAGTAATTAGTGTTAACTAATCAAGGGTTGGTACTTGGTATCAAAACCCACATGTAAAAATTGTTTCTTTGAGCTTCCTATAGAAAAAAATTATTTCTTTGTGAATTAAACAACTTTTTATTTGATTGGAGATTTCTATTTTTGTGTGAATTATGATTCAATTTTTATATATATACTTTCTGTTTCTGTACTTTAATTAAATGCTTGATTAATTTATTTTTTCTGGTCCATTATGAGTCAATTAATCACAACATTTTTTCTAATTACTTTAATCTAGTCTGATTTTCTTGTGCAGCTTAATTCTTACCAATCTGAGACAAACAGGCGCAAAGGACAAACAGCTGCTATACATATTTGCAGCATAAGAAAGGAAGCTGGGAGAGATAGATAGGGGTTATGACTTATGAGACTGTCTAGTGCTACATTGTTTCCTGAGATGATTTTCAAGGTAGATATATGGGTTTTAGAAAGTGGAATTTTCATACCTTTGATAAAGGTTTAGTTCTTTTATCATTTTTAGACAAGAATGTATAATAAGTTGAAACTTTTAGTATTGCTAATTTGGTGTCTTCCCTATATATGTTGCACTATCTCACTGACCAAATTTTATATAAGCTCAAAGTTAAGGTATTCTTTTGTTTTTTTTAAGTAGTTTTAGCACATAGACTTACACACTTTTAAGTGTAGAAAAATGAAAAATTTGAACTTCAAACTCGGACCCTGTAACTATCAAATGAGGTATATTGCGAGACAAGTAACATATTCTATCTCTAGGAGCGATTATGACTATAGTCAAATTGTTATTTTATAATAAATTAGACAACAATTTTAAACTAACAAATCAGATTGTTATTTAGTTCTTTTTTTACTGCCAGATTGTTATTAGTTAAATTACTCAAGTAAAGTCATGAAAATGAAAGTATAATTATGCCTGTGCATTAGTTTGTTATGAAGGAAGATAAGTGGAGATGTCAACACATTGTGTCCTATATGTGGAGTTCACAATATCATAGCTATATTAATCAATTGTCAATACTCTATATGCGATTGTTGCTTTCTTTGCATCTTGTTATATGAAGTGATGGTTAGGATTGTGTTTGTTTCATCTATCTATGGTCTTTGCTTTTGGGTGTGAAATGGTTTGGATATTTGATGTTTTGGGCTACATGGGAATTGAATTTCTCTTCTTTATTGACAAAATAAATTCAAACATAGTCTAGCCCACTTACCAAAAAAATAATAAAAATAGTCTAGCCCTATTTTGGCAAAGACTAAATTTCATTCTAATTACTAATAATTTTATACCATATATGAGAGGCGATTTTACACGTGACAAACAAATGATTCATAGACTTTACTGAAACTCCACGAAAGACACATGAAATATCCACCCGACTCAACAATAACTACTTTTAAAAATATTATAACAAGTAGGAACTGTATCACATAAAAGTTGTCAATGCTATACACCGACCTTATTTTTATCATTCCCACCATTTTCCCTTCTTTTCACTAAAGTACACCCCCTCCCCCTCCCTTTGTTTCCTTTCCATCCTCTACAACTCAACCCACAACCCAAATCAATAAGTAGCGGTGACAAATAGGCAGTGGCGGATTTAGATTTTTTTTTATGGGGCTAGAAAATATTATTGTACAACCAATATAAATATTATTTAGTTGAAGTTTGATTTTCTTTTCATTGGTGATTGTGACGCCCCACATTCGAATCACCGTTTTCCATTTTGTGGCATGAATAGTAAAAACTTATATGTTGTGAAGAGTTTTATTCCAATGCGGTGTCCAAAATTATCCCCCTTTGTGGTTTGTAGCTTTATTAACATGGAACATGACCACAACGCTTAATTGTCAAGTCTCACTACTTTTTGTCAGAATCTAAAGTTTTGGTGAATTTGATACATCTATGTAGGCTTGAGAATGATTTGGCTCCCTAATATTCGTCTCATAAGGTATCAGTTGAAAGATAACTTGAGGCGTACACAACGGATTATAAAGGCACAAGCTGATAAACATAGAAGAGATGTTCACTTTGAGGTGGGGGAACAACTACTAGTCAAGCTACAACCATATAGACAGAATTCAGTATAGTTTTAAGAAAAAATCAGAAATTGGGTATGCGTTACTTTGGACCATTCACTATTAGTGAGAAAATTTGACAAGTTGCTTACAAACTCATACTACCTCCTGAAGCTAGAATTCACCCAGTCTTCCATATCTCTCAGCTGAAGCAATGTAAAGGACAAACTACTGATCCATATCTTCCTTTACCTCTAACTACACATGAAATGGGACCTATTTTGCAGTCCACATTAGTACTTCAAGAGCGGGAGATCATGAGAAATGAACAAGTCATTCCACAAATAAAGATACAATGGGAAGGCTTGAGTGACAAGATTGATTTTAAAAGGGAATGTATTGTAATGAAAAAGACACGTCAGCAGAAAGGACAGTTGGCAAAGGTTCTAGAAAATGCAGAAACGACAAATTCTGTTAGTAATCCACAAATAAAGGGAACGAGGAAGGGAGCAAGATATCGCACTCCATCACACAAGCTGCGTGATTTCTACACTTGAGTTTTGCTTATATATTGAATTAGGATTGAGAATGTGGGTATGGATGATTTATGAGAATTTTCTCTTCTTTCTCTGTGCTGTGATGGGAGTTCTCTCCTAAGTTCTTATACTCATTCATCTTAGATTGTAACCTTTTTCCTCAATTCCTTCTAATTCATACACTGGAAGTAGAAATTGAGTAGTAATAATACAATCTTTTCTGTTCCCAATTTTATTTGACCCATTACAGGTACATTTTTGTATTGTGTGATCCTTGAATATGAGATGAGCACCTCAGATGTATTTGTTGCTACCTAAACCTTGTTAATGAGCCAGACATCCTAGTATTCTTAATGTGGCATGTCTATAGCTAAATACATAAACTTTCATTGACTCGACATTTTTTTATATTGAAAACCAGAGTATAAACTTTCTTGTTTGTTGAACTCGGCCATAGAATTTGTCATATTCTTGTATCAGTTATACGTGATAGTGTTCTTTATATGTTGTTTTTTTCCAACCCATTGAGTTCAAAGTTAATAGATCTCCCTTTCAAATGGTCATGAGTTTTTAACATCAAAACCAAACCTTGACAAAATCATTTCAGAAGTAATTATAAATGTCCACTTTATAAGGAAAAAACAGAGAAAAAGACAGAACAATGTCCTGCCAAACACGGAACATGAAATAGCCAACCTCCCACAAAAGACAAAAAGTCAATAATCAGTAATAACACTAATTCCCTATACACTGCCAAGTGTGTTCCATTTCAACTACCCCAACAATAATTAATATTTAGATAATCAGAGTACGAAACATAACAAATCAATGTATAATAGTCTTACCTTTATATACAAACCATGCAAAAATATATTATTAATACTTTTTTGGTCCTAATTATAAGAAAATGTTCCCCTTTTAGATACATTTAAAATTTGATGTATTTAGACTATCATATGGACTAGATAAATCAAACTTTCAATGTATTTGCAAAGTAAATTTTTTCTTGTAATTAGAATTGGAGCAATATAAAATAACAACTAATTAATTTTGGCACACTTTTCTCATTTTTTTTTTAAAATTACTTACCGATTACATATCTCATTCTCACTTTTCATTTTTCCTCAAAACCATGAAGGGTCTGAAATGATCATACACACATATATTTTAATACGGTGAAATCTACACTATCCATTGGTAATTTGAGTTATTTATCCGCCAGCCAATGAGAATAAGTCATATAAATAGATTTACATGTGACATTTACAACAATCTTTTATTAACTTTTACTTCACATGCATGTGACTTCTTCTCGTTAATTGTTAGATAAATATCTCAAAATTATTAAGGAGTATCATAGAAAAAGCTTTTAATATCAATATTATTAAATACATATTTAATATTAATATTAGTAATGAATAATAATTACATAATAGAACATGCATTTGGATTTTCATCACTGAACATTTGAACATAGCTATCATCAAATGTGGTCTCTTTTATGTTGGAAGTATCAGTCACCTTTCTAACCATATTTGGAGGTGCCTTCTTATCATAAGCTTGAGAAATATAAGGATGAGCCACCATAGTGTATGGAACATAAGGCCAAAGCTCAACCTTCTTCTTTGTTGATTGAGCAGCCTTCAACACTTTCTTTGGTTCAACATATCCAGTCACTGTTACTTTCTGCTGCTTCATGTCCACATCCACTTTCTTAGCACCTGTTCAAATTTCAATTCAATAATTTCCATTCAAAAAACAATGATATACAAGTATTATAATTAGTCGGTAGTTTTATAAGACGGTCAATGTCAGTAATTAATTGTTAATATTAGTATTTTTCTCTTTCACCGAAGATTTGATCCCGGATTTTATACACCTTAACACCTTTAACTTTTGACTCAAACCAGTTGAACTACCCACCTACGATGGTTAGTTATAGTTTGTTATTAGTTAGTTACTAATTTACTCTATAGCCATATTTTTCTTAACAATATGTCTTCGTGATTTGAACCACCATGGTTCCATTAGATAGGAACATAATCAACAATTCAAAATTCTTTTCTTGCTCTAGTTTATTCTTCCTAAACCAGCGTAAATGACAAATTGTTAGTATATTATGTTAATTTTTTTTTTTTTTTATATTTTGTCGGGACAACCTCGAACCTCCAATTTTCTGATCTAAATATAACAATCTAATTATATAACATTCTCAGTATATAGTTTCTAAAACGTTATATTCATGATCACCAAATTAACTAATAAAAATTGAAGTGTAACTGCAATTGCGACTGCAACCACAATTTAGAATCATGCAGTGTTGATGGAGTAAAGATGAGAAGAGAATACCTTTAACACCAGAAAGGACATGTTTAACCTTACGAGCACATCCTTCACAATCCATTCTTATTTTAAGAGAAACAGTTTGAGTTTGTTTCTTTTTCTTCTTTTTAGTGCTACTAAGTAAATCAGACAAGTATTCCAAAGTACCCTGTACTCCCATTTTCTGCTTCACCTCACTATGATGCTAGCTTGCTCTTAATACAAGAAATAATTTTACTAAGCCTTTGTTTATATATATAGAGAAAGAGAGAGTGACACAACAAAACCGACCACTCTATCATGTTCTAGTAAGAACAAAATTTATGGCTTATTTGAATAAAAAATTGACTGATTGAGTGTCTGAAAATATAGAAAAGACAGGAGAGTTAATTAATTGACAATGTATGTGAGGAGAGGATGCTTTAAACTCATTACTTTCTTTGACTTTATATATATGTGTACGTATATGATTGAAGTCTATTTAGTATTTTTTACATGTCCTTATTATACAGGTGGACAAATAATGTACATATATATTATATATTATATATGGAGGTGAATCTTTTTCATATATTATTCAATGATTAATTTATATATAGATGAGTTGGGTAGTCTTAGTCCGCTAGAATATTCTAAAGATTTGTATTCAAATCTAATTGCCACCTTAATAAAAACCAAAAAAACAACACAAAATTTAAAGAGAAGGATATTATATTTTTTGGACGGACTAAGCTCAATCCACTAATGTACCATATTGAAGTGTTAAATATGTTTGGATCTCAACCTCAAAAAGGTAGTTCATAATGAGATGATCTTCACATATTTGTACACTCAACAATCCATGAACCTAAGCAATGTATGACTTCAAACAAATATCAACAACACAACTACATATTCAACATTCACCTTCACTCCTAACATAGACCTAGGTCAAATGCTTACATTGCAGTCCTTAACCCGACTCTAATACCATGTTAAATATGTTTAGATCTTAACCCCGAAAGTTAGTTCAAAGGATGAGAAATATGATATGTAGCTGCATCAACGGGACACTTTAACAAGTTTAGTGATCTCTAAAAATCTCATAAGTTGACAATCAGATGACGTTGATTTGCAAATCACGCCGGATACAACTCAATAGACTTGCAAGATGAAGTCACACAATTCTCTAGTCATAAAAACCTCTCACCCTCAATCACAAACTGACTTGATCGTCGCCCCTCCAAAGAGCTGCCTCCGTACTTTTGTTAATGCAGTCGTCAATCTAAGTCTACTCCGAATCATTTCATATATAATAATGTCTTAATTTTGAGGCGTTTATCCATAATCCTATCAAGTAATTTCATTATAAACTAGTGTAGAGTTGGTAAGCCCATGAATATGTTATATCATCATATGTATCAATAGTCAAAACAAAATGCGGATTTGCCTCCATAATTAAAGATTCAATTGTATGCATTAGAATTAATATATATTTTGGAAAAAAACAGTTTAATTATTTTGGATGTAAGCACATCATGATCATCACAAGTAAGGCAGGAGATCTTATGATCAATGTTTGGGGAAAGAATCATAGGTCAAAAGTTATGAAAAAAAATTCACCTAATGTTTTGGTAACACTCGTAATAGTATATGTGCATGAATAATTGATAATCAATCTATATTTGACAAGTTGTGTGGTTGATACTTGTTGATGGATACATATCGATGGTAGATTTGTAAGCCATGTGGCATCATGATTACAGCTGAGATTCACGAAGTTCATAATCTGTCAGGTAGCGATTGTCCACTTATGAAATTACACGGTTGATTAATTGATCCAAGAGTTTAATTAACATGCTATGGAGATAAACTACATGAATAAGTTTTGTATTATATTTGATTGATGGATGACTCCCACTTTCATCATTGAATATAAAACTTTCAATATTTGGTAACGTTTAATTATTCGTGAGTGAAGTAAATTAAATCTTATATTATTTAAAATAGAGACTGAACACTTTATGAATGAAAGGAATACCGCCTTGTAGCTAACAAGTTACTAAATTCACAAAACTAATTTGCATACCTGCGGTTAAAACCTCACAATTCAGACACTCTTCTTGAAAAAATATTGGATAATTTATTCAACAACTAATGAGAATAAATACCTACACAATCCCTTGATAATTTGATAGTATACCGACATTTAACTTATTTTTATTAGTTATTGGATAAATATCTCTAAATTATCACATAACATAGAAAAACCTTATTTATGTGTCTATTTGTGATTGGTTATCGTGAAAACTATCTACAATTTGTTAAGATAATCTAGAAAAAACCATTTAAGGATATAATTTTTTGGGCCATCTCACAAAATATATAATTTTCATGTTACATGCTAGATAAGTGACACTATAGAAGACATTATTTTGTGAGATGAATAAGTTTGGGGATAGGGTGTTGCGACAGGTGGCTTTTTATGAATAAAAAGTGCTCCACATATTTGGACATTATTAATTAAATTTTGATTAGACGATGTGTGCTGTATATCCATGAAATTGATGTTGTCCCCTGTTCTTTTCCTTCAATTCTCCATTCACTACTATTTTTTATAAAAGTTTCTTCATAATCACTTTGTTTGAAAGGAATTTTTTTAATAAGTTAGCAGATATTTTTGAAAGGAAAATATCGCAGCAATTCCCCAATCCTAACGAAGTATTTTCTCCGATAAGATGAGACAATATTATATCTAAGAAAAACTAGCAAAGCCATATCTATTAGGCAAAAAAGTATGTCTCAATTATTTAATTAGCAGGGTGTCACTTTTGAGAATTGTATTGCATAAGAGAAATTTAAAATATATATATGAAAATCCAAATTTAAGGGCTACCGACTTCTATAGTAGAGACTATGTGTCCAATTATGAATTGACAAAACCCTCCTTGAAAGTAAAAGAAAGAAAAAAAAATTAATTTAATAACTAGACTCACATTTTAAAATATGAAAAAATATAGACTCTGTGTTTATATTTGGGTCATAGCATATCAACGTTCATGCAGCTACCAATTAAGCTGTCAGTACATGACACAATGTAAAATTAGTTAATTAATTATTAATTAGGTATGCATTTTAGTTGTAATTTAAGCAAGTAACATTCTAATACTTGTCCAATAATATATATTAGATATATGAGTGGTGATTTTTTTTTCCTATGTATGTATGTCAAACTACGACCTTAGTAGTGTGGCAAATATATTAAATTCTTCAACTTTTGGATTTTTGCTCGATTTGCTTGTGTCATAGTAAAGTAGGTGGCTAAATTTACGCATCAAGAAAAAGAAGGCATAAATACGTGTATTACTACCAACAATTAGGTTAGGAGTTATAATTATCAATCGTTAGTTACGGGTTTAAAATTAACAAAATGTGGTATTTTTTGTTTAAAATGAGCTAGACTTGAGTTTAAAATTAAAAATGGCTACTAAATATGTGGTAAATATTTAGATTTTTTAATCATTTGATTTAGTGTTTGATCTCAATTACTTAAAAAAATAAGTATTTACAGTTATATGTGAAGAATAAATACATTAATTTTAAAAAATGATTGAGAGATATGTAACTCCTAACATACGGTACCTGAAAAAATCATATAGCTATTGACTAGTACAAGCACATTTACACATCAGATTTTATGTTTTTAGGCATAGAGGAATGAGTGTACATGCTGACTTTGTGCTGCCTCTCTGTCATATATATTTACTCATTTAGCTATTGAAATTTTTAAGGATTGGAAAATTTAATTTCTCAAATTTCTAGTGTTCCCCAAGTATATGGTTATGGTTGTAATTTTTTGGAGGATTGATTTTGCTATATATAATAAATTAATTAATGAAAATGTTTTCTTCTAGAATTTCTAATATAATTCATAAAGCATTTTACGGACACTAATTAAGAAAAAAAGGTTATTACATTGAAAATAACAAATTTCTTTTTGACACAGAAAAAACAACAATTTTCGAACTTTAAAAACAAAAATTTACAATAAACTTTCACAAAATAGAATACACCATTTTTCAATATAATATTTCTAATTTTTCAATATAATATCATAAGAATATTCTTTAATTAATATTTTTCAAAACTAAATGGTGATATTCTCTCGTTGGTTAAAGCGGATTAGGCCCAATGAAAGCCATATTTTATAGAATGCTACTCTTCCAGCTTCCATGTTTCTTTTATACTCCCAAAAATTCTTGGATTACTGTTTTGTTCTTCGTTAAAAATTTCGATTTTTAAAACCCGAAATTATTTTGTCTTGAAAAATAATTTAAGATTATATAAACCGAAATTTTTGTAAATTTGAACTAGAAAAATTTCAATTTTTCCCTCCCGAAATTTTTTACAAGGACAAAATAATTTTTTTTTACGATATAAAAGAAACATGGGGACCGGAAAAGTAGCTTTATATTTCATATCAAGTGAACAGCCTAGCCTATATAATGCGGGTCTTCACATTAGGTGGTATTGATTGAACTTCTTATGAAATGTATACACTAACTTCCTATCCTATGAATTGAAAGGCGCAAGGCCCCCCCTTAAGGAAGGACACTAGAGTTGTTACACATGAAAAACTATCAAACCTACTTTTATGTTGAAAGCAAAGTTCAAAATAGGGGTAAGAAATGGACAACAAGATTTCCTAAAGTTTTTTTCACACAATTTTAACATTGTTTTAAATAACAACTGTTCGATCTAAAATATATGATTAAGATTGTTTTAATTGATTTTATAACTGCATTGATCTGGATTGTCCGATCTGCAATCAACGATCAAAATTTAAAATTGTGTAAAAAGTTACTACATCAAATCAACATCATGATTGTTCTTCTTTCTTATTATTCAAGTGGAAACTACACAAAAAATTAGTATTTAGTCTTTAATATAATAAAAAAAAATTGCTTTTTAAATTGGTAGAATGATAATTAGACCAAATACATAAATTATTCTATGAACCTAAAAAGTAATCTTTTTTTTCTTATATTAATTAAAAACTATATGTGGTAAAAAAAAATGGAAAAAAAAAAAACAAAAGAGGTGCGTGTTGTGTGTTGGGCTTGGCCGAAAGTGATGTATGTGAAGAGGGATTTTATTCCCTAATGCGAAAATGATATCTTATATAAATCTATCAAAAGAAGATACATTTAAATTTATCTATCTATCCCTTTTGAAATTCTGGCACATACTGAGGACTGATGTTATGACAAAAGCTAAAGCACTTGTCGTATGTAACCAGTCGTAATGCTAAGACAAATGCTCCAGCGTGTGTCCACAGTAGCGAATAATGCACAATTAAAAACAACAGACAATAAACGTAAATAACACAGAGTATTGTTGACCCAGTTCGGCGTAAACAACAACCTACTCTGGGGGCTACCAAGCCAGGAAGGAATCCACTATAATAGATCTAGATCTAAGCCCTCAGCAAACATACAAATTTACGACTTATCTCCTAGACTCTACCCGTGCTAACTCAATCTAGGAACTCCTAAGTTTGAGACCCCGTCTCACTTCTTTTCAATCACACACCCTGTGATTATGATAGTAATACAATCAGTGTGGTTTCACTTACCAAAAACAAACCGTCCCCGTACTTAAAAACTTAGGAGAAGTTTCACAAATTACAACACAAAAATAGTCCTAAGCTTGCATCAAAGAGATACAAGAAAGACTCACAATACACAAGACTCAAACCCTAAAACTATATTCTTCAAATATGGCTTCAGTAGTCTTTAGGTTTTTGGTCTTCACCTATATATATGACCTGAGTTAGCATGGGCTAGGTCTTCATATTGGGCTTCAAACATCAGCTGTCCTTTTGCAAAGTCCAGCACACACGAAAATGGAAAGAATCACTTGTTTCCATAAATGGTGTAGCATCTTCTGGAAATACTTCTTGGTGCAGCCGCCTTATAAACCCATGTTTAAAACGTGCATCTTGATATACAAGAAAGCGAAAGTATAGCTTCAGCGAATCTTCAAAGATATGGCGTGCAAATAAACATCAGTTACCGGCATGACAAATGTTGTACCCACATGCTACGGCATCTGGTCCAACATCTTGCTAGAACTTTGTTTTTGCAAAATGAGGCCAACATACAAAACACCAACACCTTTTTCATCTTTTCTATTTTTGACACACTATCAAATTAACGGGATTCTAGTCTTTTCATACTAAATTTGAATAAGATAATATTATAATAATTCATTATGCTATTTTTTTTTACTAAAAAATAAAGGATATTCATTCTTCCAAATTGATAGAGTACATAGATGCAATTCAAATTCACTAAAATCAAAAAGAATAAATTTACAAACAAACTAACAGTATCCATGTTAATAGCATAAAACGACAAATTGCATAAAGGGAACAAATTATTGTTGATGAAAATTTTATTTTAACTATTATACACGGGGAACAAGTTGTTTTCTAATAAAAAATTTAAATAAGGAACATGTTATTAACTATTATATGGAAAACAAATTTTTGTTGAAGAAAAATTTAAATAATTACTATACACAAAAAGAACAAGTTGTTGATGAAAGTTTAAACAACTAATATATCAATTTTTTAACTATAAACAAAAATATTTCCTAATCAATTTTTTTTTAATACTTCCTAATCAAAATTTTCAAATTTAATATTTAGTAATATTTTATAATTCAAATAAACACCAGATAAAAAATACGGGAGACATATATTTATCAACGATGTATAAAATAACTGTAAATCTGCATGATGTAGTAAGAACCCATATTTCTTCGTCCATTTCAAAATGAGAAATTGCTAAATTAAAATGAGAAATATCTCTCAACAAGTTCAATATTATTTATATGAACAAGTTGTCATTTATAAGTATTACAATTATAACTATCATATATCATACAACAGTTTTGCGGTGACGAGTAATTTTATAACGGAACTAATTTCACACTATATAATATTCCCTCTATGATAAAAAAAAATTGGGGCAACACCGCGACCCGTGCGTATGCACCGGTATTATGCTAATATATATATATAGGGTTCGCTAACTTAGACTACCTAAAAACATGAAGGTCTAAGTTAGCAAGGTGCACCTTTACATTTTGAACAAAAAAACCAATTACCACTACTCAAACATGTTATAAATAGAAAGGTAGTTATGTCTATGTCATTTAATTAATTAAAGAAAATAATTAATTGAAGTGGGAAAGTCATGTGTCTTTCAAGCAACTTCCTTTGTCCGATAAATCAAGTGTTCCATGTTAAGCCATGTATCCCTTTTTAAAATAAAGTGGGTGTAAATTAGCAAAGTGGGTGCAAATTAAGAAACATTTTAAATGAAAGTTATAAAACTATCCCTCAAGTTACTAGTTTTAAATAATAAATATGAATGAGTTTTTTGTCCAAAGTGAAAAGGTGCACCTTGCTAACTTAGACCTTCATGTTTTTAGGTGGGTCTAAGTTAGAAAACTCCATATATATATATATATATATATATATATATATATATATATATATATATATATATATGACATATCATATGAGAATGACTAACTTATATGAGAATGGTAAGAATGGGGCATATCATATGAGAATGTCTTTGATATATAAGAATGGTGAGAATAAATTAGAACCAACAGATTAAAAGGAAGTGTTAAGATTAAAACATAACTTTAAGTGAGTCATGTGCAACAAAAGTTGATCTCACGTGATTTAGTTTTTTCTAACGCGCCTTTCGTTTCTCTTCTTTTTCTTCTCCTGCTTCGTTTCTCTTCTTCCTTTGAAGCTTCGACCCAAACATCCCGTCAAATCAAATCTCTCCCTTTCTTTTTCATTTGCAGATCCGTGTTCTTTTCAATTCAACTTCTTTTTCGCCCCTGAGAATATTTTTGGGATTTAGGGATTTAGTGTTCTTTTCCAGTCAACCTCTTTACAGTTCCTTTCTTCTGATTGTTTGAATTTTATTCTATAGTTTTTTATAAAGAGAAACACACATCTTTTATACTTCCCTTTGGAATCAAGTTTCAAAATTGTAATTTTTTTTAATTGTTATTATGTCTCACCAACAAAACTCACAGCTGATTTCACAATATGTGATTTAATTCCGATCTCATGTTGTTTTGAAATAGGTTGGATATGCTCACACAAGTCCACTTTTAAATCAGTGATATGTTATAGCTGAAGAAATAGAAGCTGGAAGAAACATGTTATAGCAGAAGAATTGTAATCAATTTATTCTTATAATGAAGAATTGCACTTGTGTACTAGATTGTAAACTAAAGATCCCATATTTGATATAATAAAGTAAGTATAATAGAAGACTGGTGTGTGTATTGGTTTATGTATTGGTTTGTGTACTACTTAACCATGTTTTTGGTACTGATATCCTAAATAATAAAGCAAACTTTCTCTTAATCACTTAAACTGCACTTTTAAATTCATTAAATTAAAATATTAAAATGCAAGTCTTCTCTTAAATTGAAATATTACAAGTCCACTTTCAAATCTCTAAAATTGCAAGCCTCGATGCTCAAAATACAAACATGTTATAACATAGACAACATCCAAAATGCATGGAAGCAGACCAACAACGACAACACAGAAATAATAACAACATCCAAAATGTGTGGCAGCAGGCCAACAACAGCAACACATAAACTATAACAACATCCAAACAAATATTCATAAACATGCTTTTATAATAACACAGTTGTTCGCCGTCAAAGCCGTCGGAGTTGTTCACCGTCAAAGCTGTCGAAACCGGTTAGGTGAGATTGTGAGAAGGGAGAGATAAGACGACGAGAGAGATATGATGAGACGAGAGAGATGTACTGTGAATGTAGCTGCAATGGGTGTGAAATGTGGAGAACCAGTTTAGAAGGAGAAGATGAAAAGGCATACAACAAGAGAATAAGAGAATCGAAACGCGCGTTAGAAAAAAAAAATCACGTGAGGTTAACTTTTGTTGCACATGACTCACTTAAAGTTATGTTTTAAATTTTAATCTTAACCCTTCCTTTTAATCTGATGGTTCTAATTTATTCTCACTATTCTCATATATCAAAGACATTCTCATAAGATATGCCCCCTATATATAGAGGAACTTTCAAGTAAGAAGAATTTTAAAATGAGAGGGTGAAAGGATTAAATGTAAGTCATTGGATCAATCTTTATTGTGTTATATCATTTTTATCTTATGCATTTTCTCTCTCCACCTTTCTCCATCTTCGCCTTACTAATTGCCGTGATGGAAGTTGGGGTTCCGGCGAGGTGGTCAACGGTGAGCCTTGCGTTATGAAACGCGTTTCTGGGAAAGTTTAAACCAAAATTCATGAGACCATTGTTGAAGAGAGGCAATTGGAATTTGAGGAATCGGAATTCATCAATTAAAAGCAAGCAACAAAAATCCAAATTTCCGTTACAAAAATCTCACTGTGCAATACCAATTCATCATTCTCCCATTTAATTTTTCCATTTTGCCTCTAAATTTTCCTTTCCTCCACAAAGGCTCACAAACCCCTTAATTTGGTGAAAACCAATTGAACTGCTGCACAAGGTAAATTGGGGAACAAAGGTAAAAATCATAAGTTGTTGTTTCTCAATTACAAAATCCATCAATTTTGTTGAAAATATGAATCAATATTATTATTTTAGTTTAATGGAGTTTATTGAGATTCTTAGGATTCCTAATGTTACAAGTTTTAACCATATGAGTATTAGTGGGATGCAACTGCTGAATTTGATCAGAGAATTTGAGATGCAACAGATGAAGGAGTCAGAAACAATCAAGGAGTATTCTGACAAACTTCTAAGCATTGTCAACAATGTAAGATTGCTTGGAACTGAATTTTCTGATACAAGGATAGTCCAAAAAATTCTTATGACTGTTCCTGAGAGGTTTAAATCCACCATTTCTTCTTTGGAAAATTCCAAAGATCTGTCAAACATTACTTTGTCAGAATTGGTGTATGCTTTGCAAGCCCAAGAACAAAGGCGACTTATGAGGGAGGAATGCACGATTGAAGGTGCTTTACGAGCAAAATTGAAGCTGAATCAAGGCCACAAAGGAGAGAAGAAACAGGCCCAATGGAACAACTTTCAGAAAGGAGAAAGTTCCAATAAATGGAGTAGTAAAGTTGAAGATGAGAAGACAAATAATCCTCCATGTTAGCACTGTGGAAAAACAAATCACCCACATTTCAGATGCTGGCATAGACCTAATTTCCGCTGCAACAAATGTACACTACAAGAATTCTCTGCATTTCCTACCCAATATTATTCGTAGGGAAAGTGCCTATTTTCGTAGGTAATGTGACATTTCCGATAACATTTCCTACCAACAGGATTGTAGGTATACATCTGACTACTCCTACAACATTTCCTACCAACTTCGTAGGAATGGTGTTTCTGTAAGGAGGTAGACGCATCAGCACATTACCTACAAGCATTTTCGTAGGAACTGTATTGTGTCAGCAAAAGGGGAGGGCAGCATGTGTCAGAACTTTACCTACCAACTTTCGTAGGTACTGTATTTCATATTAAAAAATAAAAAAGGCTATTTTCAGCAAAATTTAAATAAAATATTTTAATTGTAAATGAAAAAAATTAGTTTTTAAAAATTGCGCCAAAACGAAAAAATTCAAATGTTTTAAAAACAATTTGAGTTTTGCGCCAAAAAATTCAAATTTTCAACAAGAAAATTGAAATTTGCAACAAAAAAATTCAAATTTTTTCCATAACATTTCCAATATATTAAAAAGGAGCTGCATTATAAAAATTAAAAATTTAAATATGTCAATATATTGATGATCGACTAAATCAAAACATAAGACATAACGAGTCATAAAGCATTACAAATTTACAACCAAAACAATTGCATCTAGTTCCTAAACACCCAAAACAATTGCATCTAGCTCCTAAACACCCAAAATAAGACCAAACACACAAGGTAGCATTAGGCAATCCATCACTGTGAACCACAAAGCTTGAACCACAAAGCTTGTATCTTGTTCCACCTTGTAAAATATAGAAAAATATTGTTAGAAAGTATCCGATGGAGATTTCAAATAACCAGAAAATGTCCTTAATGCAGCAATCCATCACTGTGAAACAAACATAGAAATGCATTTTCACTAAAAAAAAACAACATAGAGATTCATATTAGATGCAGTAGAAGCATTCTTTGTAGATGCAACTCTAAAGCCTTACAAATGCAATATTTTGGGGAAATAAGATGTCAAATAGTAATAGTTCAACAATTTCTATTTTTTAATGATGTATATGCATAATCATGTCATAGTTTTGAAGCAATCAGACTCATAGTGTTTTTTTTAAAAGGCTAAAGATTTTATTAACACACACAAGCACAAGAAGTACTTGGTAGAGATGATACAACAGACCACCACCAACAAAAAACACTACAAACAAGGCTCCAAAAGAGCAAAACAACAACCTGACACCTAAAGGGAACTCCAAAGCAAACAAAACCAAAGAAAAGCAGAAAAAACACACAGGAGCCAAGAGCTCGCAGCAGCACACCAAAACTAGAGAAAAGTACCACAACCGTAGCGAAGGTGAAACCACTAAACACCAGAAAACACATGCATCTTCTCTAAAGCCTTACAAATGCAATTTTTCTATTGTGTGCAGTTTTTCTAAACCAATAAATTATACAGCATGCACAAGTGTCCTAAACCAAGAAATTATCCGCAATAATCAGAGACTAAAAGAAGTAACAAGAAGTTACAACCACTTCAATTACTAGATTATACATTTCACGAGTACAAGTCAATTTATTCTACTTTTGCTAATAAACTTTAAAACTCAATAGAGACATGCAAAACAACAGCAGCAGAGGCCAACAACCAAAAGAAGAGAACAAAACGACAACAATATTTCAATATTAAAAAAATATGATTACTTACCTAATTTGCATTTGTGACCTCATTATTAGAATTAGTCGAGTCCTCATGAGGATCAGTTTCGCCAATTGGGGCATTCCTGGACGAAGCTAACATTTCCATTAATGTGCTCAATTCTCTTCTTTGTTCCTCCATTGCTCGTGTTTGCTCCTCCATTGCTCTTCTAATTTCTTGTTGCATCATTTGCTGCATCTCTTGATCTTGTTGCTGCATCATTTGCTGCCTATCTTGATCTTTTGGGCCAGCTGTTTATCTCCTCTCTTTGTGCTTGAAGCTCCTGAGTCAATCTTTGAATTTCTGCTTGCGCTGAAGGGGGCAATGCTACAGGATGAGACCTTTCTCCAGGTGTAGGAATATGAACAAGGTTTTCATGGCCCGCGTTGGGGGCTAACTTCCCAAAACCATATTTGGGGCTTACCTCCTGCCAAATCTGTCTTCGCATGGTACCGGGTATATCATCATGGTTGGAATATTCAGGATGTTTTTCCAAACATTTCGCAACGTGTTCATCATATAACCTCTGTATACATGCATACATAATAAATAATTAATAAAGTCAAATAAAAATTAGTGAATAAAATTATTAGAAAATAATTCAAAAAATATCGAATTACAAGTTCACCTGAGTAGTCTCAGACCGCTGATCCACATAGGCACCCGTGCTCTTCTTTATGTGAGTTTCTTTGTGGATGTCAGGGATGTCCGTGTTGGGACCCTTCTCTTTTATTTAATTTTACACACAACAAAATAATCAATTATAAATCCTACTAGCAATTTACACAACATCTTTGTCCATCATACTAGCAAAACAAAACTACATGCACCTGGACAAAGCTTAAGATGCACAATAAATCCTAGACAACCCATTTCACCACAAAAGCAAAAAACACTATTGTAATCCAAGGGAAAATACAAAGCATTCTCCAATACAGAAGCTAAAGAAGCAAATGACATCTAAATCCATCAAAATCTAATACAACAAGCTAATAAAATACCATATGTTAAACTGCCACTATATCAACATCTAATCTCAAAGGAACCATGAAACATTTTACTAATGGACAACCAATACATCAAAAATTAGTGCTAAAAAGACCAGACATATATATTACAATTAATTAAATATATACATATATATTAAAAAATATATAAATTACATATATTTTACCAGTTGTTGAGCATGGCTGATGAGGCTGACAGATCCCTGTGTATGCAAATTGCCCCCTTTGCCTAAATTTCTGTTACCTTTGTTTGCCTGAGAGCGTTTTTTAAAGGTCGAGTCATTTTGCCAATATTCCAACAGCTGTTTCCAAGCTTCATCTCCAATCCAATTAGGCCGATATGGATTTAGAGGGGGATCATGCTTTACTTTGTAGGCCTCTCTTACGTCATATAACATGTCCTTTAATCGGAGACCGGCCGTATGAAAAAGTTCTTCTCAACATCTTCACGATGATGCGGTTCCCACGTGCAATGCTTTGAAATCACCTCAAACATTTCGTCCTTGACCCCTTTTACTTTAATCAAATCATCAAAAGTCGGATAAAAACCTTTGTATACAGCTTTGATAGATTTCTTTATAAAAAAAGCCACCTCTGTACATGGCTCCAACCTAAACATTTAAATTGTTAATTAAACTTTGCATTTTTAAAGGAAAAAAAAAAAAATCAAAGTGCGTAGCAATTTATTAGTACTTACCCTTTAGCCACAGGGTAGATTAAGATTTTTTTCCCCAAGTATTTAACTTCATAATTGTATTTTCGTCGTGAACGACACACGATGTGATATTGTTCCTCTTCTTGAGATGATTGTTGTGCCGAGGATTGTTGTGTCGATGATTGTTGTTGTGTCGATGATTGTTGTGGCAATGATTGTTGTTGTTGTTGTTGTTGGGGGGGGGGGGGGGGCAAATCTTTCTAGGATATCCACCAAACAGGTGTTGTTCTGATACATAGGCTGCTGTTCATATGACTGAAACGGAGTCGGCTGAAATGGAGTCGGGCGAAATGGAGTCGGCTGAAACGGAGTTATCTGAAATGGAGTTGTCTGAAATGGAGTCGGCTGAAATTGAGTTGTCTCAAATGGAGTCGACTGAAATGAAGTCGGCCGAATTGCGGGTAGAGTGCAACTAGACTCTTGTGCATATAGTTGTAATGTGGCCGGCCGAAATGTAACTAGATCACCGAAGCTTGTTGGATTGTCTTTTCTTTTCCTGGTATTCCCAGACATATCTGTACAATACAATAAAAGTGTGGTTGTAATACATCATCAGAACCAACAACAGTATTAAGGATTAGCAACATCAGTGGAGGTTGATAGAGATTCTAGTTCTTTTATTTTTTCAACATCACTTTTTTAACATCAGTGGAGGATTAACAACATCATCACTTTTTTATTTTTTCAATCAAACTGACTAGTATCAACTAAAAACCCATATAAACCAGGAATGTAAAACATACTCTGTAACCTCGAAAATTTC